>CM065797.1:2301555-2768958 GCA_033296515.1 Macrochelys suwanniensis
CACATGCTATCTATCCATCACAGCTGGACTAGGAACTGAATCCTTACTGCTTTGGAGGTCGTCTTCCCTCCTCCCAACTGATTCAAATGTAAATAGTAGATTAGACCATTGTTCTGCCTTATTCCAGTATGCTGTCACTTTCTTCACCAGATTAGACCATTGGTATGGCTAGTCCAGTAGCATGCCTCTGGCTGTGACCAGTGCCTGGGGCTTAGACAAAGGTAAACTGCCCAGTACTGTAATGGGAAGGGGGAGGAGAGGGCATCCCCCTTCCTGATCCCAGTGGTGGTCGTCTTATACCCAGAAGCAAGTGAATCATAGTTTTAGAGTCATAGAATCATAGAATATCAGGGTTGGAAGGGACCTTAGGAGGTCATCTAGTCCAACCCCCTGCTCAAAGCAGGACCAATCCCCAATTTTTGCCCCAGATCCCTAAATGGCCCCCTCAAGGATTGAACTCACAACCCTGGGTTTAGCAGGCCAATGCTCAAACCACTGAGCTATCCCTCCCCCCTCCCAAGTTCCTTGGAATAGCTGCAGATATTTAACAGTGCTGTGACTCAAGCACAGGTAAGCATCCTTTGGCTAGTTCTCTCTAGGATCATGACACTTAACCTCTCACTTCATAAAACAGTTGCCTGGTCTGTTCCGTTTGGTTTTGGTGCCATCTGACATTAAGTTCAAGCAGATAAAACTGATGGATCTACCACAGATTTGACATAACAAAAGCATTGCAACATTGTGTCAGCTGCTGTCTTCAACATCTTCAGACACAGGCATCCTGAGATGCCTCTAAGATGAACGCATGGTGGAGTTCTATATTTCTTATAGCCACCATGATAGACGAGTACCACTGACTGAAACAGAAATATTTGAACAGTTCTTTAGACAGCAGGAAGAGCAAGCTACATATTGAACAAGTGACTTTTGTAGCTTATACATGAATAAAAGGAAAGGGCCTTGAGGTAAAGGCATTGGACTGGGAGCCAGCAGATTGGTGTTCTAATTACTTGCTTTGCTATTGAATTGCTGTATGACTGTGGAAACTCTCTGTGCCTACTCTATCTGTAATGAGAAATGGAATTAATTAATATTTGCAGCATGCTTTGAAATTCTCAGATGGAAGGTACTATATTTGTCCAGAGCATACAATCATGCTATACTGTATCACGTATTCATATGGTGGAAGTCAATGTGCAATTACAGCTTTCAGCATGATCATTCAACTCTAGATCACTCCAAATCTACTTCCTATGGTCCTGAGATTACCTGCCTGATCAGGGAACATTTGGAAGCAAAGCTCAGATTGGAAACAGTTTCTTTGCTGCTTTCAAAGACAGAAAGGAATTTCATAGCTTCAAGTGTTGCTTGGCTCCAGGTAGAAAATCTCACACCATGCAGAAGGGCCAATTAGGGTCACTTTGAACCCAGCTGACCTGATTTGGCATTAAAATGCCTGAAAAGACCCACTCTGCTCTTCCACAATGGAAATTTAGTTTCTGTGTATGAGTTTTCCTTTATTCAGATACAGTTTCCTTTTATTATTCTCACATCCATTTCTCAGCTTTTACTCACATTAACACCAAGTGTCAGCTAATATTGTTTTATGGAGCAAGGCACTAAAATGCAAGTACTTATCTCTAAAATCCAGTAACTTTTTGTTAAAACATCCTGTTTCTCTCTCTCTCTGTGAAAGCTCAAAACAGCATTTCACAAGACAGATTTTGAAAGCTCTCTGTGGTTTAGGATGTCAGCATAACCCTCTGTGTGAACATGTATTCAGCCTCGTGCGTGCTTTCAGAGTAGGCAAAACATTACATATACAATATTAGTCAAAACAAATGTGGCCACCTAGTTGAATTTAAAGTGTGAATGGAGAGGAGTGGTATGGACCAGAAAAATGAATTCTAATTGTTCCACTCTTATCTACGGCTTCTTACTACTTATATTTATAACTAAACAGAGAAAGGGAGAAGTTTAGAATGATACAAAACCCAATGTCAGACAGGACGTTGATGGCTTGGTTTGGATGATGATGAAACAAGAAACTCCCGCTTTCAGGGATTGAGATCCTCCCCTTATTCTGACTGGCAAGTTTGCATAAAAGGAGACATGAAGTTATCTATCAAGGTAGTTGGCTGCCAGTCAGTCACATCCTTTAGCCTCCTGTGGGCTGGTAAGCCTTATTGTACTACCCAGTGTATTTTAATTAGAGCTGGGTGAAGAAAAGTTTTCCATCTCATCAAGGATTTCACTCTTCAGAAGTTTGGTTTCATTCTGATTTGGAACGAAACCCAAATAACTGACATGTCTGTGAGGGGATGTAGCCCCAACTCTGGGGCAGTCCACCTGGTGGGCTGCTGCAGACCCTGGAAGTCCTGACATCCCCAGGAGCCAAGCTGGTGAGAAATTACCTAGAAGTGAGAAATTAATGGGACATAGAACCTTGCACTTCTTCGCTGCCTGTTGAAATCCCAGTCTAGGTGGTAGTGACCCATAACTGCTAATTACCTGTTGGCTGTGGTTGTGAAATGAGTTGATTTCTCAGTCCGGTTCCACATGGACAAAGATCTGGGTCACAAAATCTACCATTACACTGGCCCCTAAATGTTACCTCCTTTGGCCGTCTCAACAAAGACACTAAGGACTGAATGAGCCATGGGGATGTGGGGGGAAATTTTAAAATAACCTAAGTCTCATTGACTGTCAGAGCCACGTAGCTTTTGAAAATTTTGTTCTTAACTACTTGTCCCTAGAAAGAACAGAGGGGAAAAGTTTGCACCATTGTTAACTGTGCTGTACCAAACTTCTTTTGGGAATACGCAAGAGTCCTTCAGACTACAGGGCTGTCAATCCCACACCCTTCACCAGAATTTAATATTCATAAAGGGGTATGTGTATGTGAGAGTATTCATGCCCCTCAGTGCCAACACAAAGGACTATATTTTACATAATCATCTAAAGCAGACGAGGGGGCTGGAGATGCCATGTACTAGCTATACAGGGAGGAAGACAACTAAGTATCTGGGCCATTTTTGGTACATTTGAGGTGAGCTCAGAGAGTGCCTCTCCTGAGTTACCCTTTCTCTTCTCACTTAAGTATCGGGTTACATTAGAGATGAGCCATCACGTATTTTGATCTCAGTAACACAACATTGTACTTACATAATATATGAACTGCACATCAAGAAATCACAATCAGTTTCAGAAGACCACTAGTTCCCATGAGTTTCTTGTATCTGTTCAAACTGTTGTGACACTGTTAAATTGTCTCAGTCAGTGTCTTTGTGAATTTGTTTTTGTCACAGGAATTCCTTTTAACCAGACTAGCCAATATTCTGTCTCTGAAGGTGCAAGAAATCCCACAGTAGTCATGTGTGGGACAATTCCCTCCCCACCCCTTAAAAAAAAATCACATCTTAACCCTTATAGCTAGAGATTGGCTTTAGCTCTGAGGCAGGATGTTTTATATCCCTTCCAAATTTTTTGTTACCATTAACTGTATTAACTCTGGATATTCTTGTTATCCATAAAACTGCCTTTGACATCTTTGAATTTTGCTAAGTTTTTGACCTTAATGACATCCTATAGCAGAGAGTTCCACCGTCTATTCATATGCATAACAATAGTAAAAAGTTTTATAGCCATATAAATAGGAAGAAAACAAAGAAAGAAGAAGTGGGACCGCTAAACACTGAGGATGGAGTGGAGGTTAAGGATAATCTAGGCATGGCTCAATATCTAAACAAATACTTTGCCTCAGTCTTTAATGAGGCTAATGAGGAGCTTAGGAATAGTGGCAGCATGACAAATGGGAATAAGGATGTGGGGGTAGATATTACCATATCCGAGGTAGAAGCCAAACTTAAACAGCTTAATGAGAGTAAATCAGACGGCCCAGATAATCTTCATCCAAGAATATTAAAGGAACTGGCACATGAAATCGCAAGCCCATTAGCAAAAATTTGTAATGAATCTCTAAACTCAGGGGTTGTACCGTTTGACTGGAGAATAGCTAATATAGTTCCTATTTTTAAGAAAGGGAAAAAAAGTGACCCGGGTAACTACAGGCCTGTTAGTTTGACATCTGTAGTATGCAAGGTCTTGGAAAAAATTTTGAAGGAGAAAGTAGTTAAGGACCTTGAGGTCAATGGCAATTGGGACAAATTACAACATGGTTTTACAAAAGGTAGATCGTGCCAAACCAACTTGATCTCCTTCTTTGAGAAAGTAACAGATTTTTTAGATAAAGGAAATGCAGTGGATCTAATCTACCTCGATTTCAGTAAGGCATTTGATACAGTACCACATGAGGAATTATCGGTTAAATTGGAAAAGCTGGGGATCAATATGAAAATTGAGAGGTGCATAAGGAACTGGTTAAAGGGGAGACTACAGCGGGTCATACTGAAAGGTGAACTGTCAGGTTGGAGGGAGGTTACTAGTGGAGTTCCTCAAGGTTCAGTTTTGGGACCAATTTTATTTAATCTTTTTATTACTGACCTCGGCACCAAAAGTGGGAGTGTGCTAATAAAGTTTGCAGATGACACAAAGTTGGGAGGTATTGCCAATTCAGAAAAGGATCGGGATATCCTGCAGGAAGATCTGGATGACCTTGTAAACTGGAGTAATAGTAATAGGATGAAATTTAATAGTGAGAAGTGTAAGGTTATGCATTTAGGGATTAATAACAAGAATTTTAGTTATAAGCTGGGGACGCAGAGTCCTGGTTGATCACAGGATGACTATGAGTCGCCAATGTGATGTGGCCGTGAAAAAAGCTAATGCGGTCTTGGGATGCATTAGGAGAGGTATTTCTAGTAGAGATAAGGAGGTGTTAGTACCGTTATACAAGGCATTGGTAAGACCTCATTTGGAATACTGTGTGCAGTTCTGGTCTCCCATGTTTAAGAAGGATGAATTCAAACTGGAACAGGTACAAAGAAGGGCCACTAGGATGATCCGAGGAATGGAAAACCTGTCGTATGAAAGGAGACTCAAGGAGCTTGGTTTGTTTACCTTAACCAAAAGAAGGCTGAGGGGAGATATGATTGATCTCTTTAAATATATCAGAGGGATAAATACCAGGGAGGGAGAGGAATTATTTCAGCTCAGTACCAATGTGGACACAAGAACAAATGGATATAAACTGGCCATCAGGAAGTTTAGATTTGAAATTAGACGAAGGTTTCTAACCATCAGAGGAGTGAAGTTCTGGAACAGCCTTCCAAGGGAAGCAGTGGGGGCAAAAGACCTAACTGGCTTCAAGATTAAGCTAGATACGTTTATGGAGGGGATGGTTTGATGGGATAACATGATCTTAGTCAAAGGTCAATTAATTGCCATCAGTGGTAAATAGGACCAATGGTCAATGATGGGATGTTAGAAGTTACTATAGAGAACTTTTTCCTGGGTGTCTGGCTGGTGGGTCTTGCCCACATGCTCGGGGTTCAGCTGATCGCCATATTTGGGGTCGGGAAGGAATTTTCCTCCAGGGTAGATTGGCAGAGGCCCTGGAGGTTTTTTGCCTTCCTCTGCAGCATGGGGCACGGTCACTTACCGGAGGATTCTCTGCATCCTGAAGTCTTTAAACCATGATTTGAGGACTTCAATAGCTGAGACATAGGTAAGAGGATTATTCCAGGAGTGGGTGGGTGAGATTCTGTGGCCTGCATTGTGCAGGAGGTCAGACTAGATGATCATAATGGTCCCTTCTGACCTTAAAGTCTATGAGTCTATGAGTCTATATGCTGTTTGGAAAAAGTATTTTTGTTTCAATTTTGAATTTTCCACCTGTCAATTTCACTATATTAATATTTGTTCCTTTGTTTTTGTGTTATGAGCCAGGGAGAACAGAAGCTCTCAATCTACCTTCTCTAGACCATATATTATTTATATACTTTTAGCATGTCCTCTCTTATATATCTACTTTCTAAGGTATGCAATTCCAGTCTCTTCACTCTGTCTTCATATGGAAGCTTTTTCCATGTCCCTAATCGTTCTCATTACCATTCTCTGAACCCCCTACAGTACTGCATGCCATATTGCAGATACGGCTGCACTATTGACTTATACAACAGCATCATATTTTCCATATTATTCTCAATCCTATTCCTATTGTTTCCTAGCATCTTGTTTGCTTTTTAATTGCAGCTGCACATTGAGCAGAGGTCTTAATTGAGCTTTCACAGCCTAGACCAGGTCTCTTTCCTAAGTTGATGCAGTTATCTTAGAACCCTGTAAGGAGGACACCCACTGTTAACCTTTTGCTATGATTAAAATTGGCCATTTATTCCTAGTCTTTGTTTCCCATCTCCTAGCCAGATTTTGATGCATGGCAATACTTTGCCCCTCTTCCCATGATGACTACAAGCCTCTTTTGTGGAAACTTGTCCAAGGACTCTTGAAAGTCTAAAATGTCAACCTCTTGTCCTTTTCCTCTACTTTGCTAATACATTCAGAGAATTCTGATAACTTAGTGAGGCAGTAGTTTCCTTGGCAGAAATTGTACTGATTAGACCCTATCGTATCATGACCTTCTAGGTGTCTGAATATGCCACTTTCTAACTATGATTTCAACCAATTTACCAGGTGTGTATATAAGGCTTCATGGACCACCTCTGGAGCCTGTTTTAAATACAGGTATAATATTTTACTTTCAAGTCCTCTGGTACAGTAGCTGTTTCTAATTATAGTGCATATTTTTGCTAGCAGCTCAGTGACCTCATACTTAATCTTCTTTAGAACTCTTGGATGGACCATCTGGGCCTGGTGACTTTTATTAGTTTTTAAATAGTCAGTTGTTCCAGAACCTCCTCTTCTGACCTCTCAAACTCTGATAGCAGCTTATCTTTATTACCAGAAAAGAGCAGGTCTAGTGTAGGGATCTCCCAACGTTCTCTGTGATGAAGACTTTTGTAAAGATGTCCTTTAGCTTCTCAGCAATGTCCTTATCTTCCTTTAATTGCTCCCTGCTGGTGATCCAGCAGGCCCAGGGCTTCTTTTGCAGGCTTCCTGTTTCTGATATACTTTAGCTATTTGCTCTTTGGAATCCACCTTGGCTCTCCCAATTTCCCTCTTGCGTGTCATTTCTGCTCTTGTTTATCTCCTTCCCTGGGGTTACATTTTTGAATTTTGAAGGAACTCTGACTTGAATAACCTTCCAACCTTGCTATTTAGTAAGCCAAACTGGCTCGTTCCTTGCCTTCCAAGTTCCCTTTTTGTCCAGAGGTTTGGCAGCCTTCTGAGACTCTGGTTCCTTAGGCAGCGTTCATGCCACATCTAAAGATTTTACTTCCTTTACTTTTGCCTTTGAGGCCTTTTTGACTAGCTCCCTCACTATATTGAACTCTCCTTCTCTAAAGTTCAGTGTCACTGTCATGTTCTGACACCTTACCTCTCCTCTAGGTCATTGAACCTAATTATAGGTGTCAAGGAATAGCTTCTTTAAACTTCGTCCCATTGTGCTTTTTGATTAGCTTAAAGGCAAGTAGTTGAAGTTTCCCCATTATTATTATTTTGTTAGACTTTGCTGCCTCTTGTATCTCTCTGAACATTGTGCCCTCGATTGCTTTCTCTGTCTGGAGGCCAGTAGTATGGCCCTACTCACATATTTACATTCTTTCAGCTTGGAATTTGTATCCATATGGATTCAGCTGTGTGATCTTCTCCACTTAGAATTTTTATCTTGCTATATTCTATAGAATCTTTTAGACACCACACTGTTCCCCCTTCTCTGGCCTAGTCTGTCCTTCCTATATAGTTTATAGCCAGGAATTACAATATCTCATTTATTTTTTGTTATTCCACCATGTTTCCATAATGCCTATTATATCAAGATCCTCATTTATTGCCTGGCATTCTAGTTCACCTATTTTTGCTTTTAAGCTTCTCACATTCATTTTACCATGTTCCTGTTTTTATTTAACTCAGTCTGACACCCTGCTGTTCTCACAGAAATTTCATCTGATCTTTCCCCATCCCTGCTCTTGCTCAGTTTTGTTTCCTACCATCTATTGGATATCTTTGTATTATTAACATTGTTGACAGATAGCTCTGTCCGATTTATGTGCTTTTGGGCTCATGTCTATTTTCTCCCCAGCTCCCAGTTTAAACCCTCATTCAAAACCTTAATTTCACATGCCAGCAATCTGGTTTCACTTTCATTAAGATGGAGCCCCATCCCTTCCATATAGGCTCCCTCTTCCCCAAAATATTCCAAGGTGCATAATACATTTAAACCTCTTTTCTCTACGCTATAGTCTCAACCACACATGGAGTTTAGAATGTGATATTTAAATGCACATACAGCTGCTACTCATATGGTACATGTATGTGCTTTCACCCAGAGAGCAGTTGACTCTGTTTGCCATTAGTTTCTCTAATGAGCACAAGGCAGTAGAGGCTAGTGCAAAGATGAAGGGAAGTAATCTAATAAAGGCACTTTGCATGCTATGATGGTTTGGAGCAGATGCAGGAAAAGTCACTGAATCCTGCAGAGTTCACTGAGCCATTAAATCCAACTAGAAATAAGAAAGCCCCCACACAACCAGCCGAGATCAGTAGCTGTCACTTGTACTGCCAAGATGTGACAAAAAAGAGCGTCTCTATCCAAAAATACTGTCTGCCATTATGTAGAAGGACCTCAGTGTTTTCGCAGAACACCAAGACCTTCATCTGACTCCAAAGATAAAATTTATCTTGTGGCCTTCTTGCCAAGGCTGGAATGTTGCTGGTTTTGTTCCCTGTTGCCCATGAGAGCTCACTTTCTTCCTTTCCACTTCATGCCCAGATTGCAGGGAATTGCATTCCCCTCACATTCTCCAATAACCACATTGTTTTTATTCCCCAAAAGGTGAAATATGCACAGCAGCAGCATCCTTCACTTCTTCCTCATCAGTAGTGTCTCCTCATGGCAAAGAAAATGCCATGGTATTACTTCCATCCGCACGAGTTAAACCTCATGGTACACGGCCAAACCTGCCTTAAATAGCCACTCAAGAAGCTGGCTGAAAGCCAGAACTAATTCCATAAAGGTGGAGCAGAATTCTACTAGCAGTGTTTGGAGATATTTTGGGACAGACTTTTGTCACAGTGTGTAGGTTAGTAAGGGAGTCACCGTGTATAGAAAGTGTAGGATCTGAGGGAGAAACAGCCCAAGAGGCCTGTGGAAGGTGCTTTGGAGCAATCTTTTCCTTGCAGATCAGTACACAGTAATGGTCAGCCTACTCATGGCTGTGAAATCTGCCACTCATCCTGCTCTCTGACCTCTGGGGTACACGCTTTCTGCAGGCACAGGCTGATCACCAATGGGGAGTGGCAGAAATGGAAAACAGTTGTACGATGGATGTAAGACAGAAAGTGGTTCTGATGAAAGGCGTAGCTTTAAATCGGCTATAGGTTGCCCTAGCTTTACAGTTCCCCTTGAGAACACAAAGTACAGGTTAATTCCATTCCCTAGAGCAGAGGATAGTAGCTTTGAAGTTGTTCTCACTAAGAAACCAGGTTTCAGTAATTACATGGGATATATTTGAGTCCAGTGGCCTGACTTGAACCAAATGAAACAGACTATGGCATAGCACCCATATAGCAGTTTATGAGCCCCCGATGAGTTCTGTGCTCTCATTGGCCAACGATACAGGAGGATCCTGTGATTAAGGCACACAACTGGAATCAAGAGGCCCGGGTTCAGTTTTTGACACTGCCACGAACTTGTGTGCGCTTGGGCAGGGTGCTTGACTTCTCTGTGTTGCACCTGTTTTTCCCCCTGGGGAGTGGAGTAGTTATAAAGCACTTCCAAGTCCTTGGATGGCGCTAGAGAACACACGGGAATTGTATTAAGAACAGTTGTTTCTAAAACTTGTCCATGGTCTAGGACGGTGAATTGGTTTTTTAAATAATGAACAAATTCAGGAGCATTCCTCGATCACGGAAAATGCTGCCAACATGTAAGAACTGAAACGAGGATGGACTTTGCGACAGGATTATGACCTCCCCTCTGTATTGCCAGACTGTACATTTGAGCTTTACTAGTGTGAGTGCTCTTCCATCTTACCGGAGCGTTTCATGTGTGAATGATTTTAGTACTATGGAAGGCTGGGAGAAATGTAGCATGGGGGTTAGAGTTAGGCTTTCCTGTTTGAAGGACTGACTAATCCGTTAGCCAGAGAATGACTGTGGAAGTGAGCCTGGATAACATCTG
The DNA here is from genome assembly GCA_033296515.1 of Macrochelys suwanniensis. NCBI lineage: Eukaryota > Metazoa > Chordata > Testudines > Chelydridae > Macrochelys > Macrochelys suwanniensis. Next base: position 2,311,757 of record CM065797.1, read on the forward strand.
TGCCCTCGCTCAATCTGACCTGCCAAACACCAGCCACCCCAAAGGGTATTTTCATGAGGTGTTGCATTAGCCTGTGAAATCGCATTGTCCACCCGTAGGCACTAACGTCTTACAGCGGATCTCCGTTTCAGTCTCTCCTCTCTTTTTGAGAGCCTGCAGGAGACTGGGGAATAGTGGATTTACCTTCCCCTGTGCCCTAGTATGCAGTATTTAGATCAGTCAATAACATGCATGCTGATAAAATGGAGTTGTACCAATGGGCTCTGGAAGATGCTTTGGTTTATTGGCTAAAGCAGACAGCTGTTTTCTGCCTTTCAGTCCGTGAATAAACCATCTTACCTCAGGGCTACTAGCATCTGTCATCTCCCCTTTCTGCCACTGCTATAACAGGTGTGATGCTGCTCTGATTGATGGAATGAAAACCAAGTTGACATTTCTTTCACCCTCTTACTCGTCAGCGTATTGATAGACTACTGGAGGGGTCTGAGAGCCTTGGTGCATTGGCACACTCACCTGTTCGTACTGCTTTAGGGGGATTCTCAGGGCTGCTTTGCCCAGCAGGGAGGCTAAGGATGGGGTTGGACAGTGCTTCTTTAGACTCCCAGAAGTGGATGCTTTGGCTGACTGGTATTTAAGAGCCATCCCCTCCTCCCGACACACACATCTCCTGGGAAAGCCTGCAGTCTCTTCTGACCATACAATGCCAACAGAAGTACTGAGGATTTGTGATCATCACCAGGAGGTTATATTCATCTGAAAGCATTTGTATGAAGCCAGTTGGAAAGGCTGGAAACACTATTTCATGGGGACTGTGCTATCGGAGCAGGTTGGATCCCCCGGGAGGGAAAAATTTACTGGGCTGCAAAAACAAAAAAACCCACAACCGGCAGCTTCAAGTGCTCCACAGGAGTCTGTCTCGAGTATGCTTCTCTGGTTTCTCTCATCCAAGCAGAGAAATATGTTGTATGAACAACTGTTAGTTTAACCTCACGGTACCCCTCTGAGATAGGTGTCATTATCGCCATTCTCCATAGGGGAAACTGAGGCACGGGAAGGTTAAGTCTCTTTCAGAAGGTCATGTAGGAATTCTGATGGAGCTTGGAATAGAACCCAGGTCTTCTGACTCCCAGGCCTAGGGCCCTGTTCACAAAATCATCTGTCCTTTCCTGTGGAGAGGAGGGCTAATGAGATTCCTTCTGCCCCATTTGGGGTGGGTTGCCCCTCCATGAGGGTCAGCAGAGTTAGAGGCCAAGGTGTTTGATAGCTGTTAATAGCCTGTCTTACTTACTGGTTTGAGGAATATGGCTGAGGAGAATGAAAGTCAGTAGCCCGCCTCCTTTTCTACAACTGCTTCCTGTTAAACCTACCTTCTGAGCGCGCATTGGCGAGAGTCTGTTGAAACCTCTGATTGGCTTTTCCCTGTGCATGGCTAGTTCTGCTAAGCCATGGTAAAAATAGCAAATTAAGTAGGGACTTTAGCTGCTTCTCACTGAGTCACGACTAAATAAGTATTAAATACCTGGAACAACGTGAGGGCTTTGTGTGCTGCTTCCAGTTGTACTGCTAATACCCCTCCCCTAAATAGAATGGCTATTTTTTTTTAAAAAGTCATTCACATGTTAATCACGTGGGTGTATTCTAACACATGCGGTTCATGGGACAAGGTGCTCTCTCAAGTGAATTGGGGAAATCCTCTTTGAACAGAAGTTGCGGCAGCAAAGTGGTTAATAGCCTATGTTAGGACTTTTTAGTCTAGCAGACAAAGGGCTAACAATTGCCAATGGCTAGAAACAAGGCCGAAGGTTTTAAGTGAGGATTAGTAACCTGTTGGAACCACTTCTCAAGGGGTTGGTGGATTCTCTGTCACTAGAAATCTTCAAATGAAGATTGGATGTCATTCTGAAAGAGACGCTCTAACTCGAACAGAATCACTGCAGGAATCATGAGGCTGCGTTATACTGGCGGTCAGACCAATCCGTTTCTTAGATTCATAGGTTTTAAGGCCAAAAGTGACGTGCAATGATGTCACATAGAATGAATCCAGATCTCTCATCCTTCAGGATCTCAGGCAGTGCCCTGTTTGATGTACAATTTGGCCGGTGCACGTGTGGGTGCTCAGTGTATAAAGGCAGGATTCAGTGACGATCGGTTCTAGTCATGTGACATGTTCATGTCTCTGATATTTTTTTATAAACTTGTTTTTTCTGTTTTCTCCCACATTGTACTTAAATAAAAAAATTAGCTCAGGGGAACTAATGGACAATCCTTGCAGGCAAGCTCCCCTGCAACCCACCCCCAAGATTGGCTCCCCTGCAACCCACCCCAAGGCCCTGTCTCAAGCAGAGCCCCATGGTCTGCTCCTGGCACAGACTGTGGAGGCTGATCACTGGTTCTGGCTGTGGGCAGGGGCCAGAACCACCCCTTCGTGGAATTCTGTCCCTCTGGGCTTTGCCAGGAGCACTAGCCGTCAATGCTTTCCCGGAATGGCGGTCGGGCTGTCTTTATTCCCCCCCTCCCTTTCCACTGCTGATGAAAACAGTGAAGAAGATCCTGGGGAACAAATCCTGGTGAATCTGATTGCTCCTTACTGGCCCTGCAAGGGCCCAGCTTCAGACCTGGTTAAAATGCAGCGGAAGCCTCCTCTGACTTGAATAGTATGGAGGGGATTCTGAGATATGGCCCAGTCCTTTACCCAAACCCAAACCTGCTAAAGCTAACCGTGAGGAAGCCGAGAGCAGGGAACTGAGATCCCTAGGCGACTCGCAGCATGTGCCAGGAGGGGTGAATCCATGCCAGAGCAGCCAAAGTGAAAGAGGAATTTGAGATCTTGCAGGATGGCCTAACCGTGGGCCTTGAGTCTAAAACGCTGACAAGACAGGTGTTCGCCATCGTTAGGGTTCTGAGCTCCATGGCAACTTCCATTCATCACTGATGCAATTCGATTCCTGAGAGCAGTGACTCTGCTTAACCCACTTGTAGCCCAGATTCCCAACATGAAATTCAAACGTGGTTCTCCAGGGATGGTTTGGGCCAGAGAGGCAGACAATGCTGCCAGCGTGGACATGCATAAGCCTGGCTTTTCCATTCTAACTGAAGGGGATACTGATAGTGCTGGTGATTTTTGTGCTGCAGACTCTTGTCTGGACTGGACTGAGACCAGCTCAGCATAGTCCCCTTAACGGGCATGACATGGTGGGAGAGCCCTGTGGTGTTCCTGGCAGGGTTTTTTCCTTTTTTCTAGATACAAATGTCACCATGCAAACAGGTGAGATTTGCATGAGAGTTAAATGAGAAGCAAAATGGGATAGGTATAGGGGGACTTGCTGCACCCCTGAGGGAGCCATTGTCAGATTAGAACGGTGTAGATCAGCTCTGGGCCAGGCCACCGTCTGCTCTGACAGAATCTAGCGAAAAGGAAGTGACTGTAGCTGTTGTTTTCCATGGCTGTTCTGATCAGGGGCCTCAAAGCTGCTGAGAGGTGACCTGTACAGGTCTGCATTGGACATGGTAGGAGGAGATAACTGAGGTTATTGCTAATCATGTAACTACACGACAATCCCGGCAAAGTTCTCTTCAGCGGGTAATCTAGTCAGTTTCTGGCTCCATCTCTTAATGCTCTTTTTCTTTTTGCCCTACAGTGAGAAACGCCGTCTGCAAGTCACTGTTACCAATCCAGTCCAGTGCAGCATGCATGGCAGGAAATGCACAGTCTCTGTGGAAACCAGGATCAACCAAACACAGCCGGACTTCACCAAGAATCGTTCAGGTTTCATCCTGTGTGTGCCAGGAAATTAGCAGAGAGCCTTGAAAGGAGTATGGGAAAGGAGACAGACCCGAGTTTAGGTTGCCCTCCCTGTGCCTTGAACTTTTCAGGGGAATTAATTTAGAAATGCTCCGCTGTAACTTGCAGTCATGCACCTAAACAGATCCCTAACGCTAGAGGTTTATCCAGCCCAAATTCAAGAAAGAGTTTCTCTGCCACATCCACCAGAGCTTAAAATAGCCAATCAGATCATAGAATATCAGGGTTGGAAGGGACCTTCGTAGGTCATCTAGTCCAACCCCCTGCTCAAAGCAGGACCAATCCCCAAGTTTTGCCCCAGATCCCCAAATGGCCCCCTCAAGGATTGAACTCACAACCCTGGGTTTAGCAGGCCAGTGCTCAAACCACTGAGCTATCCCTCCCCCCCAAAGATGTGCCCAGTTTAGCAGGCCTGGACTCGGAAACTGCTTCTGAGCTATTCAGCTGAGAGCGTTTAGTTATGGGCACTGCTCCTCCCTTCCCCCTTGCTCATCTAACCCTCTCCCATGTTCCCCTCGGAGTTTATCTCCAGGTCTCAATTTCACAATATTGGAGGGACCAAAGACTGGGGCTCGGGAAGGAGTCCCACAGTAACATGACGTGAATTGGAAAGGCCAAATCTCCCTTAAAAGGGCTGGATTCCCTTGAGCAAGGCCCAGAGCCCACACTCTGCCCAGCCCCTCTCCGTCCGAGCTCATGTGACTCTTGCGGGTACCTATAAATGCATCTCTAAAATAAGCCTGCTGCTTTTCCTGTAAGAAGTCTATTGGCCTGGGAGGAGGGAGGCGGTGGGGGAGCTACGCTAGCATCAAGGGGGTGGGATTAAAGATGCGGAGGGCTTTAAACTGCCTTTGCTGTATAGAGCAGAGCTGTTGTCTTTCCTAAGTGGTAACTGCTTCCTAAACCCTCTGGATTCTCCCTGCATGACCCAGGGGGTTTCTCAGCCCTGGCACATGGTGCAGTGAGGGCTGAGATGAATGCTGGCTGAGCGCTCTGCACGGTTGGGTTAAGGAGAGGTTTCCGACCCAGGGTCTGTGGAGAGGCTCTGGAAACATTGGAGTGGTGGGTCTGAGGGGATCCAGCCCACAGCTCCCAAGTCTTGCACTACGTGTACACTAGCGATTCCATCCAAGCATAGAGAGAAACCCACAAACCCTGTTCTTAAATGGAGAGAATTCCTCTTCTGCAGCTGAATAGACCCTCTTCAGCCTTGCATTGGACAGCTTCAGCACAAGCCAGGGGAGCTCCCTCTGTGCCTCTCTCTGTTAGCATCATACTTAGCAGCTGGAGCGTAGCCTGCATGTGGCTGCCCCTGTGTTCCGTGCTCCAGGTTGGTAATAGGGCGCTGGTTTCAATAAAGTGCATCTCCCCAGTCTCCTCTGCCAGAATTCCTAACCAGCTTTGTACTGGACGTCAGGCTTCTACTGCGGTACTCTAATGGGGGAGGCAGTGACATTATGGGGCTATTGAGACTATAGCTATTCAATTCTGGCACTGCTGGTCAGGCCAGGATTTCAGTCTTCCCTGCTGTACACGGCCTGCCTGGGGGATCTGTCCCAATGAGCCCATCTAGGGACCTCCAGCCCCTGACTTAATTGTAGCAGTTGTTTAGCTCTCAGGTCTCTGTTTTAGCAGCCCAAAAAAAGAAGGGGGTGGGGGGCTGAAGGCACTTCCCCTATTCAAGGGCATGGTAGCAACCCAGCTCCATAGTGAATACAAAGCCACCCTATGGACAATGGGGAGGGTATGTGGGTCACAAGTGTCTCCGCCCAGCCACTGCCAGGGAGACTCTCCGATTAATTGGTGTCTGGAATAGAGGAGAGAAGCTACAGAGCTGTGTTTAATTAAGACAAGCTTAATTTCCCGCTTTGGTTTGCCAGAGTCCCTGTGGCATAGCCCCTTCCTATGGCTGCTCCGTCCCTTCCCCTGCTGCACATCACAGATTGCCGTGCGTGGCCTCTAGCCAGGCCCCACCGAGAGCAACTTATTGTCATGAAGGGGCAGGAGTCCCCAAAGCCAGCCTGGTGCCTGCTCACACTCGTCATTTGCTGGACGAGGTGGCAAGGGGAGATCCTGCAGCCGGGACTCTGACGGCCTTTTCAGATCCCCCCCGATCCTTTGGGAAGACACAATTATGGCTGTTGGCCAATGCAGGTTAACTGTTGGTGGCTGCTTTACCAGGGCCTAACACCCCAAGAGCAATAAGGAGCGTGGAAGTGACTACCCAGCCAAGCAATTGCTCCTACACATGCCAAATGTGTGTGCGTGCAGATAGGTTATCAGTAAGAGGCCTTTACCTCTCATTCCACTTATTCCCTGGCTTTTGCTGCTCCTCGGCAGGAGAATGCCAGTTCTCAAGCTGGCTTGTAGTGTATGCTAGGAAGGAAGATTTGATTGGTCACTAATCCCTATAAAGCAGTAGAGGGAGGGGAGCCCTCCCCCGCCGCTGTGCCTTTCCATTTGCACTTTTTGCTTTTTTATGTAATTGCCCAAGTGCCTCCCCAGGATCACTAGTGCAGTAGCCACGTTAGTGGGAAGAGTTTTAATTAGCACTTTCATACAGTATCCCTCCAACGAAATGGTTGTATAGAATCATGATGGACGTGTTTCGGAAATCCCAAACACTGCGAGGTGGGGATAGTGTATATGATGAAGTCTGTGTCTTTATGAAACGAAATACATTATTTGTGCCTGTTCTGGTTTATATATATAATCCTGTTTTTCCCATAAGTTAATTATTTCTAAATTGTATTCTGATTTTAAGCCTGGGGCAATAATGCAATGAACCTTTTTAAGTAGTTGATACTGTAAAATATTAAAGGAAAAAGCCCTGCTATTATGAAATTGGGTTTTTTGTTTACATAATTCAATGTAATAAATAAAAGCACTATTAGTTGCACCCTGATGTTTCTGGTCTCCCTTTCTTATAGTGGAGATAAGTCACACTGGAGATAAGCATTTGTTTTTCTGCAGGGTTTTCCCTGAAAAGTTTATTGAAGAAGAGTGATGTTTCACATACTGCCGTCACAACTTCCTGTGTTTCCTGTACACATGGGCGGGGCCTTTGGTTAAGTTCAAATGCTGTCCTCTAACGGGGTGGCCTGGAGTCCTTAGTATAGGGCTTGAGGATACAGAAGCTGTTTTGTTAAACAGGCCTCAGTGGAGCTAGGGACTGAAATGAGGTTTTAATTTCCTGTCTTGCTCATTTCTTTACCACTTTCTCAACATCTGCTGCTCATTGGGGTTTATCTGAATGTAGGTGACAAGTGAGGGGAATAACCCAGGCAGAGCACTCCTCGACAAACTGCCGTTGTCTGAGACCATCGCGCAGAACAGGAAACGGGAGGATTTCGATCAGTGACTTGCCCTAATTAAACGGACTCTGAGAAGCCAAACAAATTCAGCCTCTTGCTTTTTCATACTGTGCGACGGCCGAGTCCAGAGACCCAAAGTGCCTTTGCAGGACAGCCAGATGAGTGCGCCAGCCTTGCCCTATGGTTCAGGACATTCCTCGCCCTATGCCATGTGCAGTCCTTATCCTTGTTTACTCCCCATAGGCACGTGTACCAGGGAGGCAGGCATCCTTGCCTGGCTTCTGATGTGCCGCGTCAGGAAGACCGTGTCTCTCCTCTGCCTGTCTGGCTAATTTCCTTCAAAAGAGAGCGCTCTCTAGTCTCCTCACTTCACAGGAGATTGTGCGACAACCAACAGCAAAGCCGTGAACCCAGTGACTTTAACATGATTAAGACTCTAGCACAGTGAATGTGTTAAGCCCTCTTTCGTTAAGGCAAATCCAATTATTTTCCAATGGCATGAATCATTTGTGAAAGGTGTCTTACACACAGGCTGCTGCACAAAAGACTCTGCTACAAAAGGCTTCCATGTAATGGATGGTCAGTGCATTTTATTTAATCAGCACAGTACAAAAATAAATAAAAATAAGGGGAGGGGGCTAAATTACAGGCACACTGAGCTTCATGACAGTCTGTCAGATTATAAACCACACATACTTACAAACACACTGTACACATACATACAAAATGAGACAAATATAAATTAATAAGTAACTATACCCACCAGTTTGGTCAACAAAGATCTACAGAAGAGATTGCACTAAAAAAAACCAACATACAGATACATGTATCATTAGCAGTTTCAAATGTACATCTATGAAGAATTTCAAGTGAAAAAATGGCACGTTTTCTTGTTTTCATTTGCAATTTTAACAACTGTTGGAACAGAACTAAACTAAGAACTGTGCACAGTAAGAAGAACCTATCAATCCCCAGCTCTGATGAGAAAATGCCAACTCAAATACTGAACTCTTTGTGTCGTGGGGTGGTTGTTTTTTTGTGCATGAGTGTAATTTTTACAGCCATCAGTTCTAAGATTGTTTTTGGTTGCTGAAGACACACAATGCTTCTGTTTGCATGCACAATATCACTGTCAAAGCAATGATGAAAGAATAAAGAAGGGTTTTTTGTAAGTTAGTATTTTTTTGTTCTAAAAGTTTTCTTTATAGCAGCATGTAAATTTCTTTCATTGCTTGCACACTCAAGTAGATCAGTTGATCCTTAACACAATACTTATGATCAGTGCACAATGGGAACAATACATTTCACACTGATGTCATGATACAGTAGCATTTATTTCCCTTAATCCAGAACCACTCACGAAACTTGAATCTCGTTTCAAAATAAATAAAGGGGGGAGCGGGGCGAGAGAAGAAAACGCCTCTCCCAGACACAAAGCTGGAATCCAGTCAATTATTCCAATGCCTCAAGAGACGTATAGGATCTGACCTGTTCAGTCCACCTTAGGAACGAGGTGACATCACATTGCCACATTTTGCACCATCCATTTAGAACAGCAACTCTGCAATGGAGGGAGCTGAGACAAATATGTACAAAGACCAAGAGGAGAATTTATTTTCCCCCTGCTTTTGTTAATAGGTCTTGCTTTCCCCTCCCACCCATCACTGACCAAGTGGCTGCAGATTCCCTGTCTTTCCAGCTCTGTCTGAAGAAGTGTTAGCTTGTGGTCGGTGTTTCTTAATGGCTCAGATTTGGGCCTAGCTTTAGAAGCGATGCAGGCTCTCCCTGCATTTGCAAGTCCAGTAGCCTTCACTATTGCAAGACCAGCTCCTCTTAAGTCCAGACCTTTAATTTCACAGCTTTGTTCCTCTACGTTTCAAAGTGTGCTTGCTGCTAATTGGAGAAGCAAGCACAATCTGTTCTAACCCAGTTAAATACAAAGCCCCCCCTCCCCCAGAATGCCAGCATCCTTAAACCTAGTGTTGGATTTGAAGAAGCCTATAGAGATTTCTAACCAGTCTGTGTCTGCAGCCATATTACATGCAATGAAACACTAGTCTTGGTTTTCCTCAACATCTGGCACTGTAGGAAGCTATAAAGCCAGAGGATAAGATTACCTGTGAGCTTCAACCCAAAAGTGAATTCACATGTGTGTTAGCATCTAGAACCAAGAACCTTGGGCTTTTAAATGATATAGAATATCAGGGTTGGAAGGGACCTTAAGAGGTTCTAGTCCTACCCACTGCTCAAAGCAGGACCAATCCCCAATTTTTGCCCCAAATCCCTAAATGGCCCCCTCAAGGATTGAACTCAATCTCCAGGGTTTAGTAGGCCAATGCTCAAACCACTGAGCTATCCCTCCCCCCCCAAACATCATTAAACTCAATCCGTAGGATGATAAGCCAAGGAAAGATGCATTAATATTTCTGGTGCAGGCTGCCCACTTGGTGATGAGCTTTTTCTTTCTGAAATTATTTTAACAACCTCTTTTTCCCCTAAGTTTCAATCAAGACGCTGTACACGCACGCTGACGTCAGAGGTGGGCCATGATGGCAGCTGCAGTGGCAGAATGCTAAATAGGCCCCATTCCACACAAAGTGATCAGATGGCAGACTAGGGAAAGCAACTGATAGTGCCATTAAACCCTACAGTAAGACACATCGATACAGACCACTACTGCTGCAGGTCAGAAAACATGAAGAGAATAATGTCCACCACTCGTGACAGGACCAAGATGGGCTCCAGATAGTCCTGTTACTGACTAGCACAGAATTATTTGCCATCACAAACCAAAACAATAGCCAAGTAGCCACAGGTGTGGTCTCACACCAATCCCAACCTGGCCACCTCACCTCTTGGGTGCCTTGACCGGTGAGACAGCATTCCAAACTCGCCTGAGCCAACAGGCTGCAGCATGGAGCATGAATGATACTTCTATGCCTGTGAGGAACTCTCTCGCTGGCTCAAAGTTGGGCTTTCCCAAATCTGGGAATTTTGAGAATTAATCGTGTGAGCCACCAATGCAGAGTCAAAGGTGTGAGCAGTTCCACCCCTCCCCCACTCGCCTTCCCAGCTAGCTACATGTTACATGCAAGAAGTCCCTTTTGGAGTTTGATACTGATTGTTTTTAAGGTTAATTTTCTTAGTTTTGTGCCGCTCTCAACCCCCGCCAGCTTTAAAGCATTGGATCCCTTTGTGAAATGCCAGCTGGTCAAGACTCCATTGGATTACCCCATTCCCACACCTCCAGGCCCTTCAAGAAAGTAAAGGCCAGCATTTCCTGCAAGTCACTTCTGCGTGGATAATCCCTCTGGCAGATCCTGTCCGGGCAAAAGGCCAGCCAAGCCCCCACTGAGCACTTGGTGCTACAGCCCAGGAAGTGGAGGGAGCAATGGATCATCCTCCAGGCAGTTACAGAAACCAAACAGCTACTTGCCACAACAGCAGCTTCAACCCCACCCCCGTGGCTGCAGCGCTGCTGGAGGCCAAGCCCGGCTGCTAGTGTTCAAACGTCTGGGGCCTCCGCTGCCCTTTCCAAGGTCCACCTGCGTCTGACAAATCACGGCACCGGACCGGTGCCCCAGTCCCAGCGGCGGGGGGCGCTCACCGGTCCAGCCCAATGAGGAGCCGGCTCTTCTCCTCCTGGCTGCTCTCCTTCTTCAGGTCAGCAAACACCTGGGTGAAGTAGTGCGGGTCGGCGTTGATCTGCAGCATCTTGGGGCTCATGAGGCTGATGATGGAGAGGCAGCGGTCCCAGAAGGCCTCCTTGCAGCTCTCCACCAGGAAGGGCTTGAGTGGGTAGGAGATCTCGTTGCCCATGTAGGAGTAGGAGAGGTACAGGCAGGTCAGCAGCCCGGCCTGCAGCTCGTGGTCGGTGGCCACCTCGGCGGAGATGACGTCCCGGCACAGCAGGTAGAGGAAGACCACGTTGGCCGGGGTGATGAAGCCCTGGTCCTGCCAGCCCTGCAGCAGCAGCGAGCGGTCCACGCTGCGCAGCCACAGCACGGGGTCCGTGGGCGACAGGTGCTTGAGGCGGTAGCAGCGGCGGCAGAGGAAGTCGCCCAGGCAGCGCAGCAGCTCGCTGGTGGAGGCCTGGACGATGACCCGCTTCGGGGTGCCGGGGGCGGGCGGCGCTTTGCGGCCGGAGGAGGCGGCGCTCTTGGCGGCGGAGAGCGGCGGCGGCGGGGCCGCGGGCGGGGCCGCGGGCGGCGCGAAGGGGGCGAGGTTGGCGCAGGACAGAGACTTCTGCAGGTTCTCGCTGTTGAGCTGCGCGACGCTGCCCGGGTACCCGCCGCCGCCCGGCTGCACCTTCTTGGAGTGTTTCTTCTTGGCCGAGACGGCGGCGATGCGCTTCCAGGGCAGCGCGGCCAGCAGCGGGTGGCGGCGCAGGCCGCGCTCCTTGGCGCTCTGCCCCGCGGCGTAGCGGCCCGCGCCGGCCGCGCCATCCTCGCACAGCGGCGCCTTGCGGTAGCTGGGGGACAGCGACAGCACCGTGCCCATGGCGCCGCGGGGCGCCGGCCGCCGGGCCTGCAGCGGGGGGACAAGAGCCGCGATGGGTGCCCTGCCCGCAGCCGCGTCCGCGGCCCGGCTCCCCTCCGCCCCCACCTCCCCGCCCGCCCCATCGGCCCCCTCACCCCGCCCGTCAGCGCGGGCCCACACCCCCTCCAGCCCCCCCGGCCCTCATCCCCCTCTCGCCACCCCCAGCTCCCCCTCCCAGCCCTCTCCCCCGCCCGTTCCCCAGCCCCCGGACCCCGGACCCTCACCTCGCCCTGTCTCCCCAGCCCCCCCGCCCCTCACCCCCTCACCCCGCCCCCCCGCCCGTTCCCCGTCCCCCGGGCCCTCACCTCGCCCTCTCCCCCCAGTCCCCCCCTCTTCCCAGCCACCCTGGCCCCGCCAGCCCCTCTCCCCCGCCCCTTCCCCAGCCCCCCCGCCCCTCACCCCGCCCCCCCAGCCCCCCTCTCCCCCGCCCGTTCCCCAGCCCCCGGACCCTCACCTCGCCCTGTCTCCCCAGCCCCCCCGCCCCTCACCCCCTCACCCCGCCCCCCCAGCCCCCCTCTCCCCCGCCCGTTCCCCGTCCCCCGGACCCTCACCGCGCCCTCCCGCCCCTCACCCCCCTCTCCCCAGCCCCCGTCCCCCGGGCCCTCACCTCGCCCGCTCCCCCCAGTCCCCCCCTCTTCCCAGCCACCCTGACCCCGCCAGCCCCTCTCCACCGCCCGTTCCCAAGCTCCCCCCTCTCCCCACCCCCGGGCCCTCTCCCCCGCCCCTCACCCCGCCCCCCCAGCCCCCCTCTCCCCCGCCCGTCCCCCGGGCCCTTACCTCGCCCCCTCCCCCCAGTCCCCCGTCTCCCTAGTCCCCCCCAGCCCCCCCCGCCTACCGGGGGCCGGTGCCCGGGGCGCTGCGCTCAGCTCCGCACTGCGCGACCCTGCAGCGGCTCCTCCGGCCGCATCCGACGCGCCAGGTGCCAGCGGCGGCGGCTCCGCTTCTGTCCAAGGTTCTGCAGGGCGAGGCCCGCCCCGGGGCCGGCTCCTGCCCCCGCCGCCTCCCCCGGCCGGGCACCGGAGCGCGGCCGCAGCCTGGCCGGGGCTGGGGGGCGCGAGCAGAGGGGCCCCGCCGGACCCGCCGCCCTGCGGCAGCTCAACCCCCCCCCGCCGGCCCGGCCCCACCCGCGGCAGCAGCGGGCGCTGGGCTCCGTGTCCGCGGGAGGCTCCGGCGGCGGCTGCGCTCGGTGTCGCGGCGGCGGAGGCTGCAAGCCGGAGCCAGCCCCACGCGGCGCCTGGCCCCGCCCCGGCCCCGCCCGCTGCCCGCCCCCCTGGGAGCCGGGCCGGGCACCGGCGGCGCGAGCGGCCTCTGCGGAGCCCGGGGCGGGGGGACGCGGGCGGGTCCCGGGCGCTGAGCCCGGCCCGGGGGTCGGTCCCTGCCCCGAGGAGCCGCCAGTAGCGCCCGGCGGGAGGACCCAGGGTCGGGGGGGGGGGGAGGGGGGGTAAGAGGCGGCAGGAACGGGCCCGGCGGGGCGAGGTGAGCAGCTGGGGGCGGGGGGTGATGCTGGGTTCAGCCCCAGGCTCTGCGCCTGTACCCTGGCGGGGGGGGGAGGTTTCTGGAGCCAGGCAGGACGCTGCCGCCCCACCCCCCCTCATGGCACCTGCTGGCCCAGCCCCCCCCCCCCCCCCCCAGGGGGGACACTGGGAAGGCCCCAGAACAGGCTGGGAGCCTGCAGAGTGGGGGCATGGGGGCTCATGGCTGTGGCAGCTCAACAGAGGCGGCACCCAACGGGCAGCCGGCGCCCAGGGCCAGTCCCAGCCTCAGCCTGAGGCTCACCTGCACCTGTTTTCACCCTGGTGTAAGCTGAGCGGCTGCTTTCCCCCAATAGCTCAGCCGCTCGCGTGCTACCAACCCCCCAGCGTTGTCCCTTGCCCCCGCCAAGGGGATGGCTTCCTCAGAGGGGCAGGTACCCAAGGGGTTGTCTCTAAGTGGAGCGATTCCAGAGCAACTCAGCGAAATCCACGTGGGCCCTGGCCCCTGGGCCTTAAATTCACGCCCGCTGGTCCTGGAATCAATGCACCCGTGTAGACAGGCCACCGACCCCGCGCCCAAGCGGTGATCAGAGGAGGGCCAGGGTTTTTTAACAGTGATGGCTAATGACGGTTCCTGGCTCGGCTGGGCCGCTCCATGGTTTTTAAAGGAATGTGGACGCTCTTTCCATAACTATTCACAGCCCTCTCCCTCCTGCCCCCCAAACTCCTCCTGGCCCAACCCCCTCCCCCTTCCTCTTGCTCCACCTTGCTTTCCTTCCACACCTTTCCACCCACGTAATGTGCTTTGATGTAATGACCTCGTCCGTTGGAATTAACACTGCGCCTGGGCACAGCCCCCTGCCTGGCTCGGACTGAGGGCGAGGGTACTAGCCCGTGAGCTGTTTTCTTCCTTTCAGGAAGGACACACTGAACAGACGTTATGCACAAGACCTGCAAGCTGAACCAAACTGCAGCGGGACTGGGGCCTAGCTAACAGCAGGAACCCCCGTTCTCGAATACCGCACCCAGCTTGTCTCTCTCACCAGCCACAGGAGCAACACGGCTCCAGCTACACCCGTAAGGCTGTCAGACAAGGAAACTTGTTTATTATGAAAACAAAGCCCCAATCTGAGCTGGATTAAATGCGTGTGTGACTTGTAAATCCCTGGGCCTGTCAGTGGCGGTGTCTCAGGCAGGCAGCTGACTCATGCAATGTTGTCAGAGCTTGAATTGGTTCTGGGAAGCAGCAGTAGGGACAGCCCGGCAGTGAGGGAAGTAAGGTGCTTTGTATGCACCATCCTAGCTGGACAACACCAGCGGGCAGTTTTAAACAACCCCCTCCCCTTTCTAAGGCATCACTCTCCCCGTAGTGTGAAATACCAAAACAAAACTACAGCCCAAGGCCAGACTCGGAGCTGACGTGCTGCCCTGAGTTCATTCCCAATGAGTACGGATTAAAACGGGCTCCAGGGACAACACAAAAACTGCTGCTTCTAACTGCACCGGCCACCAGAAAAGCCAGAATGTAACAAGCCCGTCTTCGCCCTGCAGCCGTCGCAAAATCTCTATTACTTACTTGGGTCGATCCAGGCAAACTTTAGCTGATGCTCAGGGACGAATCCAAGAGGCGTCGAGCTCCTTCCACAGCTGCTTTGGCCAGGAGCACGAGAGATGAAGCCCATCTCTACGCTGGCCACGGTTTGCGAGTGGTACACCTGTCACCCTGCCTAGGGGAGCTGCAGATTATACTGGCAAAAACCGCATAGCTCCCACCGGTAAATAAGCTAGCCCAGCAAAAGGACTTTTATAACAGCATAACCACAGCTAACCGGGGCGGCTGCCGGTATAGCAGTGTCAGTTAAACAAAACAAAAACCCAACCCCCCACTCTGCCATAACACGGGCAGAAGTGTCTAGTGATGCCCTGGCCTACACAACACCCGAACTGATTAATCAGCCATACGAAACAAGCCCAGCCTCACCAGCAGCAAGAGGAGCTGCCCAGCAGGTCTCCCTGATTTTCCAATGGGGGCCGTCTTTACCAGCTCGGCCCTAGTGGTAACTAGCATGTAAACAGGCCCCTGGAGTTTTCCCAACTGTGTCGTGTAAACGACCTGTGCTGAGCTGAGGCAATTCTAGTGGTTAAAATACCTGCACCTTATCTAACTCTGCCTCCACCCTGGCTCCACGAGCAGAGCCCGCCGGGCCCCCATTTTCCTAGGTCCGTAAGAAAGCAGCCTGGGGCCTGAACTGCGGCTATATTTTACAGCCTCTCGTTCCTGCCAAGCTCAGCACCCCAGTAATAGGAACACAGGATGTGAACTAGAAATGCTACACGCCAGGCCTCGCTCCAGCTAACCGGGTTGTTTCCTATAGCCCTGTGCCTCGTGAGCACAGATAGCATATTGCCCAGCTGACAAGTCGGGAGCACGTGCCCAGCAGAAAACAGGAAGCCGACCGAGAGTAAAGGCCAGTGCAAAGCCAGGGCATGTAATGGGATGAGGGAAGTTACTGCAAATGTCAGCCAACCACAGGCCCAGAGCGTTACACAAGAGTTTCACAAACAACCCTTGAGACACAAGGTTTCCTGCCTGCGCTGTCCGGGGGTAGGGGCTCTCGTGGGACATAGGCCCACTGTGCTTTGCTTTGAGCCCTGACTTGCGGGGGCGGGGGGGGGGGTGTTTGGGATGAGACAACAGCCAATCCCTAGCCCTACCCCAGCTAAAGCAAAACACCTGGCACTTGAATAACAGCTTCCTCCAGCCCCTGCTGAGGCCAAACAGAGCCTAGAGACGCACCATTCCCTCCCCCTGCCCAGCAAGCCCCAGCCCGCTCCCACGAGGAGGGTTTGATTCCTTGTAGACATTACTGGCTTTGGGTTCATTGCAGATGAGCAGGGCTCCCTATCACTGCCCTAAGGTGCTACCAAGCGGAGGCCCGGGCTACACTAGAGCCGTTGGGCAGTAACGTAGCTTGGGGTGGGATTTCTGGGTGACAGTTCTATAAGGGCATAAGCCCGAGCCTAGATGTAGTTATACCGACAGAAGTGTCCTTTTGCTGATATTGCTTAGTTCACGCAGGGACCTGCTAGCGCTTGGGCTGGGATTGCCTGTACCCGTAGCGTGAGCGATACCAGCAAAGGGACTCTCCTGCCAGTAGCACTAGAGGTAGACAAGCAGGGTTTGCTAGTGTCGCTGTGTATCGAGCTGCCTGCGTGGACCTTATTCCAAACAGGCATTTCTAACCCCAGCGCCCGGGCCGTAAAGCACAGGTGAGGTAGTGAGCCCTGCAGCGTAGGGCTCTGGGCTGAGGCGAGAGGCACTGAACAGACCTCGGCCCAGCCAGCCAATCTGCTGCTGCAGTGTTTTTACCACAGGCTGCAGCGAGGGTGTGAACCAGGTCCCCAGCACCAGCCTTCATGGCTCTTGGCACGGAGGCTCTGAAAGCCAGCGTGCCGGCCAGGAACGGGGCCCAGCCTCGCACAGCTGCTGGCTCCTCCGGCAGAGACGAGTTAAGATTTAAATCATTGGGAGTAGGCACCGCCCCCCTCCCATCACACCGACACGGCTGCGAGGCACACGCTAGGCCAGGCTTTGTCTGTTTCGTTCAGCTCGGACTCCCAAGGGGGTCAGTTTTATTTCCTGCTTTTCAGACACTGGGACGACACCCACACGCCCGAGACTGGGCAGGCTTTACAAGAGGGGTGTTTAGGCTTAAAGCACTTGCTAGCCCCACTGGAAAAAGGGCGAGACGTTCTAAACACTCCAGGGGAGGCTCAAACCCTTTACACATAACAGGGTGGGTAGGATAATCAAGGGCGGGGGGTCAGTGCCTGGCTCCCTGCCTAGAACATCTTTGCGGAGGGTCAGCTGGTGATTGGAAGGAGCAGCATGGTACTTAGCCCCTCACTCCGCTCACTGGCCGGGAGCAGGGAATGCCAAGTTCAAGCAACAGCCCTGACAAGCTCGAATTCTGTCCAGCCTGTGCCATATTCCGAAGACATTTTGTTCCACACCTCGTGTGCATTGAATTGTAGCGACACCGAGAGGCCACGTACAGCACTGCCGCTTATGTAATCATTTCCGTTTAGACTGAAGCGTCCGGCGTGGGCCTGGCAGGTATACTCTGTGTTCTGCAGGAGCAGCTTGAGTGTGCATTACGAGCCCGACCGACCGCGTTTCTTTTTAATATTTCCTTTGCACCATTCGAACTCTTTGCATCTCTTTCAGCTTGGGCAGCACCACGCTCGTGTTTATGCACTAGCACATGCTGCTGGTTTAAATCAGCATGATTTAACTCCCATCTGAATTTGGAAGTGCCAAACCAGCTGGGTCCCAGGGCTCCAGTTTCCCTGTCTGCAACGATCGCTGAAGCAGCTCCTGCTGGCTGAGGGTGCAAGAAACACTATAATGGACTAACATGTCCATAGGCGAAAGTTCCTCCCTGCCCCTGTAAGAGAGTGATTGGCTGAGGACCTGAAGGAGGAGGGTTGCCTCTTGCTTCCGTATGCCCTTCCAGAAGCATGGAGGGTGGCTAAACTTAAAAGCCTCTGAAACCAGGAAATGGAGTTAATCTAACATCTCCTGCTCCACCTTAACTCTGCCCCCTTTGAGCCATGCACCAACCCCTCCCGGTCAGAGACATGGCCTGTCTCCTTCCTACTCGTGGAAGAAGGGTCACAAGGATAGCGTGAGGGGGGACATACTGACCTTGTCTTGCCTAGGAGAGAAATGTATCTTGGATACCTCTGCAGCCACCCTTACAGACTTCTCAGATGTGGGGCACATGTCTGTGTGCGGGCAGCACCAGCGGACTTCTTGGGCACAGCTAGCCCCCAGCCCTGCTCTCCTCCTAGCCCTTCAGGTTCCTGGGCAGGCTGGCAGGCCATGGGGAAGAGGGAAGGTGGTAGTAGACGGGCTGCAAAGCAGAGGGGACCTAGTGTAGGAAGGGGCATTGCCCAGCCCACTGCAGCCCAGGTGGTTTGCAGGGGTGTGACCTGCCCCTTCCATCCCAATGGGTGCTGTCCCCTACTCTCAGCCCTGTGCACCTGGGGGATGCATGGTCCGGACCTCGCGTGTGCCTAGTGCTGCCTGACAGTTCAGTGAACCTCTCCCAGCATAGGACCACTTCATCCTGGCTGGACTCCCACATCAGCCTCTCCGCTGCAACGTAGCAGCAAGTCCCTCCTGGAGCAGCCCAGGGCCCCCCGCCTCTAATACCAGGCTCCATCTCCTGGACACTAGTCCGCCTACTAAACTGGGCCCAGGTAGGCTGCATCGGGGGCCCACATGAAGGAACTGCATACACCACTCACTTCCAAAAGGAGAGGCAGCATGGGCCAACACCAAGGGAAAGGCTAAACTCTCAGCCTCACCCTTGTATGGCAAGGGGCTCCCCATGCCAGACGTTGTGAAAAAGTGTTTCCTTGGCCAGTTTAACCAGGCTGCTTTTCAACTGACAAACGTCCTGTTCTCATGCGAGGAGGTTACTCACTTCTCGTAACTGTTTTCTTCGAGGTATGTTGTTCACATCCATTCCAAGCAGGTATGGGCGCGTGCACGGGGGCTGGAAGATTTTTCCCTTAGCAGCATCTGTTGAGCGGGCCTGGGCACCCCTTGGAGTTGCACCTTCCTGACGCTCAATACAGAGCCCTGCTGAGCTGCCACCCCTTCAGTTCCTTCTTGCCGGCTACTCCGACAGAGGGGAAGGAGGGTGGGTAGTGGAATGGACGTGAACACACCTGGAAGAACAGTTATGAGGAGTAACCGTTTTTTCTTCTTCAAGTGCTTGTTCACGCCCATTCCAATCGGGATTCCCAAGCCAAGATCAGGAGGTGGGGTTGGAGCAGTCCACTGATTGGAGCACTGCTCTTCCGAAGGCCGCATGGTCTCTGGCCTGCTGGATAAATCACAATGTGCGGTGAAAGGGTATATGGAGGACCATGTCACCGCTCTGCAGATTTCCTGGGTGGGAACCTGAGCCAGGAATGCTGTAGATGAAGCCTGGGCCCTGGTAGGGTGTGCAGGGATCAGCGGTGCGGGAACACCTGCCAGGTCGTAGCACTCATGGATACAGGGCATGATCCATGACCAGATGCGTTGGGATGAAACCGGCTGACCTTTCTTTTGATGAAACCAGCCTGTCAAAAATTAGAGGGAACACTGTGCATGACACCCCAGATTATGTCGCTGAGGGCCTGAAAGCTCGCTTGTGGCAGGTATGCCCTGGCTTGGGTCAAGTCCAGTACTGCCCCTATGAACTCTATCCTCTGGACAGGAGAGACAGTCGATTTTGCTTCATTTAGGAGTAGACCCAGGCTCTCGAAGGTGGTGCTGATAAATGTGACCTGAGATTCCACTTGGTCCTGGAGTGGCCTTTGATCAGCCAGTCGTCGAGGTACTGAAACACCTGTACCTGGTGTCTCCACAAGAACGCGGCGACAACTGCCGTGCACTTGGTGAATACTCGAGGTGCTGACGACAGACTGAACAGGACAGTAAATTGGTAGTGGGTACCGTGGACCATAAACCTGAGGTACTTCCTGTGGGGCTGAGTGATTGTGATGTGAAAGTTCATGTCCTTCAAGTCGAGGGCAGCATACCAATCTGCTGGATCTAGTGAGGGGATGATGGAGGCCAACGAGACAATGCAGAACTTGAGTTTCTTTATGAACTTGCTGAGTTTTCGCAGGTCCAGGATAGGCCTGAGGCCACCTTTGGCTTTCGGCATTAGGAGATTCTGGGAATAGAAGCCCTCGCCCCTAAGCTCCAGAGGAACCTCCTCCACAGGCCCTAGAGATAGGAGCAACTGCACCTCCTGGATGAGTAGATGCTTGTGAGAAGGGTCCCTGAAGAGGGATGGGGAAGGAGGGTGGAAGGGCACAGAATTGGATGGAGTATCCCCTCTCTACTGTGCGGCGCACCCAGCGGTCCGACGTGATACGGGACCATGCACGAGAGAAAGGGGACAGTTGTGAGGAAAAGGTAAGGCAGGGTAGATCCAGTCTCTGATTTGGTGCACCGTCCTCGATCGCACCTTCAAAAGGCCAGTTTGGGGCCAGAGGGCGGTTTGGGCTGGCCAGAGCCCTGGCCTGAGGATGGGTGTTGCCTCCTCCTGCCACTCCTGTTCCTCCTCCATGAACCATCCCGTCGGTTCTGCTGATGGAATCTCGGAGGAGGTTGCGGTCGGAAGTGTCTCCGCTGCGTGGCGGGAGTGTGCAGGCCCCATGACTTGAGGGTGGCTTGTGAGTCGTTAAGGCTGTGCAGCCTCATCTGTCTTTTCAGAAAAAAAAAAGAATCTCCCCTCAAATGGGAGGTCCTGAATAGTTTGCTGGACCTCGTAAGGGAGCCCGGAGACTTGGAGCCAGGAACCCCTTCTCACGGCTACCCGTCACCATAACCCTAGTGGCGGCATCTGCAGCGTCCAATGCGGCCTGGAGGGAAGCGCGAGAGACTAGCTTCCCCTCCTTCACCAAGGACGAGAACTCGGTTCGGGAGTCCAACAGGAGGAGCTCCGTAAATTTGGCCATCGCCGCCCAGGTGTTGTACGAGTACCTGCTGACGATGGTCTGTTGGTTCGAGATACGGAGCTGCAGACCCCCTGTGGAATAGACCTTTCTCCCAACAAGTTCTAGATGCTTAGCCTCCCTGTTTTTTTGGGGAGGGCCCTTGGAAGCCCAGTCTCTCACGCTGGTTAGCAGCGTCCACAACGAGAGTGAGTCAGGGGGTGGGTGAGAGTATAAATGTTCAAACCCTCTGGAGGGCACGAAATAACATCTCTCATTGTGCTTGGCAGTGGGCGGCAAGGAAGCTGGGGTCTGCCATAGGGTCCACAATAGTTTTAGTAAGTGGAAGGGCAATACGAGAAAGTCCTGAGGGTGCGAGGATGTTCACCATGGGATCAGCCTCCTCAGCTACCTCCTCGGCTGCACCCCCATCATCCTCAAGCCCCGAGGCTATGGCTGTCCCGCCAATGCTTCGTCCCGTGACGAAGAGGAGGAAGCGTTTATAATGAGCGGATGATCCCTGCCATCCACCCCCAGGGGGTCCCGAGAATCTCGGGGCAGCGTTGGTGCTAGTGGTGCGCCAGATGGTGCCGGAGCTGCAGACACCAGACCAAGTGTTGGCACCATCATTACGATGGGAGGAACGGTCAATGGAGCCAGTGCCGATCTGCTCGCAGGTGCTGACAAAGGCGGAGGGGCCGGCATGGAAGACGGGCGCAAGGATGCCGCCAAGGACGGTGCTGAGGTCAGTGCCGAGAACGGTGCCGGAGTCGACGACGGTGCCGCTGTCAGGCATTGGTGGGTGGGTAGGTGCCGAGGACAGATGCGTAGCCGATGGCGAGACAAAGATGTCTGAGGCCACAGAATACGTCGCGGAGCGGTGACCTGTCCTTGGTGAAAGGCCCAGGGGGTCCAGGAGGGCCACTGAGGTGGATTCTGACACTGCAAAGGCCACGCCTGGGGCTCCCTCCTGTCTCTCCGGGACCTCGATCTGCGGCTCCTGCTTCTCCTGGAGCGACAGGACTCTGACTCCGAGTGAGCCAGCGCCGAGGGACATGGAGAGGGAGAGCGCCTCGACATCAAAGCCAGCTTCCCTCTTGACTGCACTGGGGGGCGGAGCGAGTCCCACCAGCGCTGAAGGTTCTTCCCTCCTGGGGGGGTGGGGGGGAGGCAAGAATGGCACCGTATTGTGCAGGAGGTCCCGAGCGGCTTGGTAAGCTTCTGGTGTCAAAGAGAGCTGTAGCTGGTGTGTAGGGACAGGCAATCGAGGGGGGGGGGCTGGACTGAACTGCCTCACTTGAGCGGGAGTCAACACAGCCCCAGCAGGGGATCCGGAGCTGTGGCCCACCCGGGGTCTCACGTCTCTGGATTTACCTGGAGGAGAGCGGCTGCCCGGCTTCTTTTTCTTCTGAGGCACTGGCAAGTGGGATCGGTGCCTGCTTTCAGCTGGGCCTCGTGAGGTTCCATGTCAGTGCCGAGTGTCTGGAGACGAGTCCTTTCTCGGTGCCAAGCCTGACGATGGTGCTGGGGGCACTCCGTGTCGAGGACGAAGTGTTAGGAGCCGGGTCCCCTGAGCCCGGGTCAGAGTGGGGTCGTAGGGCTGCCTTCATGAGGATCACCTAAAGCCGCCGTTCCCTTTCTTCAAGAGTTCTAGGGCAGAACTAGCAGATCTTACAGCAATCCTTTTGGTGACCCTCCCCTAGGCACTGCAAACACGGGGAGTGTGGATCGCTCTTTGGCACGCACTTCACGCAGGCCACACAATTTTTAAACCCCGGGGACCGCAGCATACCACAGGGCCGGGGAGGCGGGATTGGGCGGGGGGAAGAACCCCTAACAACTCTGCTAAGGACTCTAAAACAAAGACCACAATAAGGTAACTATATACAATGCCTACAGGGCTAAGGGAAGTTCCAGCCATCACTGGCAGTAAGAAGGAACTGAGGGGGTGGCGGGTCGGCAGGGCTCTATATTGAGTGCCACGAAGGCACGACTCCAGGGCCCACCCAGCCCGGCCTGACGGATGCTGCTAAGGGAAAAATCTTCCAACCATCGTGCACGCACCTGATTGGAATGGACGTGAACAAGCACTCGAAGAAGAATAGGAGTGCTGTCTTTAGTCTCTATTAATTAACACACAAAAACTGCCCTGTGCACCAGTAAAAGGCGCCTTTCCTAAATTCCACCTCTCACCGCCAACACCCCGGGCTCAGGAATGGCACGCTGGAAGGGGGGCAGCCCTGCTGGGGGACCCAAGGTTGTGGCGTATGGCACCGATGCCAAGGTTGAAGTGCACATCTAGGGATGGGGAGTAAAGGGAACATACCCTTGGCAGTATTAACTTTTCATTTCCTCGCTTTTTAGGAGTTGTGTTAGGTATGAGAGAGAGCGCAACAGGACCTGACACAGCGCCGTGTTTGTGTGTTCATTTGCCAGGGAACTGTGATTGTTGCGTTTTAAAATGGACTAAAATGCTAAGTAACGATTTACACCCAGACCAAGACCCCCACCCAGAACGCAGCTGGCTTGGAAGAAGATGAACAAAGCCGGTGTCAAAAAATTATTTTCTAAACGTGGAATTTATTTCTGAACAAGTTCTCATCGGGGGTTTTTTGGAAGGAGAGTTTTTCCACAAATGAAAAATGTTTTTTCACACACCTGCCTTTCAGCTGATTCAAGAGTGGAACTCTTAAGCCATTCAACAGTTTGATGAGCACGGAAATTTAGATAATGAAAAAAGCATTCTTCAGTGTCACAAAACTACATAATCCAGGCAAGCACTGAACTTGCACTGGCCAGTCCCTTTACTTTCTATATTGTGTAGTTTAGCCAAAGATGCATGAAAAAAAAAAAAAAAATTGAGAACTAAGCTGTGAGGCTAATTTTTATTTATTGGAACTGAGAAGCCAACAGGTTTCTTGAAACTCTTCAGAAAATTCACGAGTTAGCCAGATTTTGCCCCAAGTATTGGTGCACATTCAGTGAGTTTTTCTACTAAAAAACTACACTCACAGCAGATCAACTCCCTGTGTGTGCAAAACAGTATGGAGCTTTAATGACACCATCCCACTGGCTCTACCAGAATTTCTGTCACTTAAAGAGACTCGTGACTTTTTCAGCCTCTTCACACAGATGTGTTTCTGTAATCACTTGTCAACTCTGGACCCCTTTTATTTTTTATCCTTTAGATAATGGCATAGAGAGTACACTTATACAGTTTGCGGATGATACCAAGATGGGAGGGGTTGCAAGTGCTTGGGAGGATAGGATTAAAATTCAAAATGAACTGGACAAACTGGAGAAATGATCTGAAGTCAATAGGATGAAATTCAATAAGGACAAATGCAAAGTATTGCACTGAGGAAGGAACAATCAGTTGCACACAAACAAAATGGGAAATGACTGCCTAGGAAGGAGTGCTGCGGAAAGGGATTTGGGGGGTCATAGGGGATCACAAGCTAAATAGCAGTCAACACTAACGTTGTTGCAAAAAAAGCAAACATTCTGGGATGTATTAGCAGGAGTGTTGTAAGCAAGACACGAGAGTATTGTGTCCAGTTCTGGGCGCCACAGTTCAGGGAAGATGGACAAATTGGAGAAAGGCCAGAGAAGAGCAAAAATGATTAAAGGTCTAGAAAACATGACCTATCAGGGAAGATTGAAAAAATTGGGTTTGTTTAGTATTGTTACCGAAATACCGGGTCCACCTATGACTTTCACAGTATGGAAAAGAGAAGACAGGGGACATAACAGTTTTCAAGTACATAAAAGGTACAAGGAGGAGGGAGAAAAATAGTTCTTAACCTCTGAGAATAGGACAAGAAGCAATGGCTTAAATTGCAGCAAGGGAGGTTTAGGTTGGACATTAGGAAAAAACTTCCTGTCAGGGTGGTTAAGCACTGGAATAAATTGTCTAGGGAGGTTGTGGAATCTCCATCACTGGAGGTTTTTAGCAGCAGGTTAGACAAACACCTATCAGGGATGGTCTAGCTCAGGGGTTCTCAAACTGGGGCTTGGGACCCCTCAAGGGGTCATGAGGTTATTACATGGGGGGTCATGAACTGTCAACCTCCCACCCAAAGCCTGCTTAGCCTCCAGCAGTTATAGTGATGTTAAATATATTAAAAAGTGTTTTTAATTTACCGGGGGGGGGGGGGGGGGGGGGGCGCGCCGCACTCAGAGGCTTGCTATGTGAAATGGGTCACCAGTACAAAAGTTTGATAACCACTGGTCTAGCTAATACTTAGTCCTGCCATGCATGCAAGGGATGGGTCTAGATGACCTCTCGAGGTCCCTTCCAGTCCTATAAGTTGATGTGGTGACTAGAATTGAATGCTGTAACCCAGGTGAGGGCAGACCATGGATTTTATAACCCCTCAGTATTTCCTATTCCATTCTTTACACGTCTGAATGTCGGCCTTGATTGCTGCTGCGCATTGAGCAGAGGTGCTACATTTTCGCACGAATGAATTTCTATTAGTAGGTTTAGTTTTCCAAAGACACCCCAGTTTGTGGGTTATCTGCTTAAGAGTGCCCTGCAGCAAATCAAAGCTACAATAATCCCAGGGGAAAAGCTTCATGCAACTGGCAGTGCAGTAGATGGCAGGTCACTGGGCTTGCTGGGAAGTGCTCTAAGAGAACATTACAATCTACAAACTCCTTTGGAAAGCCTGGAAATTCAGATTCAAGGTTTCACTCAAAAAACCCACTGAAACCTTGCAGATGAGGTGCAGTTACGCTAATGTTGGTGTGAATGAGTGACAGAGAGAGAGCGAGAGCGAGAGCGAGAGAGTGTGTTCAGGCTGGTGGGATGACCGTCCACATGGAGAACTGTATTCTGGAAAGCAGGGACTCTAAAAACTTCATAGTGGGGAACCAACAAGGGCTGCCAATTTTGATTGGACGTATTCCTGGAGGTTTCATCACATGTCAATCTTTAAAGATTCATCTTTAATTCCTGGAGACTCCAGGAAAACCTTGGAGGGTTGGCAACCCTAAAACTAACTGAACAAAGCTCTTAGTCTTTTGGCTAAGTGAGCTAATGATATCCCTGGATGTATAAGCAAGGAAATATTAAGTATGAATAGGGAGGTAGTATTAACTACGGGGCACTGATGAGACCATCACTAGAATGCTGTATCTAGTTCTGGGTGCACCAACATACTTTTAAAGTGTGAACATTGGAAAGGGTTCAGAAAACCACCATGAGAACGATTTGAAGTCCAGAAAGCTTGCCTCAGTGACAGGCTTGGGAACCTCAAGCTATTTAGCTTGTTCAAGAAAAGAAAGAGGATTGATCACAGTCTAGAAACACATACATGAGAAGATTTGGCAGTAGAATACTCTTTAATCAAGCAGAGAAAGGCCTAACAGGAGCAAATGATGGGAAGCTGAAATTCAGACAAGACATAAGAAGTAAATTTTTAACAGTTGGGTAATTAAACAACTTACCTATGGATATGGTGGATCCATCATCAGTAGAAGTCTTTAAATCAAGACTGGAGGTCTCCTCCTAAAAGAGACGCTCTAGCTCAATCAGATGTGATGGGCCTGATGCAAGTATTTCACCCATAAATCAATGCTGTGTGATGGAGATCACATGAGAATAATAATCTCTTCTGGGCTTTAAAAAAGCCTGTGAACTGCATTACGATGCTTTCCAAAGTTTGGCTCTATTTCTCTAAAGCTGCAAGGTGTTGGAACATTTTCCAGGAAGGTTAAATGGTCATGGTCAAACAATTCCAGGTAAACAAAGTTATTTTGCTTTGCAGACCTGTGTGATGCTTCTTAAAACATGCTCTCTCAAGCTTTAGTGTTCAGAAAGAAATAATATCCCATCACCTAATGTAGTACACTTTGGATGGATATGCAGCTTGCTTTGTAAGCTGTACTCCCCTGGGCCAAAAGAAACACCACCAAATATGCACGTTCTCTGCCTCAACAGCTGAAGACAGGAGACAGGTTTTGAAAAAAAAATTACTTTATTGGAACTCATCTGAACATCAGATATACCTGGTGTTGGTTAGCAAGAACCGTTTGTACATTTGATATTGATGGTGCCAAAAACCCAAACAGTGACCGACTGGATGAGATGGAGAGTTTAAAAAAAAATACCAGAGAAAGTTAAAATATGTGGATAGAAAGCAGGGGGGAAAAAATCAGCCAGTCTAAGATTTAGTGTGAAGGCAAAATCTCTCTTGATAAAACAGAATCCTTTTATAAAATATAAATTTAGTAAGAAAACCTGGAGAAGGAGAGAGAAAGGGAGACAGAGGGGAAGGAAAATAAAGATCAGCACGACAGAGATGCAGAAGCTTACACTGCCCAAATTGCATTAAAACCTTGCTAGTCATCTCACCATAAAACGAAACATGCTGAAATACACAGTGCTCCACCTCCCATGTATATCACTTTGAAACAGTAACTAGCAAGTGCTACACAAGCTCATTCCAGAGGGGCCAATTTGTCTGACATCAGATGTTTAAGGAAATATACTATACAGCAGAGGTGAAGAATGACAATCTGATCAGTGCCCGTGCTAACAGACTGCCTTCCCACTTGGACATTTGGCTCTCACAAGGAGGTGAACACCTGCTCACTTGTTCATCCCAACAATGCAGGGCGGAGGAGGGGGTTAAAACATTTAGAGTCTAGTCTATTTTAAAACAATAGCATGCAATACAGGCCTCCAGGGGAAACCTGTGCTGTTCCCTTTGTTAGAAACTGGCCTAACAATCTAGTCAGTTGCAGCCGATACTTCTACCCTTCGAGCTGATCTAGCACAGTGGCAATTCTGAAGTGGGTTCCCTATGTGTGGGCTTCTGGGAGTCAATATGGAGTTGCTTTGGGGGTATTAAAGGTGTTAAGATTTAAACATAAACCAGCAGTCTGTACATAAGGGTTTTTTGGTTCAGTACAAATGGAATAAAATGTGGCTTCTTATACACTGTCAGTAAGTCTCTGATTTCAGAGTAGAGGGAAGAAATGGAACTGTTTCCTCGGCAGCTGGGTAGCTATGGAGGATAAAACCTTGCCCCTGCTTTACTTTCTCTGCCATCCCTCAGGAAGTGGAAAGCACATGTTTAGGTAGTGTAAGCCTTTTTCCTTTTATTTAGAATCCCTCTTTTTTTAAACAATATTTCCCCCCCCGATACAAAGTTTGGCCAGTAAACGTTACATGGAAACTGGAACACGCATCGTATGGAATACAAGATGCACCGGATGAGGACGTTTAAAAACTTTCCGAGCGAAAAGTAGAACAAAGAAAAAAGTCTCCTAGCATTTTCCCAAAGGTTTCACTCTCCTGTCACACACACTCTCCAAAGGACAGCTACCAAAGTCAACTCTGCAAGAGAAAAGAGCCACTGTCAATCAAGGGGAAGGAAGCGAGAAGCTTAGGCACAGGCTGTACCTAGGCTTGGGAGCCAAAAGAAATTAACCTGGGCAGTCATGTGCTTCGGTTCCTCACACCCACTCACCTATGTTAGCTTCTTGGCTTTGTTGTAGAGCGAATCCACTACTTTACTCATATTCTGAATAGTCTCAAGGGCAGCTTCGTATGTTTTGTCTACTGGCGGCTCGTCAAAGATAATCAGGACTCCCTCCCCTTGGTCGAGGATCCCTACAAACACAAAGCTCTGGTTACCCAGCAGTGCACATGTGAGCTAGACAGACTTCCGAAGGCCTTCTGTCAGATCCAGCCATCAAGTCTCAGGTCAGACCTTGTGCCTTTGCTCTGATGGCCTCCAGGGTGTGGAATTTATTTCCATTGGCATTTATCCAGCCATCTCCCCATATTAAACATCTGGTCCTTGCCCTCCAGCCAGGGTTTGTGATCACTGCTTCCCTAGCATTTCTCTCACTCCTAGAGCCACATATGAGAGAAGGGTGGTTTTAGGGTTTGGGGTGAGGTTCTACAACACAAAACAAGTGCTTTGGTAGAAACATTTTATTTATAAAAATGGTTTCCCTGCCTTCCGCGTTTTAGCTAGGCACATGCTAGAGAGAACAGTAAGTCTATCACAGTGTGTATGGAGGAAAGGTGTCAGGATTTCCTCTGACCCACGCCTACCAGTACAACCCCGGCACTCTGCTAACATGCTCTTTGCTACACTTTCCCAACATTGCAGGGGATGTGGAATAGGGGAGCCAGAAGGCAGCACTTTGGAAACTCGCTTTGTGCGAGAGCAGCCTTCAAAAAGGGGGGGGGGGGGGGAAGAGGGGGATCTTCAACCCATCTCCAATCATCAGTATAGCGGGTGGGATTCTATGGTGAGTCCAGCAGCTGGGAGATTTACCTTTCATTTTCTTGATCCCTTTACCAGTAAAAGATATTTTCTATCCCTTTTGTATTCGGTTTCCGCAATGCTTTAATCATTCTCTGATCAACATGGTTGTCCCACTGACCTATCCCATGTTCATTCTGCCCAGCCAAGCAATGAGGACTGGCTTTCTGAGCTGGACACTCAGGAAAGGAGAACACAGCTGCTTACCAGAGGCGTAGTACAGTAGCCTCTAGGAGCCCGGACCAAGATCTAAGGAGTGAATGCTGGTCTCCAGTGTCCTAACCACATCATCCTTCCTACTCAGCTGAACTCTTGGGTTTCTCTTCAGATTTCCATGTGGAACCAGGAATGTTCTCAATTCTCTCTCCTCCCCCAATTGCCAGAATAGTTCCACCACTGGCCCACTCTTAAGAGTACGGTTACTTGGAGCCCAATTCCATGCACCATCCATGGTTGTTAATAGACCAGCTCATTCAGATGAAGGATTACGTGAGGCAGCTGCTTCAGCTATCATGGACATTTTCCAATATGGAGCCCCAAGGCAGCAAGAGCACGTCACTGACCAGCCAACCAGCCACAGCAGCGAGAGAGAGGCACTTTCACAAAAGCTGGTGTTTTCTTAGTTACTAACAGAGAAACCTCAGAGATTTCTTACTAGGCCAGCGGTGGGAAAACTACGGCCCGCGGGCCAGATCCAGCCCCTCAGGGCTTTGGATCCGGCCCATGGGATTGCCAGCCCCGTGGTGCCACGGGGCTAAGGTGGGCCCCCTGCCTGCCCTGGCCCCGCACCGCTCCCGGAAACAGCCGGCACCACGTCCCTGCAGCCCCTGGGGGTGGAGGGGGGTGTGCGCGCCCAGAGGGCTCTACATGCCGCCCTTCCCCGAAGCTCCCATTGGCAGTGGTTCCCCGTTCCCAGCCAATGGGAGCTATGGTGGGTGGTGCCTGCAGGCGAGGGCAACGCGCGGAACCCTCTGCCCTCCCTCCCACAGGGGCCGCAGGGATGTGGTGCCAGCTGCTTCCGGGAGCGACGCGGGGCCAGGGCAGGCAGGGAGCCCACCTTAGCCCCTCTGCTACCCTGGAGCAGCTTCAAGTAAATGACGCAGGGCCGGAACCTGCACTCCAAACCTCTCCTGCACCCCAACCCCCTAGCCTAAGCCCTCTCCTGCACTCCGCACCCTCTCCCTGCACCCCAACCCCCTGCCCTAAGCCCCCTAACCCGGCCTTGAGCCCCCTGCCACAGCCTCCTGCCACACCCCGCACCCCAACCTCCTGCCCCAGCCCTACATTCATGGCCCTGCATGCAATTTCCCCATCCAGATGTGGCCTTCAGGCCAAAAAGTTTGCCCACTCCTCTACTAGGCACTAGCCCTCCAGCATGAGGTGGATGGAAGAGTGACTCTCGGCTCTTTGCTAGGAGCTGGCAAAGAAGTTCTGGTTTCGAGTGGAAGCAGTTACTGAGCATGCAGGGCACCAATGGAAGCTCCCACTAGTCAGTTGGTGTCAGAGGAAGGTGGGTCAGAGATAGGCTGAATAGCTCCCAAAATAGCAAATGCTCAGGACCTCCAGGGTACAAACCATAATCCTTTCAGTATTTTCTCGTGTACCTCTATTTACTTTCTAGGCCTGTCAGCATCATCTGGACTTAGAGTGATAACACTCTAGGGCATATTCTTAAGATTTGGAGAGAGAGCGCAGTTAAAAGGAGAACATGCACAAGCTTCTTTCACTTGCTCATCTGAAAATGGAGTGGAAGGCGGGGAAAGATCCAACAGGGTGCAGAGACTCACCATGAAATTTCTTGTCCAGGATCATCTGAGACAGTTTCCTTTCCACATCAGCCTGAAATTGAAATAATCTCTTGAAGCTAACTGCAGAGCAGTGGATTTTACCACCCTCAACCCACAGACCTGACAGAATATAAAGACAGCTGCTTCCAAGCAACATTTCAGCATTTGTAATTGAATATCTTTACAAGCCAGATTTCACATACAGACTAGCTTGCAATTACATTCAATTTTAGGCAAAGCAGGATGTCAGAGCAGCCACGACCAGGAACCACCTTTTAACAATCAGAGTTCCCAAGTGACCTGTTGCCTTTTCACGTCACGAGATACAGTACAATCTTAATTTCATACACACTGGAATCAGCAGGGGATTTGGAGCATTCCTGCTTGACTCAGCAAGCATCTAGTTAGCTAAGCTTCACCATGCATCAGTCTTTGATGACCTGCTACAGCCAGCAAGGGGCCCATTGGGAGTCAGGCCTTTGTTCTCCACACTCTGCTATGTTGGTAGAACTCACAATTAAGGAATGTTTGTGCTCCCAGTGTGTGCTAGCACCCAAGGGCTGAGTTAGAGAGCGCACCATTTGGAAAGGAAGTTGTATGGTGGAAGCAACCACGTGGCCATGCGTAAGATACTCTCCATCACCTGAAATGTCGGAGAGGCTCTAACCCCAGAGCTGCCAGTTTGGGGCAAGGGTATTTCCGGGTGCTCCTGAGAGCAAGAGGAGTATTTTTATTAAGACTTACACCAGCTGAGAGGTTTATGCACCGCGGGAAGTTGATAAGAGTGGGGGTCTGTACAGTCACTAGACCAAGTTCATCCCTGGTGAAACTCCAGCCGAGGGAGCAACAGTTTGGCCCACTACCTTTTAAGAGCTTTTCAAGTCAAGTCAAGTCAAGGACCTTTCTAGAAGGCTTTGTCCCGGCTGTTGCATGACAGTTATATCCTGGACTGCCATTTGCTGCCCACCTGGATTAAAAGGCACTAAGATGGATTCAGTGAGGAGTTACTGAGCATGGAAACTCTACAGCACTTTATAGGGCGGCTCCTTCAGACTCTTCAAACGTAGAAGAGTCAGCAAGTGGTGGCAGGGGCAGGACCTGGGGACAGGAGGAGGGTTTTGTAGGGAAGCCCATCTCTCCCTAAGCAAGATGTACACTGCAAGACTGATGCGCGGTGAAGCTTAGCTAACTAGACGCTTGCTGAGTCAAGTAGGAATGCTCCAAATCTTACATGAACCCCTGCCCTCAAGGGGGTGTGTGACGGGGTGTACCAGGCCCTTTGATGCCCCTTGCAGCCAACCAGAGTCCAGAAGGCTCAGATAAACGCAGCTGCAGGGCCTGAGCAGGTCAGTTCCTGGCTGGGGCCAAAGGTGCAAGGAAGGGTGCTCCACTCTGGCCAAAGGGAGCAGGAGGTCCTGAGGACTCTAGCCCTAAGGTAATGGACAGAGGTGAAGCGGCCAGGTGGGACGGGAACCAGGGAATGTAGCAGCAACCAAGTGACGGAAGCAGTACATAGCTGCTACCTATAGGGTCCCTGGGTTGGGACCCGGAGTCGTGGGTGGCCCTAGGTTCCCCCACTGGCCACTGGGGAAGTGGCCTAAGCCCCAAGAAGGGGATAAGGCTTATTCAGAAGCCTAAGCAAAGGGCTGGAATTGAGAGGGCTCTGGTAAGGGAAGACAGACTGACTGTCTGGGGAGCTCTGTTTTGCCACCCTCCCCCCCGCAAGGGGATTGAACTTGAGAGATGACCTGGCTGGACAGCTGGGGCAGTGAGAATCAGTGAAGACACAGTCTCCAGGAAGAATGTCCTGGGGCAATGCTCTAGAACAGGGCAGAGAAGAACTTAAAGTTAGCCTAGAAGAGCCTGAGAACCGAGCCCAGAGACAGGGCTAAAGACACTACCAAGGGCGCAACGACAGTCCTTGCTGGACCTCTGTTACCATGCCTACTGACTGTGTGTGACTTGGCCGGTGGGCTGAGTTCTAGCGAGGTCGGCAGCCTACAGGGGGCGCCAGGAGAAAGTGAAGAGAGGTGAGTGCACCCGTCACAGGAGGGATGTCCCAACAGTGGCATTTGCTCTACTTGTTAGGGAGCTGCCCACCCCTGGAGGTTGAACGCTCTGAGTTATTTCATGGTGGTCATTTGAGCCCTCAGTTTCTTTTCCCTCTTTACTAAACCATCCCACAGATTTCTAGCAATGTTCTTACCTTTGAGAGCTTGATGAGGCTGGATATGTGTTCCATCTATAAAGGGAGAGAAAGACCAATACAGATACGGGAAGTCAAGCTTTAGTTTTGCCTTTACTACAGAACAAGAAGGTATGGGTTCTTTCTACATGACAACTCAATACTCCGGCCATCTACCCCAGATGGGTTCCTTTGCTTCATCTCATTTAGACTTCAGACCAGAATACAATTCGAATTAAAGGTGGACAGACCACAAACTGAACAACTAAGTCATCATTTCACTGCTTCAGTCCAGATTTAAGATTGGTATTATTCCAGCCTCACCCATGCCTTGAAGGACCCCTTAGAGCCAAACACTGTCAATCAAGGCCTTACAAACATGCCCATCTAGAGTGTAATGAAAACAATGAAAGAGCAGGCTTTTGACAGTTCTGGAGGTTCCCCCATCAGCCCTTTGGCAGCCAGTCGTTTTGAGCTGAAGATGATGAATTATGGACTCAAGTGCCAGTCCACCAAGTGGTCAGAAGATTAATTCACCTAGCAGCCCCCTGCTTGTGTCTAAGGGCTAGTCTACACTTACCGGCTGGATCGATCTTCTGGGTTCGATTTATCGCGTCTTGTCTAGACGCGATAAATCGAACCAGGAAGTGCTCCCCCGTCGACGCTGGTAATCCAGCTCGCCGCGAGGAGTAAGCGCTGTTGACGGGGGAGCCTGCGCGTCGCGTGTGGACCACAGGTAAGTTCGAACTAAGAGACTTCGACTTCAGCTACGTTATTAACGTAGCTGAAGTTGCGTATCTTAGTTCGACGGGGGGGTTAGTGTAGACCAGCCCTAAGGGTACGTCTTCACTACCCGCCGGATTGGCGGGTAGCAATCGATCTATCAGGGATCGATTTATTGCGTCTCGTCTAGACGCGATAAATCGATCCCCGAACGCGCTCCCCGTCGACTCCAGAACTCCACCTCGGCGAGAGGCAGAAGCGGAGTTGATGGGGGAGCAGCAGTCCTCGCGGCCAGGTAAGTCACGTAGCTGAAGTTGTGTATCGTAGGTCGACTCCCCCACCTCTAGTGTAGACCAGGCCTAAGAAGCTCACACACCAAGGATGGTGGGGGTAAAGCTGCCGGAAGTAAAGAAACACTTACCTGTACTCTGGAAAAGGGTTCAATGACTCGGATCAGATTTTGTTCCAATAAGTTATCATAGAGTTTAGCCAAATGAGTGTTGATGATGGGGTCGTCCCTGAGCTCCACTTTATAATCTGTCAGTGCCTACAGAAGACAAGTTGGGAACAAATAATTAGGCTTGAAGAGGGTAGTGGCCAAGTCCAACCACCTGTCAGGGCAGACTATAGCCTCCCTTGCCCCCAGCATGGTATCAGGTGTTAAACTGGTCAATATCCGGCATCTCAGTCTAATAATTTCCAAGCACCTTGCAGATTAGTATCTTTCTTCACATTCTTTATAATGATATGACCCAGAGGCTTAGGTAAGCAAATGCATTTGTTCTCCTCTTTGAGAGGTTTGGCATAACAGGGTAGCTTCCTCTCCCTGCTTCTTCTCCCCTCAACTTGTGTTTTCTTCCTGAAGAATCTTTAAAAAGGCTTCAGTCCAGGAAGATCCATTGCTTTTTTTAAAAAATGTGAGTATCCAAATGGGAAATCATTTCAAACAAATGAAAATCTGAGCAGGCAGTGGATTTCTTCAGGCTTACAAGAGAGGAATATTTTATGCAGGAATGAGGAGAAGGAAGAAAGGAAGGGAATACTAGCCACAGAATTTACTCCTGGGGGAATTCTACCCCACTGTGCAAGTGCATTAATGTCCCCTGCAGATTTTACTTTCTCCATGCAGAAAAATTGATTCATGCACCCCTCCCAGGCAGTGGGGGTTGGGGGAGAGGGGAAAGAGAAAATATCTGGTTAGGGAACCAGGAGCAGCCGGGGGAGATGTAAATCACCACCTCAGGGGGGTAGGGCTGGCATGCGAATGAGACACTGTCCCTCTCATGGTGCATCCGGAGCTGGGGACTCCCTGACCGGTGTCTCCTACCGTGCATCAGCTGCAAGTCCCCGGCCAGCTGGGCAGGCGGGGGCAAGGACACAACTTCCTCTTAACCTGCACAAGCTGCTCCCAGGGCTGGGTCAGACCCACCACTGGGAACCTCCCCCAGTTTCAGGAAACCCATAGCCCTGCCCTGCTTCCTGCACCCACCGCTCCCCAGCCGCAGGGGGAGGAGTCACTGTGGGGCGAGCTGCCCCCCATCTGCCCAAACCCCTCCCCGACCTCCCCCACTGAGCCACAGCATCTGGACCCCGACTTGCACCCAGACTTCCCGGCCAACCCCCACTCTCACAATCATACCACCCCTTGCTGAGCCCCCCCACACTCAAACCCTCACCCCGCCAAGCCGCCCCCACATCAAACCTCCCTGCACCTGGACACCCACTCCAGCCAGCTACACCCCATAGACCTCCTTGCTGAGTCCCTACGCCCAGACCCCATGCTGAGCCCCATTCCCCTGTCCCCCAGCTCAAAGCCCTCCGCTGAGCCCCAGCCACCTTCACCTGGACTGCCTGCCGACCCCACCCAGAGTCCCATTTCCCCCAATGAACCCTCTGATAAGGCCCTGTGCACCCAAATCTTCCCCCCCACCACATCCAGACTCCCCACAGAGCCACCCGCACCTGGATCCCCCACACACTAAGCCCCTCCACACCTGGATCCTGCTGGGCTGAGCCTGCTTGCCCCACACCTGGATTAGGGAGGCAGGGTTGGGCAGGCACAGACTGCTGCAGCGGCACAGGAGCCAGCAAACAGAGCTGTAAACAGGGGAGTTTGAGTGGGAGTTCTGTTGGAGGAGAAGGATTTAGG
Organism: Macrochelys suwanniensis; assembly: GCA_033296515.1. Classification (NCBI taxonomy): domain Eukaryota; kingdom Metazoa; phylum Chordata; order Testudines; family Chelydridae; genus Macrochelys; species Macrochelys suwanniensis. Next base: position 2,347,516 of record CM065797.1, read on the forward strand.
TGAGAAGGCTGACAGATACAGAGGCAGCAGTGGTCATGAGCCAAGCAGTGGAGGACACAATGAGGATGACTGGATGTGGCAGCTGAGGTATGTATATGATTCTGATAGGAGTTTTGTCTGCATGAAGTGCCGCCTGATAGAGCTGATGGAAGAAAAGATCCGAGGATTGGAGATGCAGGTGGAAACTCTGGTTGAGTGTAGACGGGGGTTCGAGCAGTTGATGGGGGAGGGATAGCCAGGGTTGTGAGTTCAATCCTTGAGGGGGCCATTTAGGGATCTGGGGCAAAAATTGGGGATTGGTCCTGCTTTGAGCAGGGGGTTGGACTAGATGACCTCCTAAGGTCCCTTCCAACCCTGATATTCTATGATTCTATGGAGCAAAGGCACGAGGTGGCTGAAGGGGAAAGCTCAGAGATGCAGATGGAAGCAGGATCAAAGGCCTCTGAGGGGAGACTGCCAGGTGAAGAAAATGGACAGTGGAAGCATGTAACTAAGAGAAGCAGGCAGAGGCAAAGACAGGCCAGTGAAGAAGAAATAGAGCTCAAGAACAGGTTTGCAGAGTTGGAGAATGAAGAAGGGGTATAGCAGGTGGTCACTGAAGGTGGAAGGGCAAGGAAGAAGAGAAAAGTGGCTAGTCCCATAGAAGAAGGGGAAGAGTCGATGGAGACAACACCAAACATGAGCCCCAGGAGGATACAGGATGGGTTGAAGAGGATTACAAGGGAACATAGGAATGGAAAGGACTTGCAGCCAGAGGGAACAGGGGATAGACTGGAGAATCGCACTGTCACCAGGAAAAGGCAGGTCTACGTGATTGGGGACTCCTTACTGAGAAGAATAGACAGGCCTGTAACCAGAGCTGATCCAGAGAACAGAAGGGTGTGCTGTCTACCGGGTGCTAAGATATGGGATGTGGACCTGAGGTTGAAGAGGATCCTAAAGGGAGCGGGAAAGAATCCATTGATCATCCTTCACGTAGGAACAAATGACACGGCTAGATTCTCACTGGAACGAATCAAGGGGGACTATGCCAGGCTGGAGAAGACGCTTAAGGAAATCGAGGCTCAGGTGATCTTCAGTGGGATTCTGCCTGTTCCTAGAGAAGGGCAACAAAGGTGTGACAGGATTATGATGATCAACAGATGGCTCAGGGATTGGTGCTACAAGGAGGGCTTTGGGATGTATGGCCACTGGGAGGCATTCATGGACAGAGGACTGTTCTCTCGGGATGGACTTCACCTGAGTAGGGAAGGAAATAGACTTCTAAGATGGAGACTGGCACAACTGATCAAGAGAGCTTTAAACTAGGAATTTGGGGGAGACGGTTGGGAGATGTCCAGGTAATCTCCACGCTGGATTTTAACATTGAGAGGGAAGACAACGAAGTAAGAGAGGATATAGCCAGGGGTAGGAGAATGGACATCAGGAGGAAGGGCAGAGTGGATACTAGTCAAATAGCTCATACTGGCAGTACAATGTCCATACCAAATTGGGTAAAGAATGTGAGTGAGGCCAAACAGCAAAAATTAAGATGTTTGTACACCAATGCGAGGAGCCTAGGTAACAAAATGGAGGAATTAGAGCTACTGGTCCAGGAAGTGAAACCAGATATCATAGGAATAACCGAAACATGGTGGAATAGTAGTCATGACTGGAGTACAGGTATTGAAGGGTATGTGCTGTTTAGGAAAGATAGAAATAAAGGTAAAGGTGGGGGAGTAGCCTTGTATATCAATGATGAGGTAGACTGTAAAGAAATAAAAAGTGATGGAATGGATAAGACAGAGTCTGTCTGGGCAAAAATCACATTGGGGAAGAAAACTACTAGAGCCTCCCCTGGGATAGTGCTTGGGGTGTGCTAGAGACCACCGGGATCTAATTTGGATATGGATAGAGACCTCTTAAATGTTTTTAAGGAAGTAAATACTAATGGGAACTGTGTGATCATGGGAGACTTCAACTTCCCAGATATAGATTGGAGAACAAGTGCTAGTAATAATAATAGGGCTCAGATTTTCCTAGATGTGATAGCTGATGAATTCCTTCATCAAGTAGTTGCTGAACCAACAAGGGGGGATGCCATTTTAGATTTGGTTTTGGTGAGTAGTGAGGACCTCATTGAAGAAATGGTTGTAGGGGACAACCTTGGCTCGAGTGATCATGAGCTAATTCAGTTCAAACTAAATGGAAGGATAAACCAAAATAAATCTAAGACTAGGGTTTTTGATTTCAAAAGGGCTAACTTTAATAAATTAAGGAAATTAGTTAGGGAAGTGGATTGGACTAAAGAATTTATGGACCTAAAGGCGGAGGAGGCCTGGGATTATTTCAAGTTAAAGTTGCAGAAGCTATCAGAAGCCTGTATCCCAAGAAAGGGGAAACAATTCATAGGCAGGAGTTTTAGACCAAGCTGGATGAGCAAACATCTCAGAGAGGTGATTAAGAAAAAACAGAAAGCATACAAAGAGTGGAAGATGGGAGGGATCAGCAAAGAAACCTACCTTATTGAGGTCAGAGCATGTAGGGATAAAGTGAGACAGGCTAAAAGGCATGTAGAATTGGACCTTGCAAAGGGAATTAAAACCAATAGTAAAAGGTTTTATAGCCATATAAATAGGAAGAAAACAAAGAAAGAAGAAGTGGGACCGCTAAACACTGAGGATGGAGTGGAGGTTAAGGATAATCTAGGCATGGCCCAATATCTAAATACTTTGCCTCAGTCTTTAATGAGGCTAATGAGGATCTTAGGAATAGTGGCAGCATGACAAATGGGAATAAGGATGTGGGGGTAGATATTACCATATCCGAGGTAGAAGCCAAACTTGAACAGCTTAATGAGAGTAAATCAGGCGGCCCAGATAATCTTCATCCAAGAATATTAAAGGAACTGGCACATGAAATTGCAAGCCCATCAGCAAAAAATTTTAATGAATCTCTTAAAAATAGGAACTATATTAGCTATTCTCCAGTCAAATGGTACAACCCCTGAGTTTAGAAAGGGGAAAAAAGTGACCCGGGTAACTACAGGCCTGTTAGTTTGACATCTGTAGTATGCAAGGTCTTGGAAAAAAATTTTGAAGGAGAAAGTAGTTAAGGACCTTGAGGTCAATGGCAATTGGGACAAATTACAACATGGTTTTACAAAACATGGTAGATCGTGCCAAACCAACTTGATCTCCTTCTTTGAGAAAGTAACAGATTTTTTAGATAAAGGAAACGCAGTAGATCTAATCTACCTCGATTTCAGTAAGGCATTTGATACAGTACAACATGAGGAATTATTGGTTAAATTGGAAAAGCTGGGGATCAATATGAAAATTGAGAGGTGCATAAGGAACTGGTTAAAGGGGAGACTACAGCGGGTCATACTGAAAGGTGAACTGTCAGGTTGGAGGGAGGTTACTAGTGGAGTTCCTCAAGGTTCAGTTTTGGGACCAATTTTATTTAATCTTTTTATTACTGACCTCGGCACCAAAAGTGGGAGTGTGCTAATAAAGTCTGCAGATGACAAAGTTGGGAGGTATTGCCAATTCAGAAAAGGATCGGGATATCCTACAGGAAGATCTGGATGACCTTGTAAACTGGAGTAATAGTAATAGGATGAAATTTAAATAGTCAAAAGTGTAAGGTTATGCATTTAGGGATTAATAACAAGAATTTTAGTTATAAGCTGGGGACGCATCAGTTGGAAGTAACGGAAGAGGAGAGGGACCTCGGAGTCCTGGTTGATCACAGGATGACTATGAGTCGCCAATGTGATGTGGCCGTGAAAAAAGCTAATGCGGTCTTGGGATGCATTAGGCGAGGTATTTCTAGTAGAGATAAGGAGGTGTTAGTACCGTTATACAAGGCATTGGTGAGACCTCATTTGGAATACTGTGTGCAGTTCTGGTCTCCCATGTTTAAGAAGGATGAATTCAAACTGGAACAGGTACAAAGAAGGGCCACTAGGATGATCCGAGGAATGGAAAACCTGTCGTATGAAAGGAGACTCAAGGAGCTTGGTTTGTTTACCTTAACCAAAAGAAGGCTGAGGAATTATTTCAGCTCAGTACCAATGTGGACACAAGAACAAATGGATATAAACTGGCCATCAGGAAGTTTAGACTTGAAATTAGACGAAGGTTTCTAACCATCAGAGGAGTGAAGTTCTGGAACAGCCTTCCAAGGGAAGCAGTGGGGGCAAAAGACCTATCTGGCTTCAAGATTAAGCTAGATACGTTTATGGAGGGGATGGTTTGATGGGATAATATGATCTTAGTCAAAGGTCAATTAATTGCCATCAGTGGTAAATAGGACCAATGGTCAATGATGGGATGTTAGAAGTTACTACAGAGAACTTTTTCCTGGGTGTCTGGCTGGTGAGTCTTGCCCACATGCTCGGGGTTCAGCTGATCGCCATATTTGGGGTCGGGAAGGAATTTTCCTCCAGGGTAGATTGGCAGAGGCCCTGGAGGTTTTTTGCCTTCCTCTGCAGCATGGGGCACGGGTCACTTACTGGAGGATTCTCTGCATCTTGAAGTCTTTAAACCATGATTTGAGGACTTCCATAGCTGAGACATAGGTGAGAGGATTATTCCAGGAGTGGGTGGGTGAGATTCTGTGGCCTGCATTGTGCAGGAGGTCAGACTAGATGATCATAATGGTCCCTTCTGACCTTAAAGTCTACGAGTCTATGCAAGCTTCTGTCCCTCTCGCTTGCTGGGGAGCCCTATAGATGTGCTAATGTGCCTACTAAGGAATCTATTTGTCACAACAACAACAAAAAACAACCATTTCCTGAATCTTTTATGTTATTGTTCACATACTTGCTGACAGGTATTTTGAAATAAATTACCAAAATAATTGAAAATTGTATTATATTGTGTTATTTTGACACAAAATCCTGCAAAATGTTGCATATTTTATAAAACATTGTGCACAGAATTTTTAATTTTTAGCACAGAATTTCCTGAGGAGTAAAAAGTGGCCTTTTTAGAGTACTAGTGACTTGAGTCTGTAAGCTTCAGCCTAATCCTCAGTGAACACAAGTTCCCATCTTCCATAATTTAGTAGTCCCCTGCTCAGAAAAGACCAACTACATGAACAGCAGCAGGGTACTGAAGGTCGCAGTTCAGATGTACCTCTCCTGGCTGGAGAAGGGGACAAGTTTACAGAGCACAAGTTTACAGAGGGACAGAGCACCAGGACTGCTCTGTCCCTCAGCACAGGAATTTGCTCTGTTCTGCTCTAACGTGATAGTTTGTCAAGTTTCACCTCTGTTGGTAAATTCTGAATAATGAAAAATTCTCAAGTGTTTCCAAATTTCCTCCCTTTTCACGTTAATAGCAAATGGTTTGTTAAGAGTATTCAGACTTCAAACTTCATGTTGTTATGCAAATCACGTGGTTTTGAGCCAGAACAGCACAAATGTAACATTGTTGTTGAAATGTAACAATCAACTAAGACCATTTTAAATTGCCTTCATTAAAAGGTGAAAGACACATATTCCAGCTTCAATTTTCCCCCACAAATTTGTGCTAGAAGAACTAGACCACTTAATTGTTCACGGAACGCAAATATGGTCAAAATGAAGTTAGTTTTCAAACTCAAGCAAATACCACAAGAACATTTTTTCTGCTATAGCTTGGCTCCATCATGAGCACGAAAACTCATCTTTTCACACAGTCCTCTGGACACTTAAAATGCAACCTCTTCCCATCTGGAGTCTTCCTGCTCACTTACCTTTTCAAAGTCTGCCAGTGATCGATTCTTACTGGCCTGTGCCACACACTTTAGAGCTTCTGTCTGCAAAGAGAAAATGGAGCGAGTGTTAGTATCTGGGGGTGTCCAGAAAAATGTTATGCCAGCTGAACAGAGCTCAGAGAAAGGTCTTGACTACAAAAAGAAGGAATGTTCCCTTTGCAACAAAGTCTCGTGTCTGTTTAATTCCATATACGCAGAACAAGAACATCAGCTGACCACAGAGGAAGGAAAAAACCCAACAGGTGCAGGTCATCTAGTATCAGAACAGCTTCATGCTGACAAAGAATTAGAGTTCTGTAAGGTTTGAGAGCTGCAGCAAAAGGATGCAGTTCCTGTCAAGGTTGAATGTAGGGAGGAACTTCACTTACAGTTCTGCAACATGCACATTTCAGTACTGCCTTCAGAAGCTGCAAATTTAGGTATTTTTAGCCAGTTAAAAATCACATTTCACAGCTCAGTTATGCTGTCTCAGGTTGGTGGGGGGAGAAGGGAGTCACTAGACGTACTAGAGACATGAGCTGTATTACAGGAAGCATTTCCTGCATAGGAGATAATTTTTTATGTCTAATCTTCCTATTAACTTTAGGGAAGGAAAACTGTAGACAGAAACAAGGACTGAAACATTACCCTGCATGTTAGAGCTGAGGATCAGTATTAATAAAGAGCTAAAATGGCTCTGGTAAAGATTTGCTAGGCCTGGCATATTGCAAGGATTCAGACTTTCAAATCACCTCATCATGATTAACAATGTGCTTTGCTCCCTCCCAATCCCACTTAACAGAACATTTCAGCAGACTCTCCCCAAACGGATACTTTACACTGTGGGAAAGCTGGAAACAACTACTTTTCAAGTTAATCAGCATTACTCAAGCAGCGTAGATGCATTAGAAAGGCAGTGTGGTTTAGTGGTTAGGGCACTGGTTGGGAGTCAGGGGACATGGGGTTGTATTCTCATATCTTCTGCTAACTTAGCGTGCAGCCTTGGGCAATTCATTTCCCCATCTATTAAATGGGGATAACATCCCACTGTGAGGTCCGGAAGTAATATTTGAAGTGCTCAGATACCATGATTGTTTGGGGGGGGGGGGGGGGGGGGGAGAGAGAGAGAGAGAACGAACAAATACGAGTATTCAGCAGTATCTTGTGCAATGGAACATGGACCAGCCCAATACAACAGCTGGGTAGGAAAGACCAGGGTTTATTTAGAAATATTGTACAGACAAGACACCATTCATTCATCCTCCCTGAAATGGGTACTCGATCTTATCAATAATCAGTGCTTACCACAATCCTCTTATTAACTAGCCCTCATAATCCCCTGTGCATTAGTTCCCTTTAACAGGTGGGGAAACTGAGCCAGAACAGTTCCATCATTAATCAAGACCACAGAGGGTGTCAATGGTTAAACCTGGATCAGTCTGTAGGACTTCCTGGCTTCGTCCCATGTTCAGCCTACACCTCATTAAAAGCACAAGCTGGTTTGTTGCTGCAGGATCACTCCTGTGTACCAAGGATGGGTTCGTTATTTTAAGACTAAGCCAGAGCCCTGGAGATCATTTGCTTTGAAGAAAGGGGCCTCCATATTTAAAGAATTACATGGAAATTGCAAGCGGTTTCATTTCAATAAAAAAATCCTGTTTGTTCTAAGACATTAGTTGCTCGGCTTCACCTTACTCTCTTCTGGACCTCTCAAGAACTGCTCAGCTATCTCTGTATGAAGAGGGATTTTCAAAGTGGGCTAAGACAAGCAAAAGCATTACACAATTCAGCCGTACATGCTGGGCCCAAGCCTGTAAGATGCTACATCAATGAGCTGAGTGCGCTCCGCTTCCATTACAGGATCAGGCCTCAGCTGAAGTAGGGAGAGAGACAATGAAGGAAGACTGAAAAGCTGAGAGAGTTTTCTATACCTGTCTTCCTGCATACCGCAGGGCGAGTTTCCCACTCACTAACGCCTGCACATCCTCTGGGCTGGAGAGAGAAGGGAAGGAGAAGAGCATTTACTCAACAAACGTCACTGTGTTCTAAATACAGTTATTAACAGTTACCTTTTCCAGCTGAGCCACAAACTCCCACATGCCTCCACACAAGTGTTCATCAAAATCCTCTCGCTCAAGTTTTCCATTATAAAACTAAAATGTCTTGGACTTAATTTCTAATAAGAACCGGGGCATTCCCAGGAGACACGAGATTACCAAGGCTCAAATATTAAAGAAATAGAAGCACTGAATTAGTTTTAAAAAAAAGCAGCACTGGCTGAGTGTGGTTGCTTCAGTTGTGTGGTTAGCTAGGAGATTAGAATAGGCAATTCCATTCTTGTTTCAATGTAAGTGGTCTTCCCACAACCCACGTGCCACCTACGTGTTGAGCATGATTTTGCACAGCAGCATGTATTTCAATGCAGTGATGGCTTTGGGGCTGTCAATTGAATCGTATCCCTCAAATGCCTCGTAAAAATAGGAGTAGGCTGTTTTCCAATCTTTTTCTTCTGCTGCATGGATAATACCTGTTGAGAGAGGGAAAAACAGGCAGAAGTCAAACTCAGCTCTACATTCAGCTGGAGGCAGATGAAAGTGCGGCTGCTTCATGCTGCACGTCGCACTTTACCGCAAGGGACACTTTTCCTTTAAACTCACTTATTCCTGAAGTCTTCTAAACCCTAGTTCTCTCTTCCAAGTGGAGTAAAACAGATAGATAGTAAAACAGATAGATAGCAACCCCAGAAAAACCCGCACAAAAGCTAGCAAGATAAAAGCAAGCAATAAAGTGCTGAAACATATGTTGCACCTCCTCTGTCTGTTTAGATAATGTCTACAGTACTAGCTTCTCCAAATGATATACATTAGAGAAAAGTTATGGGACCACTGGAACTGCAGGTTAAAGGCATCTTCCCAAGCTCATTAGTACAAATGATTGCATAATCAGCTTTGCCGGCTCAGACAGAGATTGTGAACAACTGAACTGCTGCATGATTTTCCACCAGATTGAAATAGGGAAATCCACAGCTGCAACAAACGTCTGTTTGCTTTTCCCTCAATAGCAGCAGAACTAGTGCTTTCACTGTTGCCAACTTGTGAGATTTATTATGAATCTCATGATATTCTATGTTTTACTTAAAGTTCCACCTCCTGAAGTCAAGTGAGTACATGACATTCTAACCTGTCATTTAAAGAGTTTCTAGGCCTTACGGCTGCAGAGGAAAGCTTGAAAATATAACCCAAGTGCACCCAGGAGGCTTGAGAGCCAGAAGGCAAAGAAAAAACCCACAATTTATTTTTAAAATATAATGATTTTTAAGCCACTCATTTTGGGGTTTGATGTGTATGCAGTGTTGCCTCTCTCAAAAACATCACAGCAATGAAAGTGGTTTACGAAAGCAGGAGTCTCCACGGACAAACTGAGGAGATCAGAGGGTTGAGGAATAGTTATCTAGATCAGTTGTGAGCACCTCAAATGTTTGCAAACTAGGTCACATTGACAGCATTACAATTGTGGTAACATGAAGTACCACATCTGTCACTTCGGACAGAGGAGCCATATCACAGTCCGCTGATGCTGAACCTCCCTTTCTCTTGAAGGGCTTTACCTGACTGCATGTCCAGTGCTGCCTGCAGTTTGGGTGGGCAGTAGATTGCATTGGCTGTAGTTCGTGCAGAGGTTAAAGCTGCTCTTGCTTTTGGCAGATTACTCAGGGCATGGTATGTCTTGCTTTCTAATAGCTGCACTTCAACCAACAGAGCCTTGTCATCCATCTTTTTCAACTCCCGCAGGAGCTGAGAGCCTGGCAAGAGACATGAACAACAGCATTTGTAACTTGCTCCAAACCGCTCTTTGGTCAGTGGGAGCAAATCAAGATCGCTGTGGACAACAGCTGCTTCATAGAATATCAGGGTTGGAAGGGACCTTAGGAGGTCATCTAGTGTCCAACCCCCTGCTCAAAGCAGGACCAAACCCTAATTTTTGCCCCAGATCCCTAAACGGCCCCCTCAAAGATTGAACTCACAACCCTGGGTTTAGCAGGCCAATGCTCAAACCACTGAGCTATCCCATCCCCTTCCCCCAAGTAATGTTGCTTTTCAGACACGCATTCAGAGCCTGGAAGAGTCCAGGGTACTCATGCCCACATTCTGTGGTTCTAAGGCAAGGGGGGGGTGCGGGGGGAGAAGAGAGGAAATGAGGGACAGGAAGCATAACAGTTCAGTCTGGATCCAGAGTACAGTAGTCTTGGATCAAAGTGGGATATGAAAGAACTAGGGACAGTTCTGCATTACAGACAGGAGACCAGTTACAGTACAGACCCGTTTATGCGTGGATGTCGGGAGTCAAGCCATCATGACCGCGTGTTAACGGACTGTGAATTAAGAGGGCCATGCTGAAATATCTTAAGATATCTATATACACACACACACACACACACACGTATAATCATCAAGGATTACATAGGTATTCACAGCGTCCCAAATTCTGCAGGCCTATCTGTTAACGGCACTTTGCAAGAATATAAATTCAAATGGGTAATCTAAGAAAAACATTAAACACAGTAGTGTTCACTACAGTAAATCACTAAAACTTTGAAAAAGTACCAGTTTAAGCGTGACAATGAGTAAGCGTGCGCGATACATCTTTACCAATATCGGCGATCAAAAGGAAGAGTGAACGCAGTAGGCCTACAACACGTTTCCGCTCTGCACTTCCTGTCGATTTCTGTGCCAGTGAGTTAGTGAGCAAATCTGTAGCGTTTCATGGCAAGTTCCTGTACCGCAGGTTAACGAGTCTCGCGTGTTAAATAGATAGCACTGGGAGGCATGGTGCTACCACGTGTTAAGCGGATTCGCGTGTAAACGGGTCACACGTAAACGGGTCTGTACTATATTAAGATGGCAGATTTGACACAGCACTGAGAATGTAATGTCTTTGGGTCCCTACTAGACTGGTCAAAGTGTCCTCGTACATAATACAACTCATCATTCCCCATATCAGTCTCATTTTTAATTTGGAAGCAGTGAACTATTGCCACCAAGTGGCAACTTACCTAGCTGCAATGCCTCTTGATACCTCTTTGTATCGAAGTACAAAGACACCAGCCTTGCCTGGAGAAGAAAAAAGAAATTGCTGTGAGGAAAGTCAGAGAAAGATAACATTCACTTTGCAAAATGAAACTTGGTATTCTCATTAATTTGCACTTATTGGCTATGTTAGTGTTCTGCTTTGTACTGTCTAATTCCAAATGCTGTCTGGAAGCTCTGCTGGATCTAAACACAACTGGGAAAATACTCTCCCACCAAGAAAAATCTCTGGCCAAGTTGCCCCATAAAGGGCAACAAATCTTAGGATAATCATGTTGCCCTGTCACTTGTGCAGATCTGGGGAACATAAAAAAAGCTCTCTGCATTTACAAAACACTGAATACAGTCAAGCGGAAAATACAACCACATACTTTGCATCCATACACACACATCATACCTCTAGAGCCTGGCGTAGGAAAGTCCTCTTCTCTGATTTGGCCCATTCAATACACTCTAAGCACAGGTCAACCTTAGAGGGAACAAAAAGAACATTTTAAAACCCTTTTCTTCCATTCTCTTTGTTACAGGAAGATGATCCAACCTAAACAACTCAATCACTGTTCTATACACAGCAGTGACAGTCAAAATAAAATGGAAAAAAGTTGGTGCTTATTTCAACAGCACTGTTTAGGCCTACAAGGCGAATCTTACCATATAGGTCCAAAGGCCTGTGCTAAATACCAAGATATCTGTTGAAGACTAATACTAACCTTACTGAAATGAGGTGCAGGTTTAAGTCAGTGGCCTCAGAAGCAGAGATTCAATTATGACATACTTATCCTGTATGTTTCAGTCAACCTTGCCCTTGGGATCATATACAGCTAAAACATAGCCTCGCATTAGGTACAACTTAATGCACATCCCACCTCAAGGGTATCAAACTTGTGCGACTTCTGTAAAATGAGGACTGTAGCAGGAACCAAGCAGAAGGCATGCAGTTAAGCCTGATGTTATAATCTCATGGGAATGTTACAAGAATTGAGATAAAAGGGCTATGTTTAGAATATAAACTATTTAATATTATCACTAATTTAATCTCGTGTCATGATTGCTAATCAGTCTGCTACTGTATATTACATGTATTTAAAAAACCCATAGGATAAGCAACACTTTCTCTCTAGCTTAAGCCTCTTGTAGCCTCAACAGGACTACACAAGAAATGAAATGTGACATCCTCACTCCGCTGCACTAGTGGAGGTTTCTCCTAGTGAGAACAAAATGCACTTGTTCCCACAGATAAGCCCATTGCTGCAAAAGGCACAGTTGAGGTGTTTTTCCTTAGATTTTAGACTCTATTTATATTGATTCAAACAAAATTTGAGGACACAAAAACAACAGCCAGACAACTGCTGAGGTGTCATCTTGTCTGTCAGACAAGTGAGGAGGAACTCCCCATGGTCTGTGTTCTCACAGATGGAGCAGAAAAGTAAGCGTCTAGATCAGGGCCACAAGGGCCACATGAGGATTAGTACATGGCCCGAGGGCTGCATTACTGACACCTACCACCACTACCCCCGCTGCCCTCGCCCACCCCTTCCATGTGGCCCCGCCCCTTCCCCGAAATCCCCACCCCAACTCTGCCCCCTCCTTGCCCCCAGGAGGTGTGGGAGGGGTGTGGTGGGGGCTCAGGGCAGGGAGTTGGGTTCAGGAGGGGTGTGGGGCGCAGCAGGGGGTCAGGTGCAGGGTGTGGCAGGGGGGTCAGGGTGCAGGAGGGGTACGGGTTGCAGGAGGGGGCTCAGGGTGCGGCAAGGGGCTCAGGGTGCAGCAGGGGGCTCAGGGCGGGGGGAAGGGTGTAGGAGGGGTGCGGCAGGGGGCTCAGGGCAGGGGGCGTGGCCTGGCATGCACTGGGGGCAGGTTCCCTGCCTGCCTGCCCTGCCCCCGCGCCACTCCGGCAAGCTCCTGGAACCTGGGGGAGGACAGGCACAGGGGTCTGTGTCACTGTTGCGTCCAGGCACCGCCCCAGCAGCTCCCATTGGCCGCGGTTCCCCGTTCCCGGCCAATGGGAGCTGCTGGGGGCGGTGCCTAGACGCAAGAGTGACACAGACCCCTGTGCCCCCCTCCCCCAGGTTCCAGGAGCTTGCCGGAGCCGCAGGGCGGCCAGGCAGGAGCCTGCCCTGCCCCCAGTGCGCGCTGGATCAGAGCCACTGTATGTAAACGCAGGGGGGTGGGGGGAGCTCGCGGGCTGCAGAAAACAATCCCATGGGCTGCGTGTGGCCCGCGGGCTGCGTGTTTGAGAGCCCTGGTCTAGATCTTATGGTTATGAAGAAAATCCCAAGTGTTAACATATCTTCCTGGCTCCAATGCTATTACTGTTGCTCCTAGTTCTCTCAAAAAGCTGTAGCACGAAATCAAGACTACTCTGGGCAGTTTCCACTCTGCTATTTGGGAGCAGCTGTGAAACTGACAAGAATAGTGTCATATCTGCTGCTGGAGAAAGCTATGATCAGCAGAAGAGACAGGGCTGGGAGATATTCAGGGGGCAAGGATCAATTACAAATGGAGACTAAAAGAGGGCACAAGACACCTCAGTAGGCAAGAGGCTCTGGCACATGAGAAAGCAAGCTCTCTTTTCCAACAGCCCCGTTTAATTACACAGAGATCGAGCCCGTGGCTGAGACAAAGGATGGCGCCCCTGAGCAGTATCCAAGATCAGCAATCCCTGTCCTTCATATCAATTGGGATCTGGGTTTCTCACTGAGGCATTGCCACAGGCCATTGCTGGTAGTGCCCCAAATGATATGGGCCTCTGGCTTGTAGAGGCCTGAAGTTTTTCAATCCCTTAGTTATATGAGTTACCCAAGACCAGAGGAGGATAAAGTATCAGAGCCAGAACTTCAACTCAAGAATCACTTTCCCCCCCAAGAATCCCTGCCAATTAGCTCTGGAGCAGCAACACAGCTACCATATTCCATCAAAGAGGTGGTAGTGTTTCTGTAGTTCTGAAATGATCTCTACAATACACTAATAAAATACTTCAGAATTCTCTGCACTTCTACAGCTCCTTCCATCCAGGAGTACTTCATAAACATTACATCTTTCAACATCCCTATTTAGGAGATAAAGGAAGCAGAGGCAGAGAAGTGACATTTTATCATTCACACAAGTATGTAGAGGCACTGGGAACAGAATCTAGATTTCTTGACTCCCTGTCCTGATTTCTAAGACGACTAAGCAACTGGCATTATAGGGTTTCCTTTCTCTATGCTTCCCTATCACGCATATTTGGCTTATAAATACTTTTCTAACTGCCAGTCATACAGACTCTACCATCCTGGAGTCAGACAGTATGGTTCTTCCAGCTTGCAAAGAATCAACAGTAAAATACTTTTATTGTTGGAGTCCTGGTGGTATTCTTCCCTATACAGAGCTATTTTAATTTTAAATGAAAATGTCTGGATGTAGAGAACTATTTGGCCATAAAAAGACATGACTCTTGAATTCATCTGTAGGTTCCCAAGTTTCCTGTCTTAAGTGTCATGGTGCATTGTTAAACAGTTGCATGTTTCACCCTAGAAGTGACTGACTCTACTTAAGAGAGTGAAGTGATCTTGTGTATAACGGTTAAGGTACTTGATATGTTTAAAAGAGTTACATAAGATTTAACACTGCAAATTGCCATTGAGCATATGCAAAAAATATCCCAAACTTTTAGATCATTCAGACCGTGAACTAAAAAAGAAAACGAAGTACATTTTAGGTCCCAAACATTAACCAGTTTATGCATAATAAAGTGAGGCCTTCACATAGGCACTTTTGAAAATGTTACCCAGTGTTTAAGTGATATAGGAGCCAAAGTCCCATTTTCAAGTGACATGGGCACTTAGCAGTCTAAGTCAGTCATTTAGGCACTTTTAAAAATTTTACCTACAATCTCAAGATGCAATAACATGAGAACCAATTGTTTACAGCAAGGCAACCTCACCAGCATTAAAGTCCCATCCCACTCAGAACAGATTGTAAAGTTAGCATCTCTGATTGGAGCACAACTTATCCTGAAGGATGCAGAACTTACAAACTATGCACAAGGATCTCTTTGCAGCTACCTCTGAAGTGAAACAGCAGCTGCCTAACAGAGCACAGCAACACTGCACGAATGGAATCTTCTACAAGGGTAGTAACAGTTGGTTGTCACTTCAGATCAAGGGTAGAAAAGTTCATGTAAAGTCAGTATGAGGCAGCAGTTCACTTCATTGTAATAGCAGAAGAATTGGTGCAGGAGTAACTTCTCTCCTCATTGCTCACCAGCTGACTGGGAGGTTGCTAAAAACAGGTTATACTGTGGAAGTGATGTGCTGGCTCTCTGAGTGTTTAAAAGGTGCCATATGTATCTACTCAGGTTGCACTGAAGATCTCTGAAGTTATAATTCACTAAGTTTTTGTGGCTTGCCACAGTGCTTAGCCTCTAGGTTTGGAAGTTCATAGCCCCAGCACCTCTGGGCTTGCTGCATCAGATATGAAACTAAAGAAAATTGCTTGAGCCCCAGCACCTGTGCCCTAGCACCTCTTTCATTATAAATTAAGCACTGGCTCCCGAGTATGTCTGGAGCTGAATATTTTGACTGAACTGGGTGATGTCTCCCAGGCATTACTCTGTGATGCAGGTACAGCACTGTGCTAGCTTAATCAGCAAGGCAATGTCTGCCTTTCAGTGTGTCCGTCTTTCTGGACTTATTTCTCCAACTATTTGAACATGTACTAGCCTTTCTGTAAAAGTTGCT
The DNA here is from genome assembly GCA_033296515.1 of Macrochelys suwanniensis. Lineage (NCBI taxonomy): Eukaryota > Metazoa > Chordata > Testudines > Chelydridae > Macrochelys > Macrochelys suwanniensis. The sequence continues at coordinate 2,363,045 of CM065797.1, forward strand.
CAGATTTTTCCGAGTCCCCCTCATCCTCACTTCCTATCCCATACCAGCAGAAAGCGTCAGCTATATCACAATCTACAATCACCCAGTTTGAGGATACTCAAGCTGGTTGCACCCCACCCCCAAGAAACCCAGCCTGTGGAGCTAAAGCAAATGGGATGAAACTTAACCAAAGGTTTAATTTAGACTGAATGTTGTGAAACCTTTCCTACTGGTGAGATCTATTTGGCTGAAGTAGTCTCCTCAGGGAAAAGATGAAAGCTACATTAAATAGAGAATTGACTATACTTGTCCAGTGGAGGGCAACAAAAATGATTAGGGGGCTGGAGCACATGACTTATGAGGAGAGGCTGAGGGAACTGGGATTGTTTAGCCTGCAGAAGAGAAGAATGAGGGGGGATTTGATAGCTGCTTTCAACTACCTGAAAGGGGGTTCCAAAGAGGATGGATCTAGACTGTTCTCAGTGGTAGAAGATGACAGAACAAGGAGTAATGGTCTCAAGTTGCAGAGGGGGAGGTTTAGGTTAGATATTAGGAAAAACTTTTTCACTAGTAGTGTGGTGAAGCACTGAAATGGGTTACCTAGGGAGGTGGTGGAATCTCCTTCCTTAGAGGTTTTTAAGGTCTGGCTTGACAAAGCCCTGGCTGGGATGATTTAGTTGGGGTTGGTCCTGCTTTGAGCAGGGGGTTGGACTAGATGACCTCCTGAGGTCCCTTCCAACCCTGAGATTCTATGATTGATGGAGTCACCCATCCATTAGAGAAGGAAACAAAGGCAGGACTCCTGGGCTCCATTCCTTGCTTTCTGCCACTGTGGGCAAATCACCGTGCCTCAACTGAGCAATCTGTAGTATGGAGTAATACTTGCATGAAAGAGGTGTTGCAATATGGGGTGCTTTGAGATCATAAGCTGAAAGATGGAATGTAATATACACCAAACTTTTATAAAACCCAATTATTCTATGAACCATTCCAGGCTTAAGGCACTCACCACTTCTGGTCACGTGTTGTGACATATTGCGCCTACAGACAGCTCTTTGGAGCAGGTATATTGCACCTCATGTAGCATTCTGCACCCTGATCACACTATATAGAATTACTAAAACTGTACATTTAATAGCAGGCAACATGATTCTCAGAAGTTTAGATTGTCCAAGCTAAGAATTACTTCATTCCTAGCATATTGAGGCTTCTAGAAAATCAAGTAATTTCTTTCAGTTTACATAGGTATGCATGAATTAGATTTAGAGTAGCCAATATTTTACTACCGGAATACAATCAGATGCATTACATAGTGAGCCTGTCTTGTGACACATTACAAATGATTCTTCACTGTACAGCAGAACAAATCAGATAGTAGTGCTGTAAGCCTTTGAGGAATGAGCTCCTGTCTGAATTCAAGGGGTCTCACCTCCTGTCCTGTAGCTGCCTCCATATCGAGGAACAGATCAAGGAGAGATCGGACTAAACGGGCTGCCTTTGCTTTGCTGATAGAATTCAAGAAGGGTCGAACATACTTCAGAAGTCCTCCAAGTTCTGTATTCAGGACAAACGAGCCATGAAAGAACAACATTTGGGCATTCAAACTACAAGACACACAATAGTCTAACATTATATTGCAAGCTGGGTACTCGCTAGGTCTACACACAGCAATATTTATTATACCAAATGCTTGAAAAAGTATATCCTGTAAGTCAGTGGTAAATGATTCCCAAAGAAGAGTGTATAGTAGTTAAATCAGAGACTGGAAGCCAAGACTTCTGGGTTCTATTAGTGGCTCTGGTGCTGACCAATTATGGGACCTCTGGCAAACCACTCAATTTGCCTATTTATAAAAGCATATTACGATACTTACCTCAAGTGTGTTTTAAGGCTCTTAAAGTGCTTTGAAAAGTGCTTTGAAAATTTTGGATAAGTGTATTCTTTGTCTGCTCTTGTTTAATATTTTAATGTACCCTCCCTCACACACCTTCACAAAAGATACAGGTCAGATTCACAACATAATATACATTCTCAACAGGAAGAATAGTTATGAACATGAAATTTTGCATACATTTTCCATCATGTGAATTATTTTAGATCTTAACTTTTTTTTCCAGTAAACTAATTTTCTGCTCTGCCTATTAGTTTGTATCTTAATTTACACTTATGTAGTGCATCTCAACTTAGTGCAGTGAAGCCCCAACAAAACTGGGCTATTATACAATACAGATCACTTAATACTACACTGTGATGGAATGTGGCAGCGAGAACATTCAATGCTGCACACACCACCACACCAGTTTGGGAAAGGAAGAGAAGATGTATCCAACTGAACTACTTGGAGGATTTAGGAAGGCAGAGCCATTAGAATTTTGCCAGGGCTCAGAGTTAACAGCACTGCTCTTGTGATAATCACAAGGGGATCTATAGCGACAAGTTGTCCTGGTGTCTGATTACATTCCATCTGAAAGATGACATTTCCAGCAGCACAGCACCCCCTAGCAGAATGTTAAGGCATTGGCTCAACACTCAAGGAAGTGTGTCATTTCCTGCACAATCTTAAATCTCCCATCTGGTATTGACCACACCCGACACTGCTTAGTTTACACAATCTGACAGGATAACAGTACAAAATGGCTATGGACTATCAGCTATGGACTATCAACAATACACTATGTTTGCATAATTTGCTTAAGATACCTGAAACTCATGTTACAATTATTACTTTATCCAATTCTTGGATTTCAGTTCTCTCCTTTTTTGGTTTAAAGGTTTGGTTTTTTTAATCTCTTTATTGAAATTACTATACAAAACGCATTAAGTTCTTGTTGCTTCTCATACATTTCAGTTTTTCAGGGGGAATCCAATAGACAGTCAAGAAACAATATTCTTGAATGCTGTATGTATTACCATATTTTGTGTTACTGCATAAAAATTATCCCAGCCTTTTAATAAAACAAATAAGGTTATTACTACTTCATAGGCCAGCAGTGGAAGTAACAAGAGATTACGGACCATGATTTTGGTGGCGTTCATTCTTAAAACACTCACTCCACTGAAAGCTCCTAAACTTTATAAGCTACCTAAGAGAGGCAAAAGTACTTGTCATTATAGGGAGAAGGCAAAAGACATCTCTTCAATGGCTTGTCTCATAACCAATGCAACCCAGCACGACAGCAACAAACTGACAATGGCCTTTTCTCCCAGTGTCACAGCAACTAAGAAGTTTGCCAGATATAGAATAAAACCTCTAACATAATCTTCCCTCCTGCAGTTAAAAGGGCTGCCTCTGGATCTGCCCATTGGACTTAGGCGGAAGGGAGCACATAGGATGAAGTGACACAGAAGATGCAATGATGGCATGAAGACACTATGTTCTTCCTTGCTCCCGGACACAGCCAGCACCAGTGTTTTCCCACTGAATATATTGGGCAAGGCTCATTTCCCTTCAGACATGATCCTGCATGCTTAGCTTTGGGTCATATGACTAAGTTAGCTAGTAATTTCTTGTCTTCTTAAGCCCCCTCTCCCCCCCCCCCCCCCCCTTCAAAATCCATCAGTTTCTCAAGTAACACAAGGCACTACCTCATCTCCTGGGCACAATGCTCTGCAGCATCCCCTGCTGGTCAGGACCAACTCAAACCTAGGTCTTCTGCACAAAGATGCAGAATGCTAATAGGCCAAAATTCCTAAAAAACAGGATTTGCAGGTTAAACATTCAGTGAACATAAATATTGCACCTGATTTAAATAGCCTTGCCAACCCTGCCTGGTAATTCGTCACGTTTTATTTCACTAGAGATGTGATTCAAAAGGGGGCCTAGAATGTTGAGTCACTGGGAGCAAGACAATAAATCCATACATTTTACTAACTTGCAGCTGAGGGATTATAAATTCATGCCCACAAGCTGCAAGTTCCAACAGAAATTTCTTTCCCCTTGGAATTACTGCTCACTATTTTTAGTATTTTAAGTAAGTGTAGTGTTGATAAGGAGGGAGTGACTGACAGCCCTAGACAACTGGTGAACAGCAGCCATGAAATATTAAGTCTGCTGCTCCGTCACGGGAAAAAGGCAATTTCACACTACAGTGCCATTCACCAAATCCCCGACCCAAGGGAACAATGCCAGTCCTATGGTAATGAGCAACAATATAAGATTGGACTGATGAAGGGGTAAATTAGTCCCTATGCCAGTTTATTTCTTAGTCGCTGCCAAGACAGATGACAATGGGTTAACTGCAGCAATGCTTTTTGTAACAAGAACATTTGTCCATTAGGAAGAGGCTACCAATTTATTTCATGTTAATAGCAGTTTAGTGGCATGAGAGACAGTTCTAACTTTCAAGCCCTACCAAATCAGGCTTTATCTTCCTTTCCTAAACTGTTGTTGTGTCTGTGATCTACAGAACCTTTCTTCTCTAGGAAATTAAGATCACCTCACTCCACCCCTTGGATTTTTAATTATTGACCAGAATTTGCTAGAATCTATACTGCAAACTTTACATAGCACTCCCGACTGTAGTACTGGAGACATTTTGGGTGCAACCCTCCACAAACATTATAGCACAGTGTTGGGTTCTCAGTCAAGAAACTACGAAGCTTTGATCCTTAGGGGATTTGGGGGAGTCAATCAGTGCGGCTGAAATGCTATAAATCTTTGACCTCAATTTGTTTTGCAGTAGTTATAACTAATTCCCTGTCTGCTTTTAAAATCCTCTTTTCACCAAGGCTTTTGGGAGGACTGAAGAGCATTACCAGTGACAAGAGAAAAATTTCCTCTGGAAAATGCCAGTAGCAGAGCAAAATTTATAAATTTAATTAGTTTCATTCCTGCTGTTTATAACACAATGAAACTGATGAGATTCTTGAAAATTTTAGTATTTTTAGGGAGCAGAACAGAAATGTGGAAGTCAAATTCAGAGGTACAAGTGTAGACCCTTAGATTGCAGGGAGTATTTTACCCCAGCCTAATGTGAAAGTTAGTGTAATTTATGTACAAGATATGACAATTTAGAATCTAGCCTAAGAGTAATTTACACACACCCTTCCAATTTTGCTATCTTCACACAGCAGATGACAGAAAAAGTGGCAGCGTCACTTCCACCAGGCTGGGGAGTAGAAAGAGGCATTATCTCTTTCTTCCTACCTCAGCCTCCCAGCAGAGCTCTGGGAAGCCCTAAACCTTCAGCATGCCCTGATCCGGTGCATGCACTAAATGAGCTTCTCGGAGTGCTAGTAAATCCTCTCTTCCTTCCCAATCTTTTAGAGCATCCTTGCTGTAGTAGGTTTACTGTTCTCGGTACATAAAATCCTGACTTTCAATCAAGCACCAATTTATAAAATTAGTACTAGTCTCAATTGAGAAGTGTTTTGGTTTGGTAGTAATCCCGTTAACCAGCCATCCTAGGTGGTCACCCAAAATGCATTATGTTGTTTGTAAAGTCTCCTGTCTCCAACTTTTATGAATCAGCAACACCTAAACCAGTTTATTCAATTTTCTCTACAACTAACTATGCTTTATTTTTAAAAGCAGGAACTAATTTTATGTAGGTGTCATCTTAAGTTACCAGTTCAGAAAGGAACAGTTTCTCTGCATTTAGGCAACGCTGGAAACAATCCACTCTGCCACAAGCTATGTTCAATTGCAAATCAGGATGTGGCAAATGTCTAGAATAGTCAGACATAACTAATTTAGTACCAACATAGAAACGAAAAAGCCGTAATATGCACTTATTTATGTAAGCAGGGAATAAAACATCTGACTTTCAGAACAGACCTAAAACTGATCGATTATTATTTAAGACCCCTCAGCACTTTTTAAAAGAGACCGCGGTGTTGACCAGGACGGTAGAGTTAAACTCCGACTTGGTTAATTACATTCTGTTCACTTACACTTTCCAAACAACTTCAGTTTGTTTAAAAAAAAAAAAAGCACATGTTCCACATTATGTCCTGAATATTGGTTGTATACGGCTAAAATGCTGCCTGGCTACACTACAGCTGCACATCTGCAGTGGACGGACTGAGCTTTATCTGAAGTTGGTGTATCAATTTGTGAAGTCCTTTTGGATGAAAAGTGCTCAATAAATGCAATATCATTCTCCAACAAAAAACTGCTGAACTTTCACTGCAACAAGCATGCCATCTTAGAACTTTCCAGGGAAACCGAAGATAGGAATATAACTGAACCAAACAATTACTGATTAGAGACGTTTCACCCATTCCTCTCCTTTTTCCATCAATAAATGTTAATTTGTCAAAATAATCGCCCAATTCAAAAGCTTTTGAAAAATAATTTAAATTCTTGAGGTGTCCGGTTTCAACATTTTCCTCAACGAAAAGTTGTGTCTTTTTATTCAAATCAATTTTTAATGTTGAACTGGTTAATTTATGCTAAGTGTACATTTCTTTTTAAAAAGGCTGAAGTCCCCAGTGTAAAGGGGGAGCTGGGGGAGTGGAGGAGGGGGAGCTAGGTTTTTTAAAGATGTATTGGCTTGCAAAAATTTCAGATTAACTTCAGAACAGGGGGAAAAAAAGTTTCCAAATTTCAAAGACTCAGGGGATAGGAAGTAGCTCCCTCCACCCCAGCTCTACTCTTATGTTTGCGACAAAGGGTCCTGTGGCACCTTATAGACTAACAGAGGTATTGGAGCATAAGCTTTCGTGGGTGAATACCCACTTCATCGGATGCAAGCAGTGGACAGATCCAGACTAACACGGCTACCCCTCTGATTCTTATGTTTGCATCTTCCTACAGACCCATGAACTTTTGTGTACACATGCATGTTACAAGAATTCCAATTAGTCAGAATTCGGGCTTACCTTCCGCCTGTCCAGTCTTAGCAAGAAGCGCCCCCAGTTCCAGGATGCTCTGCTCTTTAACTTGTACTGCCTCCTCATCATTTTCCTGGACATCGCGCTTCACTAGAAGGAAGTGGAACAATACCATTTCAATCAAAACACAGAATCTACATAATTAGTGAGGTTTTTCACTTCTTTCCAGAAACTAACTAGTGTGTCAGGTAACATTGGAGTCAATCTGGCTGGAATATTTATTACATAGAAATGTTAGGTATTTAGCTTTAGAAAGCTTAAAAACAGATATTTACCTAGACTTTACAAACAGTTGCATCGAGCTGACAAAGTTTCTCGTGTCCTGAAAACAGGTCAGATTCACTAAAAAGTATCACTAAGACCTTTCCAGCTGTTCAAGGACTGTTCTAAAACAAGCACCATAAGGAGTGTTCTAATAAATGACATCTGCTAAATGGCGACATCTCAAGTGTAGAACCTGCAAGCGGGGTAAAAAAATACTCCCTTATTGCTTGGTGTTAGGATCCTTGTTTTTACTGCTGTCGTGTGTAATGTTGTAATCACTTAGCCAAAGCTCCACAACAAAAATAACGCTAAGGCTGTATGAAGCTGTGAAATTAATCTGTTTGTGCTTCCATATCAGATACTGCAGACATTATAGGTTCTCCGTTGCAAAAGTTGGAGCTGTCTCTCCTCATAAAGGTTTTCATACCTTTTGCTATTACTTAGTGCTTTACAGATGAGGCAACAGAAGAACAGGAATTTGAAGAGATTTACTTGACTGAGACTACAGAGCTAGGATTCCTTGCTTACTTGTCCAGCACTACAGCCGGGATTAGAATTCAGAAGTTCCTAGTTCTCACCCCACGGGACAAGACCTTATGCCCCAGTAACTTAATATGCTCAGTATCATAAGCAAAGTAATTTTGTTTTCCCCAGCACAGAAGGTCTCATTATAGTAAAAGAAATACCCACTGCCTTAAAAAAGATAGTCTACTATAGCTTGTCACATCTCTCAGCTGATAAAAGTAATAGTTTGTGGTACCATTTGTTGACTAGGACTGACTTGACAAGAAGTCATAGGTATGTTTGACAGACCTGGAAGATGCCAAGCAGTTACATCTCTTGTTAACATCACAGGATAAGCAAGCTTCTCAGGCACCCTAACCCTAAAATCAGACCACACAAATGTGTATATTTAGTTTACAGTGTGGACCTCATTGTTCGCCCCAGGCCACCAATGCAACAGCAAGACATATTATATATTCTCATCATGTGTTTCCTTCCACAGTCTCTTTTTTAATATGTAGTTCACCACCTGCAGAATAGCCATCTGAGAGGTCTATTTTGAGATTATACAGTAGCCAAGGAGACGTTTAACTGCCAAACACAAAATAAGTCACCTATAACAAAGAATCCAGAATTACTAATGTGTTTGGCTGTTCATTTCTAGGGCTTCTTCTCTCCCCATCCCATGAACTACATTACAAATACATTCTGGGGACCGGAATTAAACATGGTTGTCCCCTGACATAACTAGGTCACTGCTCCATTTTGTAGTTTTGGCATGTCCCTGACACTGCTAAATCCTTGAGACAGTCCCCCATGACAGTTGTAGTTGCAGTGCAGGAAGGTAGCACAAATAAAAACAAAGTGGATTCCTGAAACAAAAAAAGTTACACTGAAGATTTCTGTAGTACTTCTTCAGCCAGAATCTAGGATTCCAGTTCAACGGTTTTTATGTATGCTTTGTTTAGCAGTCAGCATTACCAACACTTTCACCTGAGGTTATTTTTGCACTGGGAAAAACATTCACGTACCTAAAAGGCAATTCAAGTAACATATTTTATAATATACAAGAAAAACCATACTTCCAGCAGAGCTCCTTAGACCTTAAGAATGGCAAACACTAGACAACTACTACAGACCTTCCTTTGCTGACCTAATTTACTACAGCACTCACATGCTACAGTAATGGAAACTACCGAAACCCCTTAACATACTGTATAAGTGGATTCTCACTGGTTGCTATTGGGATGCACTGTTCATGACACTCAGGGTGAAGCAGTGTTCATGGATTTTTTCAATCTGACAACGGTTTAGCTTTCCCAGTTCTACAGTATGCCACCATAGCATGAGCTGCATAGTAACATCCAAGGAGTAAGCAACAGCTTACCCTTCTTTCTACCAAAAAACTTTCAAGCATGGAGAGATGCAGCGAAACAGCATCTGCTCCCCACCCAAATTCATAAATTAAATTTGCACACTATGAAAAAATTCTCTCTAAACCATCAGCGCTTAATCCACAAATTATATTCTCCCCCCCCCACACACAGAACCACCTGCAAGTCTGGCCAGCACTCAAAGGCAAGGGCAGTTTCTCACCCTGGGTTCAAGTGCTGCTGTTTCAAATCATCCACAAACACACACCTCTTATATTTAGATTACTCATCAGCTGATGCTGTCATCCTCCTGCCTGCACAATAACCCAAGATCTGCCCATACCACCCTCAGTATATAGTCCCTAACAGGCCTGTAGCACAAGAATAACTACACACAATCACTTGTGGCCTCAGAAGCCAGTTGCACTGCAGAGCACGTTACTCCAGCAAGCAGTGGGGGAAGTGACACAGAAACAGACGCTGGGTCACTCTCAACTCCCGAGCCCGCAACTGGGAGAGCTGCAGAAACCAGCCCCACAGACCCCACAGCAGGGAGACACGGTTCTCCTGTAGAAGGGCTAACAGCAAGACTGGAGCCCTTCATTCCTCGGCTGAAGGGACGCGGAGAGGGGTGGCGCTACGCCCCGGGGAGAGGCGAGCGGGCTGACAGCAGGGTCACCCTCCAAGTCTCGTCCAGAGCAGGACAAACACTGCGAGCGCGCCTCACCACGGGGGGGGGGGGGTCACAACACCGGGGGGGGGGGGGGTCACAACACCTCCCCAGAGCCTCGTTGGCTTGACCGGGGCGGGAGGAGAAATGCCAGCGGGGCTGCCCCTTCCTGCCATGGGGAGCACGGCAGCGGCGGCAGGAGAGGGTCGCCACCCCCCCGCCGACAGCAGAGACCGGGGCCTCTTTCAACCCCCGCCGAGCCGGGACCCCGGGCCCGAGCCTCACGCGCCCGGGCCCAGCGTGAATCAGCAGCTGCAGGGGGCCTGGGGCTGCCCGGGCCTCGCTCCCCCCGCCCCGCCGCTTCCCCTCCCGCGGGCTGCGGCCTTGCGCCCCCCCGGCTCCCACGGTGAGTCAGCAGCCGGCACGGCCGGCTCCCCCGCGCCGCCGCCGGGCCGAGGAGCGCGGGCTGCGGGCCGGCCCCGCCAGCGGCCCCGGGCCGCTCACCTATGGAGTGCAGGATCCCTATGGAGGCCTCGCGGTCGGTGGAGAGCAGGGACTGGGCGCGCTGGAACTCCAACACCGCCGCAGCCGCCATCTTAGCCGCTCGCTCTCTCCCTCCTCACGCCGAGGCCGGAAAGAGCCGGCCGGGAGCACCGCCCCTTCCGGCAGCAGGGCATGCCGGGACCTGTAGGCCGGGCGCGCGGGGCTGGCTGGGGGAAGGGGAGTGCGGGGAGAAAGGGACCGTGTGGGGCGCTGGTGTGGGGCCGGGTGAGAGGGGCCCTGGGGGGCGCTGGTGTGGGGCCGGGTGAGAGGGGCCCTGGGGGGCGCTGGTGTGGGGCCGGGTGAGAGGGGCTCTGGAGGGCGCTGCTGTGGGGCCGGGTAAGAGGGGCTCTGGGGGGCGCTGGTGTGGGGCCGGGTGAGAGGGGCCCTGGGGGGCGCTGGTGTGGGGCCGGGTGAGAGGGGCCCTGGGGGGCGCTGGTGTGGGGCCGGGTGAGAGGGGCTCTGGAGGGCGCTGGTGTGGGGCCGGGTGAGAGGGGCCCTGGGGGGCGCTGGTGTGGGGCCGGGTGAGAGGGGCTCTGGAGGGCGCTGGTGTGGGGCCGGGTGAGAGGGGCCCTGGTGTGGGGCCGGGTGAGAGGGGCCCTGGGGGGCGCTGGTGTGGGGCCGGGTGAGAGGGGCCCTGGGGGGCGCTGGTGTGGGGCCGGGTGAGAGGGGCCCTGGGGGGCGCTGGTGTGGGGCCGGGTGAGAGGGGCTCTGGAGGGCGCTGCTGTGGGGCCGGGTAAGAGGGGCTCTGGGGGGCGCTGGTGTGGGGCCGGGTGAGAGGGGCCCTGGGGGGCGCTGGTGTGGGGCCGGGTGAGAGGGGCCCTGGGGGGCGCTGGTGTGGGGCCGGGTGAGAGGGGCTCTGGAGGGCGCTGGTGTGGGGCCGGGTGAGAGGGGCCCTGGGGGGCGCTGGTGTGGGGCCGGGTGAGAGGGGCTCTGGAGGGCGCTGGTGTGGGGCCGGGTGAGAGGGGCCCTGGTGTGGGGCCGGGTGAGAGGGGCCCTGGGGGGCGCTGGTGTGGGGCCGGGTGAGAGGGGCCCTGGGGGGCGCTGGTGTGGGGCCGGGTGAGAGGGGCCCTGGTGTGGGGCCGGGTGAGAGGGGCTCTGGGGGGCGCTGGTGTGGGGCCGGGTGAGAGGGGCCCTGGGGGGCGCTGGTGTGGGGCCGGGTGAGAGGGGCCCTGGGGGGCGCTGGTGTGGGGCCGGGTGAGAGGGGCCCTGGTGTGGGGCCGGGTGAGAGGGGCTCTGGGGGGCGCTGGTGTGGGGCCGGGTGAGAGGGGCTCTGGGGGGCGCTGGTGTGGGGCCGGGTGAGAGGGGCTCTGGGGGGCGCTGGTGTGGGGCCGGGTAAGAGGGGCTCTGGGGGGCGCTGCTGTGGGGCCGGGTAAGAGGGGCTCTGGGGGGTGCTGCTGTGGGGCCGGGTGAGAGGGGCTCTGGGGGGCGCTGGTGTGGGGCCGGGTGAGAGGGGCTCTGGGGGGTGCTGCTGTGGGGCCGGGTGAGAGGGGCTCTGGGGGGCGCTGGTGTGGGGCCGGGTGAGAGGGGCTCTGGGGGGCGCTGCTGTGGGGCCGGGTGAGAGGGGCTCTGGGGGGCGCTGGTATCACATCTCTTCGACAGCTGGAGATGGGGCACTAGATGTGGAGGGTTCTGAGTTCCGGTTGATCACATTGATCAATCCGTCCTTAAGCCCTCAGGTAGACTGCGCCGATCACAACACGTCTTCCAGTCTTCTCTTATCCTGGCCTTCCGTCTCCATATGCGGCCGGTCCTTTTCATGATAAAAATGTCCCACGAATCCCATCTCTTTGGAGTTCGACTGAGTGGTCGTTTCAATTCCTGTGGATTCCCTCTGAGTTACTATGGAGAATTCTTTCCCAGGTGTCTTGCTGCTGGGTCTTGCCCACATGCTCAGGGTCCTACTGATCACCATATTTGGGGTCGGGAAGGAATTTTCCCCTAGGTCAGATTGGTGGAGACCCTGGGGGTTTTTTTTGCCTTTCTCTACAGCATGGGGAACGGGTCACTTGCAGGTTTAAACCAGAATAAATGGTGGATTCTCTGTAACTTGAAGTCTTTAAACCAGGATTTGAGGACTTCAGTAACTCAGCCAGAGTTCAGTAATGAGCCTGTTACAGGAGGGGATGACTGAGGATCTGTGGACTGTGTTGTGCAGGAGATCAGACTAGATGGTCTCTTCTGGCCTTAAAGTCTATGAATCTATGGCTATGGCTACACTACAGAAATAGGTCGAAATTATAGAAGTTGATATTTTAAAACCCGATTTTATGGAATCGATTGTGTGTGTCCCCACTAAAGAGCATTAAGACCATGAGGTCGACGGACTGTGTCCACAGTAGCGGGGCTAGCGTCGACTTTCGGAGCGTTGCATTGCGGGTAGCTATCCCACAGTTCCCGCAGTCTCCACCGCCCATTGGAATTCTGGGTTGTGATCTCAAAGCCTGATGGGGCAGAAAACATTGTCGCTGGTGGTTCTGGGTACGTGTCGTCAAGCCATCCCCTGTTCCTCCCTCCCTCCCTCCGTGAAAGCAATCTTTTTCATGCCTTTTTTCCGGGGTTTCCGGGTTTCCTATGGCAAGCATGGAGCCTGATCAGCTCACGATTACCATACATTGCCAGTGTATGCCTGGACATTAGGTCTAGTGGGGATTCAGTCGCGCTATAATACAGGCAGAGGGATAGCTCAGCGGTCTGAGCGTTGGCCCGCTAAACCCAGGGTTGCGAGTTCAATCCTTGAGGGGGCCATTCAGCCTGAGGCTGGTAGTCGCGGGATTACACAGCGTAAGCTCCTTGCCTTCTAGCTGCAGATTGTGCAATAGGCTTGAAATTCATGGTCCCCTGTGTGCTCCTGGCCAGCCTATGGTGTGGCTGGCCGGGGGCGCTTGGACATTTTCACGTTTTGTTTAAGGGAGATTCAGTACTGCCTGGAACACGGGCAGGGGGATAGCTCAGCGGTCTGAGCGTTGGCCTGCTAAACCTGGGGTTGCGAGTTCAATCCTTGAGGGGGCCAGGAGATGATGCTGGATATCAAGCCTATTGAACAATCTGCAGCTAGAAGGGAAGGCGCCTAACCCTTGCTTCCCGGCATATTGTACCATCTGCTGTTAGAAGGAAAGGAGCCTAACCCTTGCTCCCCCCTCCCTCCGAGAAAGCAGCGGAGGGGGGAGCCCAAAATCCTTTCGCGCCTTTTTTCATGCAGGCGCCATATTGCTGACACCATTGTTATCCACCCGCCACTTCTGCTCCCACTCTGCTGTCCTGCAGACACCATACCAGGGAAAGCATGGAGCCCGATCAGATCGCCGCGGCTATTATCGCCATTATGAATACCACGCGCATTGTCCAGGAGTATATGGAGAACGAGAACCAGGAGCTGCTACAGCTACAGCAGGCGAGGAGGCGACAGCAGCGCCCCGAGGACAGTGATGAGGACATGGACACAGACCTTTCTCAAAAAAGGCCCCCCCGCAAGGTGGACATCATGGTGGTAATGGGGCTTGTTGATACAGTGGAACGCCGACTCTGGGCCCGGGAAACAAGCACAGACTGGTGGGACCACATAGTGCTGCAGGTCTGGGATGAATCCCAGTGGCTGCGAAACTTTCGCATGCGTAAGGGCACTTTCATGGAACTTTGTGAGTTGCTTTCCCCTGCCCTGAAGCGCCAGAACACCAAGATGAGAGCAGCCCTCACAGTAGAGAAGCGACTGGCGATAGCCCTGTGGAAGCTTGCAATGCCAGACAGCTACCGGTCAGTCGCGAATCAATTCGGAGTGGGAAAATCTGCAGTGGGGGCTGTTGTGATGCAAGTAGCCAAGGCGATCACCGAGCTGCTGGTACCAAGGGTTGTGAGTCTGGGAAATGTGCAGCTCATACTGGATGGCTTTGCAGCAATGGGGTTCCCGAACTGTGGAGGGGCGATAGACGGAACCCATATCCCTATCTTGGCACCGGACCACCAAGCCAGCGAGTACATAAACCGAAAGGGTTACTTTTCAATAGTGCTGCAAGCACTGGTGGATCATAAGGGATGTTTCACCAACATCAACGTGGGATGGCCGGGAAAGGTACATGACGCTCGCATCTTCAGGAACTCTGGTCTGTTTCAGCTGCTGCAGCAAGGGACTTTCTTCCAGACCAGAAAATAACCGTTGGGGATGTTGAGATGCCTATAGTTATCCTTGGGGACCCAGCCTACCCCTTAATGCCATGGCTCATGAAGCCATACACAGGTAGCCTGGACAATAGTCAGGACCTTTTCAACTATAGGCTGAGCAAGTGCAGAATGGTGGTGGAATGTGCATTTGGGCGTTTAAAAGCTCGCTGGCGCAGTTTATTGACTAGGTTAGATCTCAGCGAAACCAATATTCCCATTATTATTACTGCTTGCTGTGCGCTCCACAATATCTGTGAGAGTAAGGGGGAGACGTTTATGGTGGGGTGGGAGGTTGAGGCAAATCACCTGGCCGCTGGTTATGCACAGCCAGACACCAGGGCTATTACAAGAGTACAGCAGGGTGCGTTGCGCATCAAGGATGCTGTGTGAAAGTTCTGTTTTTTCCCATTAATGAAAAGCCCCACCCCTTGAATCACTCTACTTCCCTTTAACCAAGGAAGTTAAAGTAACCAAATCACCTGCCCTCCCCCCCCTCGGTCACCGCTTGCAGAGGCAATAAAGTCATTGTTGCTTAAAAATCATGCATTCTTTATTAATTCTTAAAACAAAGAGGGGGAACTATGGGGGTAATTGCCACGGTCGCCCAGGATGGGTGGTGGAGGAAGGGAAGCACCAGGATGGGTGGTGGAGGAGGGGATGAGGGAAGGACAAGGACACACAGCACTTTAAAACTTATTGAATGCCAGCCTTTTGTTGCTTGGACTGTTCTCTTGGCTTGAGTGTTTGGGTGCACGGAGGCCGCCCAAACGCGTTCTTGGGCGTCTCGGGGATGAGGTTATGGGACTCGGGAAGGAGGGCTGTTGGTTACACAAGGGCTGTAGCGGCGGTCTGGGCTCAGGCGGCCTTTCCTGAACCGTACGCCTTTCCTCAGCCGTAAGCCGGAGGATTTCCATTTGATCCTCCAGTAGCCTCAGAATTGCATCCTGCCTTCTCTCTGCACGCTGACGCCACCTACTCTCTTCATCCCGCTGCTGTCTGTCTTCATCCCGCCAGTCATTGTCTTCAGCATGCCACCTGTCCGCGTGATCAAATTCTGCCTTCCTGGACTCCGACAGTGTCTGCCTCCACGCATTCTGCTGGGCAGTTTCAGTGTGGGAGGATTGCATGAGCTCTGAGAACATATCGTCTCGAGTCCTTTTTTTTTTACTTCTAATCTTCGCTAGCCTCTGGGACGGTGATGAAAGGGGTGGCGTTGAAACATTTGCAGCTGCGGGAGGAAACAAACGGGAGAGGAGTAGTTTAAAAGACACATATTAGAGAACAATGCTCCAAACATTACATAGCACATGTGCATTTGGTCCAAGGCTGCACTTTGCCTGTTATATTGAGGGTCTGCCGGTTTGGTGTGAGAGATCACACAAGCAGGTCCGGCGGGCAACGGAATTTGGCTTGCAGGCAGCCATGGTAAGCCACAGTCTATAGGCTGTGGGAATGGTTTCAAACAGCAACCCCCTCATTTCCCATAACAAACAGCCTTTGGGCTGGCAATTTAAAAAGGGTTGGCAATTGAAAAGGGAGGGGTGGCGGTTTTCGGGTTAACGTGCAGTGCGAACCTAATCGACACCCTCCCCCCCCCACACACACACATCCAAGATGTTCGCTGTTCCCCCTCCCCGCACCGCGTGGCTCACAGTGGGGAAGATTTCCGTTCAGCCACAGGCAAACAGCCCAGCAGGGACGGACCCCTCTGAATACCCCCTTAATAAAATCCCCCTATTTCAAACACGTGACCATGAATGATATCACTCTTGTGAGGATAACACAGACAGATAAAGAACGGATGTTGCTTGAATGCCAGCAAACACCGGGACCATACGCCGCCATGCTTTGCAATGCCATGATTCCAGACTACGTGCTACTGGCCTGGCGTGGTAGAGTGTGTTACCACAAAGCACAGGATAAGGCTGCCCTCCCAAGAAACCTTTTGCACAGGCTTTGGGAGTACATCCAGGAGAGCTTTCCGGAGATGTCCCCGGAGGATTTCCGCTCCATCACCGAACATGTTAACAGACTTTTCCAGGAGCTGTAGCTGTACTGGCCACGAATTAATCATTAAACACGCTTGTTTATAAAACATGTATTACTTTCACAGAGGTACACTCACCAGAGGTCCCTTCTCCTGCATCAAGCACTCCTTGGGTGGGTTCGTAGGGTACTGGCTCCAGGGTGACAAAGAGTTCCTGGCTGTCGGGGAAAAGGGCTTCTCCGCTTCCTTGCTGTGTCTGTGCGCTATTTTGAGCATGATTATCATCATCTTCCTCTTCCTGAAAATGCTCCTCGGTGGTTTCTGATGATCCACATACGGAGTCATACCACATGGGTGGGTCAGTGATGGCTGCACCCCCTAGAATGGCATGCAGCTCATCATAGAAGCGGCATGTCTGGGGCTCTGACCCAGAGCGACTGTTTGCATCTCTGGTTTTTTGGTAGGCTTGCCTGAGCTCCTTAATTTTAACGCGGCACTGTTGCACGTCCCTGTTGTAGCCTCTGTCCTGCATGCCCTTGGAGACTTTGGCATATGTATTGGCGTTTCTTCTTTTGGACCGTAGTTCTGCTAGCACGGTTTCATCTCCCCATACAGCGATCAGATCGCGTACCTTACGCTTGGTCCATGCTGGAGCTCGTCTTCGGTTCTGGGACTCCATCAGGTCCCCTCTGCTGATGAGATCTGCGCTCACCTGCATCTCACCACGCTGGCCAAACAGGAAATGAAATTCAAAAGTTCGCGGGGCTTTTCCTGTGTACCTGGGCAGAGCATTCGAGCTCAGACTGCTGTCCAGAGCGGTCAAATGGTGCACTGTGGGATAGATCCAGGAGGCCAATACCGTCTATTTGCGTCCTCACTAAGCCTAGATCGATTCGGCAATATCGCTTTAAGCACTAATCCCCTGGTTGGGGGTGGAGTGGCGAGATCGATTTTAAGAGCCCTAGAAGTCGATGTTAAGGGCTTCGTCATGTGGACGGGTGCATAGATCAATCGATATAATGCTAATAAATTCGACCGAAACTCGTAGTGTAGATCAGGGCTATAAGGGACAAGGGAAGGGGTTGGGTGGCTTTGAAGGAAGAGTGGTGATTACATGAGACAAGACTTAGGCTGAGAACCACTGACAATCAGCCCACAACGTGTTACCTGGGCCGCAGGTTGAGAACCAAAGCATGCCCCCACAGACCCCTATGCCCAGCACCTCCTGCCACATGGGGCCAGCTGGCAGGGCAGCCAGGTGGCAGCCTGGACCCTGACCCCAGGGCCAGCTGGCAACCCCAACGCTGACCCTGGACCCTCTGTGGGGATGGCCAGGCCGGCAGCCCCGGACTCCGTCATGCAGGGCTGTCCGGGCAGCAGCCCCGAGCCCCACTGCATGCCGCCAGCCACCTTACCAGGGTGGTGACGGTGAGTGTGAAATGCTCAGGGAGGTCAGAGAGACTGCAAAGGCAGAAAATGCATTAATAATGGGGGATTTCACTATCCTCATATTGACGGGGTTTACATTGCTTCAGGGAGGGATGAAGAGAGAAAATTTCTAGACACCATAATTGAGTGCTTCTTGGAGCAGCTCTGTCCTGGAACCCACAAGGGGAGAGGCAATTCTTAATTTAGTCCTAAATGGAGCACAGGATCTAGTCTAGGAGGTGGGCATAGCAGATCTGCTTGGTGACCGCAACCATCAGGTAATTAAATGTAACATTCTTGAAAGGGCAAAAGTGGCAAAGAAATCCATCACAGTACATTCAGGACTTTGGAGCTGTGCTCCAGCTCTGCTCCAGCTCCAGGCAAAAAACTGCTCCGGAGCTGCTCCGCGGGCTCTGCTCCAAAGCCCTGGTAGCATTTAACTTTCAAAATGAGGAAATTAGGTAAATGGAAATTAAAAGGAACAGTCACAAGGGTGAAATGTCTGCAAAATGCCTGGAGACTATTCTAAAGGTATACCCTAAATAAATAAAAGATCAGTAAGAGGACCAAAAAGCTAAATAGTGGAGTAAAAGAGACATTTAGAGGCAAAAAGGCATCCTTTAAAAATTGGAAGTCAAATTCTAGTGAGGAAAATAGGAGCATAAAGTCTGGCAAGTGTAAAAGTATAATAAGGAAGGCCAAGAAAGAATTTGAAGAGCAGCCAGCTAAGGCAACAACTATCAGCAAACAAAAAATAAAATAAAAAGTACATCAGAAGCAGGAAGCCTGCCAAACAGTCAGTGGGGCCCCTGGCTGATCAAGGGGCTAAAAGAGCACTCAAGAAGTCAAGACTGTTGTGGAGAAGCAAAAATGAATTATTTGCATTGTTCTTCACTGCAGAGGAAATGGAGGAGAACCCACTGCAGCTGAGCCATTCTTTTTAGGTGACAAATCTGAGGAACTGTCCCAGAGTGAGGTGTCAGAAGAGGAGGGTTTGGAACAAATTGATAAACAAATAAGTCACAAGGACCAGATGGGATTCACCCAAGAGCTCTGAAAGAACTAAAATATGAAATTGAAGAATTTCTAACTCTGGTATGTAACCTAGTGCTTAAATCAGTCTTTGTTCCAGATCACTGACAGATAGCTAACGTGATGCCTATTTTTAAAAAAGGCTCCAGAGGTGATCCTGGCAATTACAGGCTGTATTTTCACAGGCCTAACTTCAGTACCAGGCAAACTGATGAAATCTATAGTAAAGAACAGAATTGTCAGACACAGAGATAAATACAGTAAGTTGTGGAAGAGTCAACACACCTTTTGTAAAGGGAAATGTAGTAGAATTCTTTGAGGATGTCAACGAGCATGTGGATATAGTGTATACTTGGACTTCCGAAAGCTTTTGATGAGGTCTCTCACTAAAGGCTCTTAAGCAAAGTAGGTAGTCATGAGATAAGAGGGAAAGGCCTCTCAAGGATCAATAACTGGTTAAAAGATAGGAAACAAAGGGTAGGAATAAATGGTCAATTTTCACAGTGGAGAGAGGTAAATAGCGGGGTCTGTAAAGTCTAAGGTCTTTTTCTGGAGCCAGTGATCAGGAACAGTCAGCATGGCTTCACCAAGGGCAAGTCATGCCTGACTAACCTAATTGCCTTCTATGATGAGATAACTGGCTCTGTGGATGAGGGGAAAGCAGTGGATGTGCTATTTCTTGACTTTAGCAAAGCTTTTGATACAGTCTCCCACAGTGTTCTTGCCAGCAAGTTAAGGAATTATGGGCTGGATGAATGGACGGTAAGGTGGATAGAAAACTGGCTGGATGGTCGTGCTCAACGGGTAGTGATCAATGGCTCCATGTCTAGTTGGCAGCCGGTATCAAGTGGAGTGCCCCAAGGGTCGGTGCTGGGGCCGGTTTTGTTCAATATCTTCATCAACGATCTGGAGGATGGTGTGGACTGCACCCTTAGCAAGTTTGCAGATGACACTAAACTGGGAGGAGTGGTTGATACGCTGGAGGGTAGGGACAGGATACAGAGGGACCTAGACAAATGAGAGGATTGGGCCAAAAGAAATCTGATGAGGTTCAACAAGGACAAGTGCAGAGTCCTGCACTTAGGACGGAAGAATCCCATGCACTGCTACAGACTAGGGACCGAATGGCTGGGCAGCAGTTCTGCAGAAAAGGACCTAGGGGTTACGGTGGATGAAAAGCTGAATATGAGTCAACAGCGTGCCCTTGTTGCCAAGAAGGCTAATGGCATTTTGGGCTGTATAAGTAGGGGCATTTCCAGCAGATCGAGGGACGTGATTATTCCCCTCTATTCGGCACTGGTGAGGCCTCATTTGGAGTACTGTGTCCAGTTTTGGGCCCCACGCTACAAGAAGGATGTGGATAAATTGGAAAGAGTCCAACGGAGGGCAACAAAAATGATTAGGGGGCTGGAGCACATGACTTATGAGGAGAGGCTGAGGGAACTGGGATTGTTTAGCCTGCAGAAGAGAAGAATGAGGGGGGATTTGATAGCTGCTTTCAACTACCTAAAAGGGGGCTCCAAAGAGGATGGATCTAGACTGTTCTCAGTGGTAGAAGATGACAGAACAAGGAGTAATGGTCTCAAGTTGCAGAGGGGGAGGTTTAGGTTGGATATTAGGAAAAACTTTTTCACTAGTAGGGTGGTGAAGCACTGGAACGGGTTCCCTAGGGAGGTGGTGGAATCTCCTTCCTTAGAGGTTTTTAAGGTCAGGCTTGACAAAGCCCTGGCTGGGATGATCTAATTGGGGTTGGTCCTGCTTTGAGCAGGGGGTTGGACTAGATGACCTCCTGAGGTCCCTTCCAACCCTGAGATTCTATGATTCTATGATATTAGGAGAGCAGCAGCCATGAGCCAAGAAGCAGAAAGTCACATCTTCACATTCCATCTAAATTACAACAGTGTAATATTAAATTAAAACCATGTAATATCGGGCTGTTAAAAAGGTGATCCTGTCCTAATAGTACCCACCACCCGTGTTCCCTCTCATTTTTTCCACACGTGTATGGAATGAACTTTGTTATGTGCACCAATATGGAGGTGAAGTGTGACACGTCATGTGGTGGGATTGGGGCCGAGGGGTTTGGAATGTGGGAGGGGGCTCAGGGATGGGGCAGAGGGTTGGGGTGCAGCGGGTGAGGGCTCGGGTGGGACTGGGGATGAGGGGTTTGGGGTGCAGGAGGGTGCTCTGGGGCCATGGCGGGAAGAGAGGACTCCCCCCAGCTCTCTCTCCCCGCAGCAGCACCTGGGCTAGGGGGAGAGGCGCCTCTCCCCGCCGTGGCAGCTCCAGGCCCCCGGGACATTGCTCAGGGGAAGGGGTGGAGTGGGGGCGGAACAGGGGTGGGAAGAGGTGGGGCCAGGGCTTTGGGGAAGGGGTGGGGTGGGGGCAGGGCTGGGGCAGAGCAGGGGTGGGGGCAGCTTTCCTGGTTGGCTCAGCCGGCTGCTGGATCGGGCTGGCCGCTGGAGCAGCATGCAGCTGCATAAGGCACCAGAAAATTTGGGGCAATTTGGTGCCCTATGGAGCTGCGTACTTTGCGTATGGGTAAGGACGGCCCTGCATGTTGGTGACCTTCTTCTTGAGATAATTGGTGCCTTTTTGTCTCTAAGGCGGGAAAGAACAAGGGTCACGTGGCCTGTGTTCTGCCTAATAACAGGAGAGCGTAAAAGAGTGCAGTGCCCGAGAGGAGAGGCTGTCCTTCTGGGGGCAGCACCGTACATGGCCTAGCCAAGACTTCAACGGATCTACAGAAGAAAATCCAAACTCCATAGTTCCAGCTATCAGTTCCTGATTGATTCCTATCTTACCTGTATCCTGAACTCCTGTGTCCTCACCTTGCTGTCCTGATGTATTCCATCCGTGATGTCCTCTGTCATGGGTCCATTCCTCTGAACCTGGTGTAGTATGCTGTGTACCTCTGTGTACCTTACCTGTAGTAAATTCTCCTTTGTCCTCATGGGTTTGGGACCTTGCCTTTTGTCAATTTGTTGTGCCAGCATGTACCCGTATGCCCTTTGTGTATTGTTTTGCTGGGGGTCCTATAAGTTATTGTTTCCTGTTTGAGTCACTGTTTAATAAACCAGTTTGCTTTATAGTTAATCCTATCCTTAGTTTTCTCTCCATTGACAGATGCCGTTTGAGTCTGCTGGGTGGGGACTCTGAGGTGTGGAACCTAGAGCACATCCAGTTAACCATAGGGAAGATCTGAGTTCCTGGTAAACAAGGGGAGGGGCACCCCTCTCCCGGTCGTGGCAGGTTCTGGCTGGGTGGGTTCCTTGAGCACCTGCGCAGCGCTAAATAGGATGCTGTGTGGCCATGCAGCTTACAGGGAACTTAGCCCACTACCACCCGATAAAGAAACAGATCTTAAGATGTTTAAAGAAAACTTTGATTGCATTCTTTCTGGTGGCAAGCAGTTTCCTTGATCAGAAATCCAGGCCCCAAAGAGCTCTGTCTGTTGTCTTCCTCTGAGGGCCTTACTCACTACTACTGCTCTTGCTTTCTCTTCACTTTCTGCAGCTTTTCCTGCACCTGACATACAGCCAATCAATGTACCAGGCCCTGCATTTGCAATCAGTCCCAAGAAAATTCCATTTACTCTCCCTGAATTAGTTCTTGCTCAAGCCTTCATATGCACCCAGTGCCTTGGGTGGTGTCTTCTGTTGTTTCAGCTATCACCACACAAAGGGGAACTTAATTGCTCCTTGTAGTGGGGTGGATACCTGCTCATGCCCTGAGGGGCTGGAAACAGCCCTGGGAGAGGGCTGAGGCTGGAAGCTGGGCTGATTGGAAGCAGCCACAGCTGTGGCCAGTTTAATTAGGGCTCAGCTGGCCCTTATAAAAGGGCAGTGGGCCTGAAGCAGAGACACTCTCTCCCTGTCTTTAGAGAGGGAAGGGCTTGGCTGCAGGGACCTGACCAGGTACCTAGGGTGGAGCAGGGCTGGGGAAGGCCAGAGGAGCTGGGGGAGCTCCAGCCTAAGAAAACCCTAGGCTGCGGCCTGGGGTTAGGCCCCTGCTGCTGAGTGAGGCGGGGGCCTTGCCGGCCTGCCCCCCCCCCATCTCTGGGAGGTGGAGCCAGGACCCCGCTACCACCACCACTACCATCTGGGGTCCCTCCTGCCTGCCTGGCCGGCTGCCTGCTGCTCGCTGCTCTGCCGCACCGGGGCTGCTGCCTTCGTCGAGGAGGAAGAGGAGGTCTGCTGCTGAGGACATTGTGGAGGGGGTTTGCCGATAGACTGAGTGACCTTTGCCATCTATACTCTGGGGTGCTGGTGACTGTTTTGCTGCTGAGGGGAGCGAGGGGGAGAGGCGCGGAGCCCTCCCCCTTGCCCATCTGCTCCCCCCCACCCCCACCGTTGCTGTCGCCCCCTCCACCACCGCCCAGTTTACCACCTGGACCCATTCCTCACCCCTCGACGTGGCTGTCTGCCCCCCGCCCCTTTGTCATCTGGGGCCAGTGGAAGCGGCGACCAGCCGAAGCCTGACTTTTGCACGAGTGCTCGTGGGCATCTGTGTCTCCCTGCCTTGGACTTTTCCCCCCCCCCCAGCAGCATTTGGCTGGTGGGGGCCCTCCCTGCTGTGTTCCCCCCCCCCCCAGTGTTAGTTTGCCCTCCCCCCCCAGTAGCCTGCCCCGCCCACCGCTTGCCTTGACCCGTTTGGGTTCCCCCTCCTGTTGGTTTCCACGCCCCGCCCCGGTCCTGCTGAGTTTGTTGCCTGCCCCACCCCAAACTTTGTGTCCGTGATAGTTATCTGCCCCGCCCCAGACCTGTTGTTCCCACTTGTGATTGCCTAGCCTCCCTTGCCCACCCCCCCCCCCCCGCCCCGAGCCCAGTCCCCTACCTGGGCACCCATGCCCGCTGCTTGAGCGCTTGTGCCCCCCCCTTTCTGTTGCCCCTGTCACTGTTCACTGACCCCCCCCCCAATTGCTGTTGTAGCCCTCCCTCCCCCAGTGCAGCCGGAGGAGCCGTAGCCCTACCTAGCCCCTGTGTGCCCCGCCCCTTTTTCCCCTACGTCCCCCGTTGCTTGCCGCCTTCCTCCCCTGCCTACGGCCTAGCGGGGAGGAGTGGTCGCCTTCCCCCTCCCCCCTCCTCCCAGGGGCGCCCTCCTTCCCTGCCTGCCACTTATCAGGGAGGAGTGGTTAGCCCCTTCCCCCACCCCACCCCTGCCCTTCCCATTGGACCCTCCTCCCCTGCGCATCATTTAGCGGGGAGGAGCGGCTCCCCACTGTAACCCCCTCCCCCCGGCTTGGGGCCTCCTCCAGTCTCTTGCCACCATGGAGGGGGGCCCTGTTCCTGCCCCCATCCCTGCCTCTGCTGTTCCCGTGACCCCTCCCTTGCCACTGCCCGCCCCAGCGGCTGTCCTCTCGGCCACCACCGGCCCAGGTTCCGCCGCTGCCATGGCTGCCCCCCCTACGGGCAAAAAGGGCCAGGGGAACAAGAAGGGCAAAGGCCCTGCCCGGAAGCCGCAACCTCCCACCGGCGGGGCTGCCCTTCCAGCCGCGGCTTCAACGTCTGCCGTGGCCCCTTCTTCCCCAGCTGTTCCCTCCACCAGCTCAGGGGGCGTTCCACCCATGGCCCCCAGAGCGTACGCCCAGGTGGCTGCCGCCCCCCCACGAGCCGCCGTTCCATCTGCCCGGACTGCCGCCTCCGATACCATCCCTGGAGGCTGGGGTCCCTTCCCCTCGCTGACCAGGAGGCATGGCATCCGCTGCCTCCTGGTGCCCGCCTCGCCTCACATCGAGACCTATGTGCGGGCGTTAGCGAGGGTGGTGGGGCCCACGGCCATTGTGGCGGCCTCCAAGATGTACGGCAAGGCGGTATTCTTCCTTGCCTCGGAGGCCGCCGCTCAGGAGGCGGTGGAGAAGGGCCTAGCGGTGGGGGGCGTGTATGTCCCCCTCGAACCTTTGGAGGATCTGGGCGTACGGGTGGTGCTGACCTCCGTCCCGCCCTTCCTGCCCAACGCTGCCCTTTTGCCTGCCCTCTCCGCCCTGGGGAAACCGATCTCCGTCCTCAGCCCTCTCTCGCTGGGCTGCAAGGACCCCGCCCTCTGCCACATTCTGTCTTTCCGCCGGCAGGTCCAGCTCCAAGTGCCGCCGGCGGGGCGTGGCGGAGTGGCGCTCGAGGGGTCCTTCCTGGTGCCCTACCAGGGGGCCCAGTACCGGGTCCATTATTCGACGGGGGAGGCCCGGTGCTTCCTCTGCCGGGCGACGGGCCATGTCCGGAGGGACTGTCCCCTGGCCCGGCTCGGAGGGGAGCCCGGGACCCCCGGGACCCGAGCGGGCGCCGGCCCTGTCACCGCCGGCGACCCTAGCAGCCCTGCCACCGCTGCCGCTGCCCCCCCCGTCTACAGGGGGGAGAGCGATGTTACCTTTGCCAGCTGCGAGAGAGGGCCGGCCCCAGGGGGGAGTTCCCCCTCCTCCCACTGTCCCGCCCCTGCCACCTCGTGCTCCGGGCCCCTTGCCCCCTGGTCCTGCCCCTGTTGACCGGCCCTCCACCTCCACCTCGGAGGGCTGGGCGCTCGTCCGGGGGAAGCGCGGCGCTCGCAAGTCGCGGACCCGATCCCTCCCCTCTGATGAGGAGGGAGAGGAGGCCCCCCGGAAGGTCCTGCGGGGGGCTAGAGCCGTTTCACCCTCTGCCGCGCCCCCGGACGGAGCCCCGCCGGGGACATTAGCCATTGCAGCCATGGCAGCGGACGGTGATGCCCCCGTCCCCTCAGCTGATTCCCTGTTTGAGGAGGTGTCTGCATCGGTTCCCGTGGCCCCTATGCCACCTGCGCCCCCCGCCGTCGCTGCTGTGGGTGCGCTTCTGGCCCCCGCGACCGGCGGGGAGGCCGCCGAGGCCGTGGGGACTGGCGTCACCTCCATTTTTGATGAGATCGAGGCCCTGGGTCTGACCCCGGTCACTCAGGGGGAGGACGACCCTCCGCCAGCGGGCCTCGATCTGTCCCCCTCTACCTGCCCCTCGCCCCCACCCGTTACCCCCGCTCTGGTCCTTGGGGCGCCCTTAGACCTACCTGTTTGCCCGGCCGAGGATGGCGCTTTGCCCGAGGCTGCCGGGCCCCTAGGGGCGGCGGCCGGTGCCGACCGGTCGGGCTCCGACCCTTTGGGCGCACCCTTCACCGCCTGGCCAGAGCGGGCGGTTTCTCCTTCGGAGGGGGGCTCTGAAGAAATGTCCATCGCGCCTGGCGCCGTGGCTACGGGGGATCTGCTTGCTGTCGCTCCCGTACCCGACGTCAGTGCAGGCCCCCCTCCGGTCCCTACCCCCTTGGCCCCACCCCCTGGTCGAGAGGAGCCGCACCCCGGCGGCCTAGCTGCTGGGGTTATCGATCCTGCCTCGGTCCCTGCCCCTGCCCCTTCCCCTGCTCCTGACCTCTCTCCTGACCCTGTTCCCTGTCCAGCCCCCATTCCTGCTCCCGCCCCGTCCCTTGCCTCGATCCCTGTCTTGGCCCCCGCCCCCGCCCCCACTGCCTCCCATGCTACTGCCGCCCCCGGGGTCGTCTCGTTCCCGCTACCTGCGGACGACCCCCAGGGGGTGGTTTTCGTGTCCCCTTTCCCGACAGTGATAGGGGCTGCTTTGTTCCCCCCGCCGCCTCCACCTGTGCCGGGGCTGGGGACGGGTTGCCCGGCGCAACCGCGCCGGGGCTCCGCCCCTTGCTTGCCCGTCCCCGCAGGCCGCGAGGACCTTCTAGGGGACCCGCCGGAGGACGGCAGCACAATGGCTGCCGCGTCCCCCTCTGCGCTGAAGGAAGAGCTGCGCCGCTTCCTCCGTGACACCAGGGGCTCCAAGAGCAAGGTGCAGCTCGCCCTCCAGCGCTGGGGGGATTTCCACCTCGTCCTCCGGGCCGTGAGGGCCCTTTTGGGGGAGGGGAGGGGGACCGGGAGGCAGGGCCTCGCGGCCTACCGGCGAGCCCGCAACTTCCGCGACGCCCTGACCGCCCTTGGGGTGGAACGTGGGCTGTTGCGGGGCCCGCTGGGAGCCGTCGATCCCCCTGCCCGTGAGGATTCACCCCAGCCCTCCCAATGCTAGGCACCAACTTTGCATCGCTCAACACCAGGGGCTGTAGCGTGGGTCTCCGCAGGAACCAGGTGCTCTCCTTCCTTCGGGAGGGGGGGTACTCTGTCATTTTCCTGCAGGAGACCCACACGGTTCCAGCCGTCGAGGCTCGCTGGCGGCTGGAGTGGGGGGACGAGGTCTATTTCAGCCACCTCAGCGCCCGTTCGGCCGGGGTGGCTACCCTGTTCTCCCCCGAGCTACGGCCCGAGGTGCTGGGGGTAGCCGAGGTTGTGCCGGGCCGCCTGCTGCACGTCCGGGCCCGCGTAGAGGGGCTTACCCTCAATTTGATCAATGTTTACGCCCCAAATGCGGGCCCGGACCGAGTGTGCTTCTATCGGCAGGCGGCGGCCTTCCTCGGCACCCTGGATCCTCACGAGTGCCTGGTCCTGGGCGGGGATTTCAACACCACCCTCGAGGACCGGGACCGCGCAGGACTCGAGACGTCCCAGGCAGCCGCAGGCGTCCTCAGGGAGATTGTAGACCATCACTCCCTGGTGGACGTCTGGCGCGACCACCACCCGGACGATGCCGTCACCTTCACCTATGTCCGGGTGGGGGAGGATGGGTCGTGCCGCTCCCGGTTGGACCGGATCTATTTTTCTCGCTTCCATCTGGCACGAGCCCACGCCTCCGGCGTCCGGCCGGCCCCGTTCTCGGATCACCACTTGGTGTCCGTGACGGCCTCCCTCTGTTCGGAGAGGCCGGGGCCGGCCTATTGGCACTTCAACAACAGTTTGCTGGAGGACGTGGGCTTCGTGGCGTCCTTCCGGGAGTTCTGGCTGGCCTGGCGGGAGCAGCGGCGCACCTTTCCCTCGGCGCGGCGATGGTGGGATGTGGGGAAGGTGCGCGCACGGCTCTTCTGCCGCGACTACACCCGGGGCGCCAGCCGGCGGAGGGATGCGGCGCTAGGGCAGCTGGAGCGGGAGGTCTTGGAGCTAGAGAGGCGTCTGGCCTCCGGCCCCGAGGATCCACCCCTCCGCGTAGCGTACTGGGGGAAGCGGGAGGAGCTCCGGACCCTGGAGGACCACCGGGCCCGGGGCGCTTTTGTTCGATCCCGCGTCCGTCTCCTTCGGGAGATGGATCGCGGCTCCCGCTTCTTCTACGCCCTGGAGAAACGGAGGGGGGTTAAACAGCACGTCACCTGCCTCTTGGCGGAGGACGGCACCCCCCTCACGGATCCGGAGGAGATGCGGGGAAGGGCCAGGGCCTTCTACGCTCATCTTTTCTCCCCGGATCCGACCGACGCCGAAGCCTGCCGGGTGCTCTGGACCGAGCTCCCGACGGTCAGCACGGGTGACCGGGACCGGCTGGAGCTGCCTCTCTCTCTAGCCGAGTTCTCGGAAGCCCTCCGCCGCATGCCCACCAACAAGTCTCCGGGCATGGACGGGCTGACCGTGGAGTTCTACCGCGCGTTCTGGGACGTCCTCGGCCCGGACCTTGTCGCTGTCTGGGCCGAGTCCTTGCAAAGCGGGGTCCTCCCTTTTTCGTGCAGGCGAGCCGTGCTCGCCTTATTGCCGAAAAAGGGGGACCTCCGCGACTTACGGAATTGGCGTCCCGTCTCGCTCCTCAGCACGGACTATAAGGTCGTAGCGAAGGCCATCTCGCTGCGGCTGGGGTCCGTGCTGGCGGACGTGGTCCACCCCGACCAGACCTACACCGTCCCGGGCCGGACCATCTTCGACAACCTGTATCTGGTCCGGGACCTTTTAGAGCTGGGGCGTAGGGATGGTCTGTCGTTCGCCCTCCTGTCCCTGGACCAGGAGAAGGCGTTCGACAGGGTGGACCACGGGTATCTCCTGGGCACCCTGCGGGCGTTTGGCTTCGGGCCCCGGTTTGTGGGCTTTCTCCAGGTGCTGTACGCTGCCGCGGAGTGTCTGGTCAGGCTCAACTGGACCCTGACCGAGCCGGTCAGCTTCGGGCGGGGAGTGCGGCAGGGGTGTCCCCTCTCGGGTCAGCTGTATGCTCTGGCGATCGAGCCCTTCCTCTGTCTCCTCCGCCGGAGGCTGACGGGGTTGGTGCTTCGTGACCCGGGGCTGCGGCTGGTCCTGTCGGCGTACGCCGACGATGTGCTCCTCGTGGTCCAGGACCCGGGCGACTTGGTGCGGGTGGAGGCTTGCCAGACGCTGTATTCGGCGGCCTCCTCCGCCCGGGTCAACTGGGTCAAGAGCTCTGGCCTGGTGGTCGGGGACGGGTGGCGGGCGAGCTCCCTCCCACCCGCGCTTCAGGCCATCAGGTGGAGCGCGGGTCCGCTGCTCTATCTGGGCGTTTACCTTTCCGCCACGCATCCGTCTCCGCCGGAGAACTGGCATGGTTTACAGGGCAGGGTGTCGGAGCGGCTCCGGAAATGGACAGGACTACTCCAGTGCCTCTCCCTCCGAGGGAGGGCACTGGTACTCAATCAACTAGTCCTGTCCATGCTCTGGCACCGACTCAACACCCTGAGCCCGGCCCCGGGGTTCCTTGCCAGTCTCCAGAGGCTCGCCCTGGAGTTTTTCTGGCCGGGGCTGCACTGGGTCTCTGCAGGGGTCCTGAGTCTTCCCCTGGAGGAGGGGGGACAGGGCCTGGTCTGCCTGCGCAGCCAGGTCCATGTCTTCCGCCTCCAGGCCCTGCAGAGGCTCCTTTATGGTGCAGGTAGTCCGGCGTGGAGCACGTTGGCGCACGCCTTCCTCCGCCGCCTCCGAGGGCTCCGATACGACCGGCAGCTCCTTTTTCTCCACCCGAGCGGTCTTCCGCGAGACCTCTCCGAGCTGCCGGTCTTCTACCAGGACCTCCTCCGCACCTGGAAGCTCTTTTCAGCGACCAGGTCCTTTGTGGCCACCGAGGGGGCGGATCTCCTCGCGGAGCCCCTGCTACACAATCCCAACCTACGTGTGCAGGTGGCGGAGTCTCCCTCGGTGCGCCGGAGGTTGGTCCTGGCAGACGCCACCAGGGTCGGAGACCTCCTGGACTACGGCACGGGGGACTGGGTGGCTCCCCGGGCGCTCGCGCGGCGCATGGGGCTCGCCACCCCTCGGCCCCCCCGGCGCGTACTCCGGGAGGTGAAGGCCGCCCTGTTACCCAGGTCTCTCGATTTCCTGCGGCGAGCCCTGCGAGAGGGCGCCCCCCGCCCGCCCCTCACCCCGGGCCCTCCGGATATTTTTTTAGGGCCCCGTTTCCGCGAGCCCCCCCGGCACCCCCGCACCCATGCGCCGAGCCGGCTGCACGCTCTGCAGCCGGTCCGGTTTCGAACCGCGCCCAGGGCCCATCTGTGCACGCTCGTGCTTCACACGTTGCATTTCCTCACCCTCGCGTCCCGCCTCGATACCAAATGGCGGGACTATCTGCCACCTAAGGAGGGTGAGGAGCCCCGGTGGGCCAGCCTGTATTCCACCCTGGTTCCACGGCCCGCCGGGGATATTGGCTGGAGGCTCCTTCACGGAGCCGTGAGCACGGGCGTACACCTGGCGCGGTTCACCCCAATCCCCGAAGCCTGCCCTTTCTGCGGCGTGAGGGAAGACCTGGCGCACGCCTACCTCGAGTGCGCCAGGTTGCAGCCCCTATTCCGGCTCCTCCAGAACCTCTTGCTGAGGTTCTGGCTGCACTTTTCCCCGCACTTGTTCCTGTTCGCACACCCTGTCCGTGGCCCCACCAAGTCGCGAGACCTCCTCGTCAACCTCCTCCTGGCTCTAGCTAAAGTGTCCATCTACAAGACCAGGAGGAGGATGCTAGACGAGGGGGAGCTCTGTGACTGTGGGGCCTATTTCCGATCCTCCCTCGTGTCACGGATCCGGGCAGAGTTCCACTGGGCAGCGTCCGCTGGCTCCCTCGACAGCTTTGAGGAGCAGTGGGCGCTGTCCGGGGTTCTCTGCTCGGTCTCCCCATCCGGTCTCCTTGTTTTGAACCTTTGACCCTCACTTGATCCCTGTTTTTTCCTTAGTTGTCCCCCGGATTTACTTGGCCCCTGGGTCTAGTGGTCCCTCCCGCTAGGCTGGGGGAGGGGCTTTTAGCAGTGGGCGGGCTTGCGCCCGCCCACCTCCTGGGGATCCCAATAGGAGCTGGGAAGTTCCAGCTAGGAAAGCCCCAGGCTGCGGCCTAGTGTTAGGCCCACTAGGTACAGGGGTTGCAGGGGGTAACCCACGGGTAGGCCGAGGCAGCAGGTCCAACCCAACCTTGCCGGTGATGAGTGGCTTATACTGCAGTCTGCCCCAAGGTGTGGGGGCTAGTTGGTGACTGGCAGTAGCCTACACTGAGGCAAGGTGGGGATAGTGGGTTGGGGGTTCCCTAGGGAGGGGAGACCCTAGAAGTAAGACTGGTGGGGTACTGCCAGGGGGCAGCACCCCAGTTAAAGGGGCACCGGGTCCTGGGAGGGACGCGGGCCAGAGAGTGGGCAGCCGGATCCCCGGCCTACAGAGGGCGCTCCAGAGGCTGGATGAGCTAATTCCCAGAAGATACCAGCAGGAGGCGCCGCCGGGTGAGTCCAACCCTGTCACACTCCTCCATTCAGCTTGAATAAAAGGTGCTCAATACCCCCATAAGCTATAACCTAGTTTGTGAGTGATTACAGCCAGTAAGAAAAATGGCCAATTTTCATCGTTGTGGAAGGTTTACAGTGTGATTCCACAATTTTCTGTACTTGGACAGGTGTTTAATATATTTATAAATGATCTAGAAAAGGGGGTGAACAGCGAGATGGCAAAATTTGAAAATGACACTGTTATTTAGGTTAGTTAAGGCAAGAGAAGACATTGAGGAACTTCAGAGGAACTGAAGCTGAGTGTATGGGCAGCACAATCACAGATTAAATGTAGTGTTCATAAATGCAAGGTAATGCACATTGGAAGGCATGATTTGAACTCCTACACATTACTGGATCTGAAATTAAATGTAATCACTCCTGAAAAAGACTGGGATGTCATTGTGAAATGCTCAATGTGCAATGGCAGTTAAAAAAAGAGAGAGGAAAAAAGGCAAACAAAATACTGAGATACATAAGAAATGTGATAGCAAATAGGAATTAAAATATTGTAATGCCACTTATATTAAGAGTATGTCCTTATGTAGAATACTATGTTATGTTT
Organism: Macrochelys suwanniensis; assembly: GCA_033296515.1. Lineage (NCBI taxonomy): Eukaryota > Metazoa > Chordata > Testudines > Chelydridae > Macrochelys > Macrochelys suwanniensis. Next base: position 2,394,919 of record CM065797.1, read on the forward strand.
TGGTCACTATCTCAAAAAGTATCTAGAAAAAAACAGAGATAAGTGAAAGATATGATTAAGAGTATTGAAGAACTTTCATATGAAGAGAAATTGAAAAGTTTAAGAGTGTTTAGATGAGTAAGAAGGGACTTAATTGAGTATGTAAAATAGTGAATGATATTGAGAAGGTAAATCAGAGGCCATCTTTCTTTTCAGATAATATAAAACAAATGGAACTTTTAAGTAAATTGAAAATCAGCAAATTTATAACCAATAAAAGGAAACACTTCTCATTAAGCACAAAATTAACCCTTTCCCACAAGATACCACAGAGGCCAAGAGCTTAGAAATATTTGAAAAAGGATTGGACATTTACGTGGGTGGCAAGAACATACACACTTATATTTCATAGGATTATATATTTAGAATATTGTTGCCCCAAGCAGCTTGTCAAAAGTTCAGGGCCCTGGAGATGTTCTAGCTGGAAGTAAAAATTAATGGAATTTGGTATTTTCTTCGATGGAGTCTTGTTTATTTACAAGGACTGTAGAAAGTGCTACTTCTCTGAACGCAGGCAGCAGTGTCTTAGCTTACAGCCCCAAGCCTCCTTTACCAACACCACACCCAAAGTGCTCCCTCTAGCCTTTTCCAGGGTCACACTGTGCTCACTGGCTGCTGCTTGGCTTTCTTGCTTTTTGCCTCTTCCTCTCTGTTCTGTATTCTTGTCTGTTCTGAGCCTCTCCCTCAGTTTCCCCTTACAGGCTATCAAGTTCAGTGAAGCTTTGAATGGAGTGAACAGTGCTCCTTCAGGGGTCTAGTTTGTTTACTCAGAGGCCGAACATGGTATGCAAACAAGCCTCCACCAGTAAGGCCCTCTCCAACAGGGGCCCTCTTCTGGAGCCAGGCTTCCTGACACCATCTGAGGAAGGGACCCAAGGCCCTGCAGAGGCCAGACTGCTACAGCATGTCGTTCCCCAACGCCCAGACCTTTTACCACTGCCTGGTAAGGCCTTTTTGCGGTTACTGAGTCTCCCTCGTAGCCCTTTTAGGACCAGCTCCCTCCAGAAGCACCTTGCCTAGGTCCCTTTTCTGGTGACCTCTCTAACCTAACGAGCTCCCCTGAGACATTCCTCTTTTCAGGAGCTTCCCCACTGTGTTCTTTGGCCTTCTGCCTGAGCCCTCATCAATCCTTAGCAGGCCCAAGTGCTCTTAGCTGCCACCAAGGACTTAGGCAATTAACTACCCGCAGGAAGATCCGACTTGGCTCCTTCTCCTTAGTAGAGCCTGTCAGAAGTAGGCTGGGAGCCTGATGCCCTTGGTGGGCCAGCTGTAAATGTGCTTTTCTTTGTCTTTGTTCTTGCTTAATTTACACTGGAGACACATTCAAGTGGGAAGAACCACATTCCTCTGTCTGGAACAGGCGTGGCTTGGGCACTGCTTGCCAAATACACTTGAGGAACATATTTCCAGCACCTATCTAGAAAGTGCTTTGTGGATTGACCATACGCACATCACTCAAGAATATTACTGATCAGTGCGTTGTTAGTTTTCCAGTGAGATATTACATGCCACCTTTCGGGTTTATAATTTGACCACAGAGTGCCAGCTGGTATTGGGACACTCTTATAGTCACCCACTCTGAAATGGATTGTGGAAAGGCTACATCTAGCTGGGAAAGAGGGTGGACCGTATGCAGTAGCGTAGCCGGGGGGACCAGGGGGAGTGGCCGCTCCCCCACTGAGCAGAAGCGGCGCCTTTTCTGTGCTCCAATGCCTTTTGCTCCTGCACTGCAGCCGGAGCGGAGCTTTTTTTTTTTTTTTTTGCTCCCGGCACCTTTTTTTAGCTCCGCTCCCCCTGTGCTCTAAACCTGGCTACACCACTGACCGTATGGTCAGTGGGATAAAGTGAAACTGATAGCATGGGTGTGTTACTTCACACCTTCCAGATCCCTCAACCACAGCCTGGGAGAGCAATTGCTCCTTTTCTTTTGCCCTCTTGGATTGTTGTTTCTGGAGGTGACTTTGACTCTTGTGGTCAGGTGTAGGAGCATGTGAGCAGTGAGGGGGTGGGAAGGGGCATTAATGGACCAGGGGAGCAGATGTTTTACATTAGTGTGGAAAGCTGACCTGAAAGCTGGTTTTTGGAAGAGGATTTGGAGGGCATGGCTCAGAAGCAGGGTGGACGTACATGTTTAGAGGGGCAAGGAGGAGTAGAATTCACAGGCTGTACATGCAGAAGAGAGTGACGTGTGTAGGGTTCCAGGCCATCCTGCTCAAAGTATTGGGTCACTTATTGGGGCAGGTCACTTTGCATTCGGTGTGAAGGGGGCGGGGTGTTTGGAAGTAGAATCGGAGGATCTTGGAAGTGATGTGTGGTGGCAGTCAGGTGGGCGGGGGGAAGAGGCCTGAGTTTTTTCACTTCCTTGCTCAGTTTGATGATTCAGAGTCAGTAACGGGGGTTTATCCCTCCTTGGCAAGCTGGAGGACAGGCTGACTCCAAAACCGGAGAGGCAGAAGCTGAACTATTTGGCACAGAAGAGGCAGGAAGGCCAGGGGCCAGGGGGGAGAAAGAAATGGGGACAGCAGGAAATGATGGAGTTAAAAAGAGGTGTTGAGCTTGTGTCATCAAGAGCAGCTGCAGAGTCTCAGAGCAGTTGTGCTCTAGGAGAGGGAACCCCTCAGAGCCCAGCCTTGACCAGGGACACAGGATGGGGTGGGGTGGGAGATGGTAGGGAAGGAGCAGGAGCCTCCTGATGCAGCTGTCAGGGGTAAGAATCCTTATTGAGGTTGCAGGAACAAACCATCCCGAGGTGTAGAAAGAAAAGTAAATATGGCAGGCGACCAGCTTGGCTTAACAGTGAAATCCTTGCTCGTCTTAAACACAAAAAAGCAGCTTACAAGAAGTGGAAGATGGGACAAATGACCAGGGAGGAGTATATAAATATTGTTCAGGCATGCAGGAGTGAAATTAGGAAGGCCAAATCACACTTGGAGTTGCAGCTAGCCGGAGATGTTAGGAGTAACAAGAAGGGTTTCTTCAGGTATGTGAGCAACAAGAACAAAGTCAAGGAAAGTGTGGGCCCCTTGCTGAATGAGGGAGGGAACCTAGTGACAGAGGATGTGGAGAAAGCTAGTGTACTCAATGCTTTTTTTGCCTCAGTCTTCACAGACAAGGTCAGCTCCCAGGCGGCTGCACTGGGCAGAACAGTATGGTGAGGAGGTGAGAAGCCCACAGTGGTGAAAGAACAGGTTAAGGACTATTTAGAAAAGCTGGACGAACACAAGTCCATGGGGCCGGATGCACTGCATCCGAGGGTGCTAAAGGAGTTGGCCGATGAGATTGCAGAGCCATTGGCTATTATCTTTGACAAATCATGGCAATCGGGGGAGGTCCCGGATGACTGGAAAAAAGCTAATGTAGTGCCCATCTTTAAAAAAGGGAAGAAGGAAGATCTGGGGAACTACAGGCCAGTCAGTCTCACCTAAGTCCCTGGAAAAATCATGGAACAGATCCTCAAGGAATCAATTCTGAACCACTTAAAGGAGGGGAAAGTGATCAGGAACAGTCAGCATGGATTCACCAAGGGCAAGTCATGCCTGACTAACCTAATTGCCTTCTATGATGAGATAACTGGCTCTGTGGATGAGGGGAAAGCAGTGGATGTGCTATTTCTTGACTTTAGCAAAGCTTTTGATACAGTCTCCCACAGTATTCTTGCCAGCAAGCTAAAGAAGTATGGGCTGGATGAATGGACGGTAAGGTGGATAGAAAACTGGCTGGATGGTCGTGCTCAACGGGTAGTGATCAATGGCTCCATGTCTAGTTGGCAGCCGGTATCAAGTGGAGTGCCCCAAGGGTCGGTGCTGGGGCCGGTTTTGTTCAATATCTTCATCAACGATCTGGAGGATGGTGTGGACTGCACCCTTAGCAAGTTTGCAGATGACACTAAATTGGGAGGAGTGGTTGATATGCTGGAGGGTAGGGATAGGATACAGAGGGACCTAGACAAATTAGAGGATTGGGCCAAAAGAAATCTGATGAGGTTCAACAAGGACAAGTGCAGAGTCCTGCACTTAGGACGGAAGAATCCCATGCACTGCTACAGACTAGGGACCGAATGGCTGGGCAGCAGTTCTGCAGAAAAGGACCTAGGGGTTACAGTGGACGAAAAGCTGAATATGAGTCAACAGTGTGCCCTTGTTGCCAAGAAGGCTAATGGCATTTTGGGCTGTATAAGTAGGGGCATTTCCAGCAGATCGTGGGACGTGATTATTCCCCTCTATTCGGCACTGGTGAGGCCTCATTTGGAGTACTGTGTCCAGTTTTGGGCCCCACACTACAAGAAGGATGTGGATAAATTGGAAAGAGTCCAACGGAGGGCAACAAAAATGATTAGGGGGCTGGAGCACATGACTTCTGAGGAGAGGCTGAGGGAACTGGGATTGTTTAGCCTGCAGAAGAGAAGAATGAGGGGGGATTTGATAGCTGCTTTCAACTACCTAAAAGGGGGTTCCAAAGAGGATGGATCTAGACTGTTCTCAGTGGTAGAAGATGACAGAACAAGGAGTAATGGTCTCAAGTTGCAGAGGGGGAGGTTTAGGTTGGATATTAGGAAAAACTTTTTCACTAGTAGGGTGGTGAAGCACTGGAATGGGTTCCCTAGGGAGGTGGTGGAATCTCCTTCCTTAGAGGTTTTTAAGGTCAGGCTTGACAAAGCCCTGGCTGGGATGATCTAATTGGGGTTGGTCCTGCTTTGAGCAGGGGGTTGGACTAGATGACCTCCTGAGGTCCCTTCCAACCCTGAGATTCTATGATTCTAAGAGTGATAATCTCAGGAAGACGGAGGAGAATATCAGGAGCTTTCATGTTGGGAACAAGACTAAAAGTCAAGGGAAAGCAGCCGCTGCTAGAGTAGAGTAAAGACCAACTGGCACCAGATTTCTGCCTATACCAGTGAGAGGAAGGAGGCCAGGGACAGGGTTGTTTGAGAAATGCAGAAGGGGGGTATACAAGAAGCCTTGAGAAGATGCTGGATGTGCAGGGCTGGTGCAAGGAAGTTTTGCGCCCTAGGCGAAACTTCCTTGCACCAGCCCTGCGCCACCCCCCCCCAAGCTAATGCCACCCCCCCCCAGCCAGCCTCACCACGGGAGCTCAGCCCCCCCACCCGCAGGCCGCAGGAGCTGAGTGTGGAACTGGGAGGCAGGGGGGCGGCTCGCCATGGCTGCCTCCCGCTCAGTGGGGAGCCCGGAGGCAGGTGGCAGCTGCCTGCCGCCCCCCCAAATACTGGCACCCTTGGCAACCACCTAGGGTTGCCTAGTGCTAGCACCAGCCCTGTGGATGTTATCCAGGTTTATTATGCCCAGTTTCTTGGGGAGAAGAGCAACAAGGGCAGACTTCAGTGCAGAGGGACAGGAGAGTGTGGGAGGCATTTCTGGGTTCCGGGGTAGCCCCTGAAGTCACGGTAGACCAGGCAGAAGGTCTGTGCGCCTATTCCATGTCCAGACGTTTTGAAAGCAATTCACATCAGGTAGAGACTGGCTGACAAGTGAATTATATCAGACTTTCCCACTGGTTTTTGCTTAGGCATTGGAAAGGAGGGAGTTAGAGAGATTATTTAATGAGGGTTTGCTGATCCTACCGAGTCAAGGGCAGGACAGGTTGTTGTGAGAAAACTGGAGACCCCTGCCCCTACTGAATATAGACTATAAGATCTTGGTGGGGTGTCTCCAATGCTGATCCGCCTGGCTCCAGCCAGTGCAGGCAAGGGTTGGCTGCTAGCGGACTTGCTGTGCTCTCTTTGGGAGATGTTTGAGGCAGGGCAGCGGGGTTCAGAGTAGGCAGCAGGAAGATGTATTAAGGAACTTGGGAGCAAGGGGGCTGGAAACTTTGTAGAAGTGGGGGGGCCATGGCTGGCTACTCCAGCAGTGAACCAGCTGCCCTGTCTTCTGGTGCTACTGCAGCCCCTGGTGGGCAAAGGGTGTAATTGCAGCACCTCCTCAGCAGAATAATTATTCTGCGGGGGGGTGGGGGCAAAATCTGTGGGGGACATGAATTCTGTGCTTGAGCAGTGGTGCAGAATTCCTCCAGGAGTACATAGAGCATCTTGGCCTTTAGCAGTATGATCATGTTTTCCCCACAGTGCATATGTTTCTTTTGTTAAAAAGTATGGGGGCATGGCCCCCACCCCCGATCCATCGCTGAGGCTTGGGAGCAGAGTTCTGCCTGGAGGAGTGACCATGAGACAGAATTGGGAACACCCCCTAGAGCAGGGGGAGCAAGAACTGTAGTGATGAAGGAGCTGACATGCACCCTCCATATTCTACAGAGTGTGAATGATACATCGGTACTTGCTTCCACTCTTCCTTCACTTGGCCAGAGTATATGTGCTGCCCTCAGCATGTTAGTGGGGAGAGTATTTGATTTTTTTCTTTTCTTATGGGTACAGAGGACGTACTTGTTCGTTAAGAGATCTTTGGTCTGTCAAGCGGTAGAGCTGGCGGTGAGAATCCCAGAGATGCCTCTTAAGACCTTGAATGTGCATTTTTATCTGTAAAGGATGTAGCAGGTCTTGAATAACCAACAGGGTCAAACTCAGCACTGAACCCAGACTGGAACCCTATTCTATCAGCAGGGGGGTTGGCGGGTGCTCATAGACTATAAGGTCAGAAGGGACCATTATGATCATCTAGTCTGACCTCCTGCACAATGCAGGCCACAGAATCATAGAATATCAGGGTTGGAAGGGACCTTAGAAGGTCATCTAGTCCAACCCCCTGCTCAAAGCAGGACCAATCCCCAATTTTTACCCCATATCCCCAAATGGCCCCCTCAAGGATTGAACTCACAACCCTGGGTTTAGCAGGCCAATGCTCAAACCACTGAGCTATCCCTCCCCCCCACTGCTGGAATCTCACCCACCCACTGCTGGAATAATCCTCTCACCTATGTCTCAGCTATTGAAGTCCTCAAATCATGGTTTAAAGACTTCAAGATGCAGAGAATCCTCCGGTAAGTGACCCGTGCCCCATGCTGCAGAGGAAGGCAAAAAACCTCCAGGGCCTCTGCCGATCTACCCTGGAGGAAAATTCCTTCCCGACCCCAAATATGGCGATCAGCTGAACCCCGAGCATGTGGGCAAGACTCACCAGCCAGACACCCAGGAAAAAGTTCTCTGTAGTAACTTCTAACATCCCATTTACCACTGATGGCAATTAATTGACCTTTGACTAAGATCATGTTATCTCATCAAACCATCCCCTCCATAAACTTATCTAGCTTAATCTTGAAGCCAGATAGGTCTTTTGCCCCCACTGCTTCCCTTGGAAGGCTGTTCCAGAACTTCACTCCTCTGATGGAGTGCTGTTGGAGCGGTGATGGGAAGGGAACCTTGTGAAGCCCTGGCAAGGATGGAGAAGCAAGACAAATAGGCAGAGCCAGCTCCCCGAATAACTATTTAGGGTGTTCCAGCACTTATGGAAATGGGAAGATTTGTTGGGCGGAGGGAGGGGACATACCACAGTTCACTGTACTGTTAATGAACAGAAAGGCCCTACTCAAGCTGCCCCGTGGATGCCAGAGATTGCTCATGTATTTGATATTTAATCCTTTTGCAGAATATCCACCCAGGACTCCCTCTGAGACATGGCCTTCACTTACCCCTCCTGGAGGCTGGACCTGTGGCGAGAGAGTTACCATGCATAGGATGGTAGCACTTAGTACCCCTACAAAGATCAGAACCCAGCAGCTGGGTGCTGCCCAGACACAGTAAGAGACAATCCCTTTCCCACCGAGCGTAGAGTCTACATGGACTTGATGTGGGATGGGAAATGGGCAGCGATTTTCCCGTCACCCAGCAGTTCAGTGGCAGAGGTGGGTCTCCTGGAATCCCAGCTCTTCGGGCTGACGGGCTCCCTGTCCAGGTCCCTAGCCCCTGGATCATACCACCCCCCTATATTTGTTTTTCTCCCATTGCTCCCTCAAGCCACGGGGCCTGACTGAGCAAACGTACATGGGGTTGTGGTGCTCCGGCAGCCTCCTTGGCTTGCACTGTTTCCGGAGGACTGGTTCACGCGGGGCCTGAGGAGTTAACTGACCAGCATTGCCTAACACGAGCCTCTGCACCACAAAACAGCTGGTGCCAATTAGCTCTTCCCAGAGCCTCTAACGAGTACCGGTTCCCTCAGAGCCCAGTGAGTGACATCAGTGGAGTTACCTCTGTGTAAGGGAGATCAGGATTGGACTCAAATCTGGGACAGCCAAAGGGTTGGATCTGCATGATCAGGAGGAATGGGAGCATTCTGCAGTGCATCACCCCACCCTGGCTTCGTTGGCTGATGCTCACCGAGCACTGTAGTGTTATTTCAGAGATGGAGCAGAATTTTGCAGGATAGGATAGAAATCCCATTACAACTAGATCATTAGTAGAGCCCTGCAAATCTGCGGATATCCGCTTTCTATCCATGGATGCGGATGTCCGTGGACCATGTGTGCGGATCGGATGTGCGGATATGAAGTTTGTATTCGTGCAGGGCTCTAATCACTAGTGCGTGACATATTTCATGCCTGCCTGCACTAGGATAAGAACCATTTTGCTAAAAACGATCCTGTCTTTAGCACTCATTTATAACGTGGTTCTCAGAGCAGAGAGCCTCCCTGAACGTGCGCAGTGCAGCCATATTAAGATACAGCGGTTGTGGTTCTGACCCTCGGGGGCAGCCTGCTCTAGAAATATCCAGTGTTTGACAGACTCCCACTCAAGTCACTGTCTGTGGGACTGCACGCCAAAGCAAGTCTTAGTGCGCGCCCATCAAACCAGCAGGTTCGGGACAGCTGGGGCCTGATTTTCACTGGTGTAAAAACCGTGAAAGGCTAATCAGGCCCCTAGATGCCTGGGAATTATGGGATGGCGTGCTGGCAGGGCAGAGGCGGGAGCACAGCCACTGGAGACGTTTAATATTCAGACTGTCAAAGACACTAACTAGACAACGTGGTGGGTGAAGCGTCCCTTGGGGGAGGCTAGCTCCCTGACCTGCCTCATCCACCTGCGGCTCCACCTCTTCTGACCATGACCCCGCCCACTGCTCTGCCCCAGTCCCCACCCCTCCTCAGCCCTTCCACCATTGCTCACCACATCCCTTTTCTCCTCCCCCGCCCCCACGAGGCCCTCCCCACTTGCCGCGTCCCTCCTCTCCTCCACAGCCTCCCCTCCCCCACAAGACCTCCACCTTCTGCGGGGACGTGACGAGCGGGGGGCAGGGGGTGGGCTCGGAGAAGGGCTGAAACAGGGACAGAAAGAGGCAGAGCTCAGACAGGGCCACCACATCCCAGGTGTCTGGTGGAGGGGTGGCAGTGGCTGCTCCAGGAGAGGCTTAGCCTCGCCTGGCCTATTCTACCCACCGCCCATGGGTGTGTACGGTGATCTGGCAATGGTGGGGAGCTGGGCTCACTCCGTGTTTCTCAGGCCATCCGTGGGGTCTCACTCCATAAGCTGAGACACCAAAAAAAGGATTGGTTTTAAGTGCAGCAAAATGTCCCGGGTGCTAGGACTCCCGTGGGTGAGGGAAGGAGATGCTCTGCCCACTCCCTGTTGCTGCCCCTCTGCCCTTCTCTGCCCTTTCTCGCCTCCAGCCCAGCCAGGCTGTAGGGCCTGGCCCTTTCCCGGTCCTCTTCTCACCTTTCCACACACACAGCTCGGCACTGAGGAACATGGTGCTCAAGATGCGGTTTTACAAGTGAGGTAAATGGGCCTATCTGAGTTAGGCCAAGTGCAGAAACTTCATTTTTCCTGTTTTGCAAACTTAGTTTTTCACTAACTCAGATATATTTGTTGGGGTTTATTCTGTATTAATCAAGTCAAAGACTTCTCTTTTGCTTAGAGAGAAACTTGCAAGCTAAGCAACATTCCTAGCCCCCAATTCTTCTCCAGTAAAAGCCCCTTACATTTCAAGAAATGCTGAGAGACTGAAATGGCTGTATGATTGGAAATATGAGTGATGTAAGAGACCACACTGAATCACTAGAGTATTGAACTCATCCAGAATACGTAGTAGACTAGAGGAACATTACCACCTGTACCCCTCAAAACTGGATCTGTGGAGTCATCTCCTCTTGATCCCATGTTTGTTGTATTTTTTGGAACACAACTGTGTTTGTGATTCGGTGACATATGTTGCTAGCAAGCATTGATACTTTCTAGACTGGTAAAAGGTCAGGTTCAACCACCCTCAAGCTGGGTTGAATTACATTACTGGGGTAAGAGACCTGTGATGCCCTGATTTGCTCAGAAGATCTCCAGGGAGGTGCCACTGGGTAGAGTGAACTGGAATTGCAACATTAAAGATCCAGGAATATACAGAACAGGGTTTCTCAAACTGGGGGTCACAAGTACATGCACGAAGCAGAGAGTATCTGCTATAAAATATATCATTTGAATCTGGCATTTTAGAAAATGACACACATCTTTCCGTCACAATGTAGTGTATTTACTTCAAAAAGTATTGTAAACATCTAATGCAGCTAGTGTTGTTCCTAAACAAAATCCATATTTGTATTAGCACCACATTGGATTCTGGGGTAGTATCGTGTGTGCAGGTTTGTTCTCTTGAGACTAAAAAGGTGAGATTGACACAACAGCCAAAGAGCTGCATTAAACTGCAGACCAATCAGAACAGTTAGATCAGCACACACGCAAAAAGTAATTTGTCATTTAAGTCAGACAGGGATGGTGCTGAGGGGGGAGACGTGCAAGGGCTATATCCACCTCAAAATTTGCCTTAGCACCACCACCACCACCGGTAGGCACCTCTCCCAGCATAGGCGCCGACTTTTGTTGGCGCTGGTGGGTGCTTGTGCCCCCGGCGCCGCCCCAACTCCAGCCCCGCCCCTTCCCCAAATCCCAGCCCCCCCGGGAAAAATTGGTGGGTGCTGAGCACCCACCGGCAGCTCCCCGCCAGCCCTCCCCCCTGCCACGCGCCCAACTCACGTTCCGGGTTCCCGGTGCCGCCAGAGGCTCCCGCCGAAGGTGCTTTTTTTAGCGCAGCAGCCAGCCGCCTCTCAGCTGTTTGGCAATGGGGACAATGTGGGGGGGGGGGAGGTGCGGGGGAAGCGCAGCGGGCGGCGCCTCAGGGGAGGGGTATGGGGAGGAGGCGGCGCTGGGAACCCGGAAGGTGAGTTGGGTGTGCGGGGGGGCTGCCCCTGCACTTTCCCCCACCCCCCGCGTGCCACTGCTGATCAGCCGGAGGGAGGAGCCTGCCTGAGCAGCGAAAAAGCCGCTCAGCCTCTGGCTGCCGCGGCGCCTGCCTGGGGAAGCCAAGGAGGAAGTGAGCAGTCGTGCGCGGGGGGTGCTGGCGGGGAGCTGCCGGTGGGTGCTCTGCACCCACCGGCTTTTTCCCCGTGGGTGCTCCAGCCCCAGAGAACCCACGGAGTAGGTGCCTGTGTCTCCCAGCATGAAGGTCAAACGTTACACAGAAGCAAGGTTGCATGGTATGGCATTGCCACCCTTACTTCTGCAGGTCTGTGCTGCTGCTGGGAGTGCTGCTGCCTTCAAAGCTGGGTGCCCAGCCAGTAGCTGCTGCTCTCTGGCCGCCCAGATCTGAAGGCAGCACCTGCCACCAGCAGCAGCACAGAAGTAAGGCTGGCAATGGGGCACTGCTAAGTCTGCTGCAAAAAGTGATTGTGATGTTATTGACATGAACTGTCACCGTATAGATCATGGTTGCAACCAAGGTCCTATAGTTGCACCAAATCTTGTACAAAGGAGGTCAAGTGGGGTGTCTATAGGAAGGTTGTAATTTGCTGGTTATGATTATGCTGTCTGTATGTGTGTCATTTTTGTAGTTGAAGTTATGAATATTGGCTATGTACTTGTATCTCAATGTGTTTGATTCTAAGTAGCCTCAGTGAAGCATTTGGTCAGCTTCTTGAGAAAGGACTATTCTCAGTAAGTGCCCAATCAAGAAACACTTAACTGACACTGGACTTTGGGAGACGCCAATCCACATCTGAGCTTTCCTGGGAATGTTCAAACTAACATGTAAACAATGGCGTCAGCCTGCAAAAAGCTGAATCATTCATAGACATGTGACTTGCCCAGGTGGCTACAAACTCCATCTTGTTGCTGTGACTTTGCACAGAACAAAGGGGTTTCCGCCCACAAGAGAGAGAAAATGGGAAGGCTTTCAGGGCCTTTTATATTGTCTTCAGCTGGCTCAAGAGATGGCCTCTCCACCCCAAAGAGATGTCTGAAAGAACCTGGGACAAAGGACTGTAACTTCGGGGGGGTGAGTGATTGCTGAACCCGGGCCATAAACCACAATGCTGGTCTGAAAAGGATTGGGCCCAGACTAGGAAGAAGTCTGGTCTGTGAAAGAAGCTTATTGGAACATCTCTGAGGGTGAGATTTACCTGTATTCAGTTTCCTACTGTATTAGGCTTAGACTTGCATGTTTTGTTTTATTTTGCTTGGTAACTTACTTTGTTCTGTCTGTTATTACTTGGAACCACTTAAATTCTACTTTTTTATACTTAATAAAATCACGTTTTGCTTATTAATTAATCCAGAGTAAGTAATGAATAGCAGGGGGAGAAAACAGCTGGGCATCTCTCTCTTAGTGTTATAGAGGGCAGCCAATTGATGAGTTTACTCTGTATACGCTTTATACAGAGTAAAACAGATTTATTTGGGGTTTGGATCCCCTTGGGATCTGGGTGTCTGGGTGCTGGAGACAGGAGTACCTGCTGAGTGGTGGTCAGTTACAGTCTGCAGCTTTGGGGACATGGTTCAGACCCTGGGTCTGTGTTGCAGCAGGCTAGCATGTCTGGCTCAACAAGACAGGGTTCTGGGGTCCCAAGCCATAGGCGCCGACACCGTGGGTGCTCTGGGGCTGGAGCACCCATGGGGAAAAATTGGTGGGTGCTCTGCACCCACCGGCAGCTCCCCGCCTGCCCCGGGGCCCGCCCCTAGCTTACCGGAGCACCAGGCGATGTTGCGGGGCCCCGCCCCCGATGCCCCGCGACGTGGCGTCGGGGGGGGCAGGGCCCCGCGACGTGGCGTCGGGGGGGGCGGGGCCCCGCGACGTTGACGGAAGTCAGCATCGCTGTCCCAAGCTGACAGGGAAAACAGGCTCAGAGGTAGTTTCAGTATGTCAGGTGACAGTCCCAAGGGGGTCTCTGTGACTGAACCTGTCACTTTTCACATCAGACTTAGTGCCCCATTGCCACCCTTCTGTGCTGCTGCTGGCAACGGCACTGCTTTCAAAGCCTAGCTGGTCTCCTCGGTGGCTTGATACACAGAGCATTGAACTTCCATCCTTTGCACACTGGTTCTTGTATGTTTACAACACATGTTGATCTGCTGAAGGGCTGAAGAAACTCACAATGCTTCTTTTGGGATGAGCCAAAACATCCCACTGGGTCGCCCCATTTCCAAAGTGCTCTAAAGACCAGCAAGCTACAGAGTTCGCCTTTTCTTCTTTTACACAACATTGTCATTTTTGTTCCTCTTTTTGCAATCTTCCTAGCAGGGTTGCTTCCACTTGTATTACTGATTTTTCTCTAATACTTTTAAGGTGTGAAAGAGAGAGAATGCGTGCATGCGTGTGTTTAAAAAAAAAAAAGTGCTTGTATAAAGCAATCTGCCCACAAAGGGAAGTTAGCAGTTGTTAATCACTCTGTCAAATGTAGAAGTCATTCAGGAAACAGCGACTTTGAAGGAGTCTGGGTACTGTTTCCGAGGGCTGAGTAGCAGTCTGCATCTCCTTACGCTTCCAGGGCCAAGTATGTATAAAGAATTGATTGTGTGTTATGTTAACTTCATGGTTTGTTTTGATGGTGTCTATCCAATGGTTTGGTCAGTTGTTGGCAACGAGTTCCACAGATAGACTGTGTTGTTCCTTTTCTTTGTTTTAAACCTGCTGCCTGTTGTTTTCATCGGATGACCCCTAGACCTTTTTGTTATGTGAAGGGGTAAATAATGCTTCCCTATTCACTTTCTCCATACAGTTGATGATTTTATAGACCTCTTTCATATCCCCTCTTAGTCATCTCTTTTCTAAACCGAACAGTCCCAGTCTTTTTAATCTCTCCTCACTTCCATAACCTTAATCATTATTGTCCATTTGTGCACCTTTTCAATTTTAATACATCTTCTTTGAAATGGGGCAACCAGAACTGCACACTGTATTCAGGGTGTGGGCATAACATGGATTTATATAGTGACATTATGGTATTTTCTGTCATAGAATCACAGAATCTCAGGGTTGGAAGGGACCTCAGGAGGTTCTAGTCCAACCCCCTGCTCAAAGCAGGACCAACACCAACCAAATCATCCCAGCCAGGGCTTTGTCAAGCTGGGCCTTAAAAACCTCTAAGGAAGGAGATTCCACCACCTCCCTAGGTAACCCATTCCAGTGCTTCACCACCCTCCTAGTGAAATAGTGTTTCCTGATATCCAACCTAGACCTCCCCCACTGCAACTTGAGACCATTGCTTCTTGTTCTGTCATCTGCCACCACTGAGAACAGCCGAGCTCCATTCTCTTTGGAAGCCCCCTTCAGGTAGTTGAAGGGTTCTATCAAATTCCCCCTCACTCTTCTCTTCTACAGACTAAATAACCCCGGTTCCCTCAGCCTCTCCTCATAAGTCATGTGTCCCAGCCCCTTAATCATTTTCGTTGCCCTCTGCTGGACTCTCTCCAATTTGTCCACATCCCTTCTGTATTGGGGGGACCAAAACTGGACACACTACTCCAGGTATGGCCTCACCAGTGCTGAATAGAGGGGAATAATCACTTCCCTCGATCTGCTGGCAATGCTCCTACTAATGCAGCCCAATATGCCCAATAAGCCTTCTTGGCAACAAGGACACACTGTTGACTCATATCCAGCTTTTCATCCACTGTAATCCCCAGGTCCTTTTCTGCAGAACTGCTGCTTAGCCAGTCAGTCCCCAGCCTGTAGTGGTGCATGGGATTCTTCCATCCTAAGTGCAGGACTCTGCACTTGTCTTTGTTGAACCTCATCAGATTTCTTTTGGCCCAATCCTTCAGTTAGTCTAGGTCACTCAGGACCCTATCCCTACCCTCCAGCATATCTACCTCTCCCCCCAGCTTAGTGTCATCTGCGAACTTGCTGAGAGTGCAATTCATCCAACATCCAGATCATTAATAAAGATGTTGAACATAACCGGTCCCAGGACCGACTCCTGGGGCACCCCGCTTGATACTGGCTGCCAACTAGACATCGAGCCGTTGATCGCTAGCTGTTGAGCCAGACAATCTAGCCAGCTTTATATCCACTTTATAGTCCATTCATCCAATCCATACTACTTTAACTTGCTGGCAAGAATACTGTGGGAGACCGTATCTAAAGCTTTGCTAAAGTTAAGATATATCACGTCCACCGCTTTCCCCATATCCACAGAGTCAGTTATCTCATCATAGAAGGCAATCAGGTTGGTCAGGCATGACTTGCCCTTGGTGAATCCATGTTGTCTTATTATCTAATCCTTTCCTAATGATTCCTAACACTGTTAGCTTTGACTGCTGCTGCACATTGCAGATGTTTTCAGAGAACTATTAATGATGACTCCAAGATCTTTCTTGAGTTGTCCAGCTAGTTTAGGCCTCATCATTTTATATGTATAGTTGGGATAATGTTTTCCAATGTGCATTACTTTGCATTTATCAACATTGAATTTTGTCTGCCATTTTGTTGCCTAGTCACCCAGTTTAGTGAGCTCCCTTTGCAACTCTTCAGTTTGGTTTGGACTTACAAAATTACTCAAGATAGTTATCATCTGCAAATTTTACCACCTCACCATTTACCCCTTTTCCAGATAATTTATGAATATGTTAAACAGGTCCCAGTCTAGATCCTTGGAGGACCCCACTAATTACCTCTCTCTATTGTGAAAATTTACTATTTATTCCTACCTTTTGTTTCCTATCTTTTTTTAACCAATTATTTATCCATGAGAGGACCTTCCCCCTTATCCTATGACTGCTTCTTCACTTAAGAGCCTTTGGTGTAGGACCCTGTCAAACGCTTTCTGAAAGTATTCTATATAACACGATCCCCCTTGTCCACATGCTTGTTGACTCCCACAAATAATTCTAGTAGATTGGTGAGGCATGATTTCCCTTTACAAAGGCCACTCTTTTTTCCAACAAATCACGTTCATCTATGTGTCGGATGATTCTGTTCTTTACTATAGTTTCAACCAGTTTGCCTCTGGAGCCTTTTTTTTTTAAAATTGGTGTTACATGAGCTATCCTCCAGTTATCTGGGACAGAGGCTGATTTAAGCAATAAGTTACATACCACAGTTACTAGTTCTGCAGTTTCACATTTGAGTTCCTTCAGAACTCTTCATAGAATATCAGGTTTGGAAGGGACCTTAGGAGGTCATCTAATCCAACCCCCTGCTCAAAGCAGGACCAATCCCCAATTTTTGCCCCAGATCCCTAAATGGCCCCCCTCAAGGATTGAACTCACAACCCTGGGTTTAGCAGGCCAATGCTCAAACCACTGAGCTATCCATCCCCCTCCTTAGATGATACCTTCTGGGCCTGGTGACTTATTACTGTTTAGTTGATCAATTTGTTCCCTCCTCTATTGACACCTGAATCTGGGACAATTCCTCAGATTTGTCACCTAATAAGAATGGTTCGTGTGTGAGGCTCTCTTCCACATCCTCTGCAGTGAAGACAGATGCAAATAATTCATGTAGCTTCTCCATAATGGCCTTGTCTTCTTAGAATTTCCCTTTAGCACCTTGAACATCCAGTGGCACCCTGCTTCCGATGGTCTTAAAAACATTTGTGGTTAGTTTATTACTTAGTAAAAGTTTTAGTAGTTTTGGTGAGAAGTGTGTTTAGTTTTAAGTTTGTTTTTTATTAATTTGTAACAAAACCCATAAAAATAATAGAGCTGGGTTTGCTTTCAAAACTGCAACAAGGGTCATGAGAGTGCCTCCCTGGCACTGTTCCCTCTAAGCTGTGCGCGTGTGCATACACACAGATCCTAACACCCCCCCCCCCCCCGCACACGGCAAAACACCACGCACACAAAAATTTGCACAGAAGCACAACAATTTGCACAGAAGAATTTTTTTGCGCACACGACCCATCAAAAATTAGAGGGAACATTGCTCCCCGGGTCATAGGGTATTCAGTAAAGTACCTTAGAGCCACTTCCCTCTGTGCGTGGGTTCATCCCCATGTCCCTCCAGCCACTCTCAGCAGCCACAAACCCACCAGCGTTTCTTGCCATGACTTCAATCCCACAATCCTTTTCAGACACCAAGGATTGTGGGATTTGTGGTCATGGCAAGACAACACAGCTAGTTTTTAGGCCCCAGGTGGAAAAAGGCTGAGAGTCACTAGCCTAGATGACTCTCCTGGTAGATATAAATACAACTCCAATTGAATATTTCACTCAGAGGAGGCTTCTTTTAAAGAAATGACTGTTCTCCCTTGGGGCTTACCATGTGAGTCCAGGTTTTTATTATCCAACTAGGAATCTTGCTAATAATATGAAGCTGTACATGGTTCCAAGTCTCATACATGGCTTAATGCACAAAGCATTGGACTTCCATCCTTAGCGCGCTGGTGCTTGTATAAAACACATGTTGATCTGCTAAAGACCTGAAGAAACTCAAAATGTTTCTCTTGGGATGTTCCAAAAAATCCCACTGAGTAGCTCCATTTCCAAAGTCCAGTTTCAATAAGCGAGTGTGACTGGTTTATAGTTATTTTTCTCCATGAAAATATGAGCTGGAAAAGGTCATTTGAGGCTGTAAGTCTGATGAGATCAGAGGAAACCAGTCTGGTATTTCAGAGAATCCATAAGGCATGTGGCTGACACAGGGTTGTATTTCATTTCTTAATAAAGCACCTGTGTGCTTTCATTTTATGTATTTATACAAGGGATACAATTTTGAGAAGGATTTTATTTCACCCCACACTCACTTTTCCTTTTGGCACTTTCACTGCAAGTTCTATTGGTATTAGTGCAGAAAAGACCAACATTGTCCAAAGTGTGTTAGAATCTGCTGGCATTAGTGAACTGAGTTTGGGGAGTCTCAGCTCAATCCCCAGTGGAAAAGTGTCCAATCACAAAAGGAGCCAATACCTCAGTTGGTACCAACTTGGATCCCGACCCTGCAAGTGGTTTGGCATGGTGGAGCTCTTTGCCCATGCAAGACTAGGGTCTGACTGGCCTCATTAAGAGCTTAATCCTGTGCCCACTGCAGTCAATAGTAAAGTTTCCGTTGGCTTTGTTGCCACAGGGTTGAATACTACTGGCCAGGATTTCAGAAGAGCTCAGCACCTTGGATGCACATTGGGTCCCGAGCCCTTGAAAACCTGGCCCCACATTGGCCAAAGAGACTGAACTGTCCCTTGCCCTAGAGAGTTAGCCAGGCCTGGCTGAACCGGGCACTCAGGCCTTCTGATAGGTAGCACGTCTTTGTCACTGGGTGCTTGTTCCTCATTGGCTGGAGGAAGACTAAAAACAAGGCCTCTAAGGTACTGTTCAGGAAGGGATAGCCGTAGTCATTCACTGAGGAGAATTCCTGTAGGTATAAAGCAGTCTAGGCCACATTCCTGCTGTGTGTACCTCAACTGATGGCCCAGGAGTCACGCTAGAGAGGGGGCTGGCCCTATGCTGAGGCCATGGGCTAGCTAGAGATATTAAGAAGTTAGTTGGCTTTGCTTTTAATGCAGTTAATGTTTATTATTCTTTTAAAACACTTTACAAGGATATTTTCTTCTCTCCTCTTGCTCTTCCAAAGAAAGCCAAGGGGCACCAAACAATCCAGAGGGTCCATAAAAATCACCACCTTTTCTTTAACGAATAGTGACCAAATCTCAACTCAATCGTCCGGGACCTCAGCCGATCGCCACGAGTTTTCAAAGAAAATGGCCAATGGCTCTGCAATCACATCAGCCAACTCCCTCAGCACCCTCGGATGCATTAGATCCGGACCCATGGACTTGTGCATGTCCAGCTTTTCTAAATAGTCCTTAACCTGTTCTTTCACCACTGTGGGCTTCTCACCTCCTCACCATACTGTTCTGCCCAGTGCAGCCGTCTGGGAGCTGACCTTGTCTGTGAAGACCTAGGGAAAAAAAGCATTGAGTACACTAGCTTTCTCCACATCCTCTGTCACTAGGTTCCCTCCCCCATTCAGTAAGGGTCCCACACTTTCCCTGACCACCTTCTTGTTGCTAACATACCTGTAGAAACCCTTCTTGTTACCCTTCACATCCCTTGCTAGCTGCAACTCCAGTTGTGTTTTGGCCTTCCTGATTACACCCCTGCATGCTTGGGCAATATTTTTATACTCCTCCCTAGTCATCTGTCCAAGTTTCCTCTTGTAAGCTTCCTTTCTGTGGATGCTTTCCTTTAATGCTGCGGCAGTTAGCTACTCCGAACCAGTGAGGAATCCTGCCTCTATAAAAGCCAAGCAAATAGCTGTGCAAGGGTGTAGGATAAGAACATTTCCCTCGCTACCCACCAGAAGAAACTTGAACACGTCAGTTACATGAACAGCACGTTCTAGGGACACAAATAAGGCCTAGAAATCGTGGCTCTGAAGATGGTTTAGGGACTTTTTTAATGCTGGTGGGTTTCAATAACTTACTGCTTTAATTCTGCCCTGGGACTGAGGTACAAAGTAGGAGAGTGGGGAAAATTTGTTTCTAAAAAGTCCTGATCTGGCTGGCTGGCCCATAGGTGGACATGGCCGATGTTCACGAGAAGGTGTCGCACCCCTCAACAGTCTCTGCATTGCTTGGTGATGGCTCCGCCTCCAGCAGCGGCTGAAAGACACCTGTGATCTCCAGCTTCCTTCATAGCCAGCATGGTGGGGGCCGCTCCCCTGGCTGGGGGTGAGTTCAGTTCCAAACTGGGGGTGGAGACCTCTCCTCCAGCCTTGGGGGGCAGGAGGAAGTCCCTGCTACACTGTTATCAGGCACAATCAGCGTTAGCAGCAGCAACCCTGATCAGCAACACCCAGCCCCAGAACCCTCCTTCCCTGTGGGCTCTGGCTGATCCTCACAGGTCCTCAAGGAATCAATTCTGAACCACTTAAAGGAGAGGAAAGTGATCAGGAACAGTCAGCATGGATTCACCAAGGGCAAGTCATGCCTGACTAACCTAATTGCCTTCTATGATGAGATAACTGGCTCTGTGGATGAGGGGAAAGCAGTGGATGTGCTATTTCTTGACTTTAGCAAAGCTTTTGATACAGTCTCCCACAGTGTTCTTGCCAGCAAGTTAAGGAAGTATGGGCTGGATGAATGGACAGTAAGGTGGATAGAAAACTGGCTGGATGGTCGTGCTCAACGGGTAGTGATCAATGGCTCCATGTCTAGTTGGCAGCCGGTATCAAGTGGAGTGCCCCAAGGGTCGGTGCTGGGGCCGGTTTTGTTCAATATCTTCAACGATCTGGAGGATGGTGTGGACTGCACCCGTAGCAAGTTTGCAGATGACACTCAACTGAGAGGAGTGGTTGATACGCTGGAGGGTAGGGACAGGATACAGAGGGACCTAGACAAATTAGAGGATTGGGCCAAAAGAAATCTGATGAGGTTCAACAAGGACAAGTGCAGAGTCCTGCACTTAGGACGGAAGAATCCCATGCACTGCTACAGACTAGGGACCGAATGGCTGGGCAGCAGTTCTGCAGAAAAGGACCTAGGGGTTACGGTGGACGAAAAGCTGAATATGAGTCAACAGTGTGCCCTTGTTGCCAAGAAGGCTAACGGTATTTTGGGCTGTATAAGTAGGGGCATTTCCAGCAGATCGAGGGACGTGATTATTCCCCTCTATTCGGCACTGGTGAGGCCTCATTTGGAGTACTGTGTCCAGTTTTGGGCCCCACACTACAAGAAGGATGTGGATAAACTGGAAAGAGTCCAACGGAGGGCAACAAAAATGATTAGGGGGCTGGAGCACATGACTTATGAGGAGAGGCTGAGGGAACTGGGATTGTTTAGCCTGCAGAAGAGAAGAATGAGGGGGGATTTGTTAGCTGCTTTCAACTACCTGAAAGGGGGTTCCAAAGAGGATGGATCTAGACTGTTCTCAGTGGTCGAAGATGACAGAACAAGGAGTAATGGTCTCAAGTTGCAGAGGGGGAGGTTTAGGTTGGATATTAGGAAAAACTTTTTCACTAGTAGGGTGGTGAAGCACTGGAACGGGTTCCCTAGGGAGGTGGTGGAATCTCCTTCCTTAGAGGTTTTTAAGGTCAGGCTTGACAAAGCCCTGGCTGGGATGATCTAATTGGGTTTGGTCCTGCTTTGAGCAGGGGGTTGGACTAGATGACCTCCTGAGGTCCCTTCCAACCCTGAGATTCTATGATTCTATGCAACATGGGGCAGGGGCCACTCCCAGGGGCCACATGGCCAGGCAGCTCCTGGGGCCTGGGCACCAGCACGGAGCTCAGTCTCTTACCCTGCTGTGTCCCTGCTGCTGCTGCTCATCCTCTCCTGCTGCTCCCGCTGTCTCTTATTCCCAGAACAGCCGGGCTGGGATTTCCTGCCACCTCTCCACCAGGCAGAGCGCTGCGAGGCCAGGGAGCCCAGCAGGGCCATCCTTAGGCATACGCAGAATACGCAGCTGCGTAGGGCACCACGAAATTTGGGGCACCACGCAGCTGTGTGCTTCGTATGTGGCAGCGCCGGCGGCCAGCCCCACTCCCCAGCTGGCCCCCCGTGGGGTGCGCCCACTGCAAGGGGCAGGGACATTCCTAGGGGTGGGGTGGGGCCCAGGACAGCTCCCTCCACCCCTGCCCCGCCTCTTCCTGCCCCCACCCCACCCCTATTTCCCACCCCTTCTTGCAAGCCCCCTCCTCCAGTGACGGATGCAGCCCAGGGGATTAGCGGGGGGTGGGGGGGCCTGACACTGGCAACGGTGGTGGTGGGAGGCAGAGCAACCCAGCCCGCTCCACTCTGCTGGCCCCCCGCTGTGTCGTGAGTGACACCCCTCCCCCCCACGAGACACAGCTGGGGCAGGGGGAGTGGAGCGGGCTGGGGCCTAGCCCTAAGCAGCCCCCCACAGCTCCTGCCTCTGCAGCCCCGCAGGCCTTGAGCGCAGCCCAGACCCTCCATAGGGTGGGGGTGGGGAGCAGGTGCTCGGGCCGTGGAGGGCACCGTAATTGGTAAGGATGGGGCTGGAGACTAGTCTCTCCTAGGTGCTTGCCCCAGGCCAGTCAGGGCTCCAGGATTCACAGCACTGCTGCTGTTCCGTGGGGCAGGGCTGCACACACCTCCCTTCTGGGACATGCCTGGCCCCAGTGCCCCAGGAACCAGCCCCTCAACGTACATTATCGCATCGAAAAGTATCTCAATGAAATGGTCTGGGGACAGCCCCTCGGTGGCTAAGCCACTCTCAGCTCTGCTGGGTCAGCCAGCAAAGGGGGAAACTCCCTTTTCTGCCCCTGAGAGCCCTGGCATGGCTTTGAAATTCACCCTGCAGCCCTCAGGGCCAGGGGCCCTCATCGAGGGTCTACTCTCCAATACAGGCCACTTTACTTAGGGAAGGTTCGGGAATAGTTCTCTGCCCTCCACGCAGGCTACTGACACCAGGGCTTGCTTCCTCCACCCTGTCCCTGGCCTTGGGGCCCTCTAGCAGCTTCATCTCGTGGAGCTTCTCTGCGGCCGGCGCTGGCTGGCTTTGCCCCACGGCAGGTTAACTTTGTGGTAGCTCATCCAGAGGGGGCCTGGGATGCTGCCCCACAGGCATAGCAGGCTAATCCTATGTGTACATATATGGGGGGGAGGTATCATGTGCATGTGATGGTGTACCCCATAAGGCTTTATGGGGAGAGGCTTATAAATGTATACATGATGTAACTGGAATATGTTTTATGCTACATGTGCCATGTAACATATATCTGTAAAAGTTATGATCTACTGAATTTATTCCTCCTGGTTGTATGCATGTACCATTTTTGTAGTTGAAGTTATGAATATTGGTTGTATATTTGCTGGTTTTATACATAGCCTTTGTAAGAGCATGTGATCAATGTCTGGAGAAAGGAATGTGCAGGTTAAGAGCCCAATCAAGAAACTCTTCACAGACAAAAGAAGTGGCAGACACCAATCCACATCTGAGCTCAGCTAGGAATGTGGCTGGGCAGGTAACCGAGTTGTGCATGGACATGTGACTTGCCCATGTGACCCCAAAACTCCAGCTTGTAACTGGATGCTACACAGGGAGAGGGAGGGGTGGCCACCCAGAGGAGAAAGTCTATTTAAACCCCTGGGAGACCCCTCCATCTTGTCTTCAGCTGGCTAAAGAGAGAGCCTCTCGACCACCCAACGACACACCTGAAAGAGACTGGAACAAAGGACAAGGACAATAGGGGGTGTGAGTGATTGCTGGACCCAGGCTAGGAGGACTATAGCCTGTAAAAGGAAGTTTACTAGAACTGGTGAGGTTTTTATCTGGATTCAGTGTGATTAGA
The DNA here is from genome assembly GCA_033296515.1 of Macrochelys suwanniensis. Classification (NCBI taxonomy): domain Eukaryota; kingdom Metazoa; phylum Chordata; order Testudines; family Chelydridae; genus Macrochelys; species Macrochelys suwanniensis. The sequence continues at coordinate 2,418,366 of CM065797.1, forward strand.
CATAGACGTGCGTGTTTTATTTTATTTTACTGAGTAATTCACTTTGTTCTGTCTGTTACTACTTGGAACCACTTAAATACTACTTTCTGTACTTATTAAAATAACTTTTCACTTATTAAGTAACCTGGAGTATGTGTTAGTACCTGGAGGGAGGCAAACAGCTGTGCATACCTCTCTATCTGTGAAATAGAGAGTGAACTATTTATGAGTTTACCCTGTATAAGCTTCATACAGGGTAAAACGGATTTATTCAGGGTTTGAACCCCAGTGGGAGTTGGGTACCTGGGTGTCAAAGGCAAGAGCACTTCCTGCGCTGCTTCCAGGCAGGCCTACAGCTGTTAGGGGACGTGGTTCGGACCTGGGTCTGGGTTTGCAGCAGGCTAGCGGGTCTGGCTCAAAACAGACAGGATTCAGGAGTCCCAAGCTGGAAAAGGCAGGAAAGCAGGGGCAGGAATAGTCTTGGCTAATGGCTCCAATATTGCTTCAGCTAGTTCCTGAAGTACCCTCAGGTGAATTTCATCAGGCCCTGCCAACTTGAATACATCAAATGTATCTAGCTATTATTTAATCTGTTTTCCCCCGAGTCTGGCTTGTGGTCTTTTGCCCTGATTAAATATTAATTTGTGTTAAGCATCTGGTCACAATTAACCTTTTTAGAGAAGACTGAAGCAAAATAGGCATTGAACATCGCAACCTTTTTGGTGTCCTCTGTTAGCTCTCCTGCCCTGTTAAGCAGTGAATCCACACATGCCTTTCTCTTACTCTTGCTCCTAATGTCTTTATAGATCCTCTTCTTCTTATGTCCCTTGCCGGGTGTAACTCATTTTGAGCCTCAGGGTGTGTCTACACTACACAGCTTTTAGCAACATGGCTGTGTCGCTACAGCCGTGCTGCTAAAAATCGCACAGCGTAGCCGCTGTTTGTTGGCTCTCCTGCCAACAAAAAACTTGCACCCGCCACGAGCAGCGTTTGCGTTGTCGGCAGGAAAGTGCTCCTGCCGACAACGCGCTGTTCTCACTGGCACTTGTCATGGCAAAACTTTTGTCTTTCAAGTATTTTTTTTAAACATCCCTGAAAGACAAAAGTTTTGTCATTCAATTGCTAGTGGAGACATAGCCTTGGCCTGTCTGATTTTGTCCCTACATACTTGTGCTGTTCTTTTTTACTCCTCCTTAGCAACTCGTCTGTGTTTCCACTTTCGGTACGATTCCTTTTTGATTTTCATTTCATTAGTGAGCTCCTGAGGGAGACGTATTGGTCTCTTGCTATTCTTCCTCTCTTTGCTTCATATCGGGGTAGTTTGCTGCTGTGCCTTTTAATACTGTCTCCGAGAAACTGCCAGCTCCCGGAACTCCTTTTTCCCTTAGATTTTCTTCCCATGGGACCGTACCTACCACTTCTCTGAATTTGTTAGTTTCTTAATTTGTTAGTCTGCTTGTTCAAAGTCCATTGTCCTTATTCTGCTGTTCCCACTCCTTCCTTTCCTCAGAATCATGAATCATAGAATCACAGGGTAAGAAAGGACCACAAGGGTCATCTAGTCTAACCTCCTACCAAGATGCAGGATTTGTTGCTGCATGATCACTTTCACCAAAGTTCCTTTCCACCTTCAGATTCGCAACCAATTCCTCCCTCTTAGTCAGAATGCAGAATTGGAGTTGTTTCTCTACATCAGCCTTACAAAGAAGAAGTCAGAATCAAATCTAAAATGGCTGCCCACCGGTTACTGCCTCCACCATCGGAAACAAGATGTGGTCCCAAACACATTCCAATAACTTATTGGAGATGTTGTGTTTTGCCATATTCGCTTTTCTAACAGATGGCTGGGTAGTTAAAATCCCCCATTACCATCAGGTCTTTTGTTTTCAATACTTCTGTTATTTGTTCTAGAAATGCTTCATCCACTACTATTATTGTTATTTTATTATTGTGGAAACATTTCTTTTGGCCTTATGTTTTTGTTTACCTTTCTGCGATAGGTACAACCTATTGCTGTGACTTCAAACGGACAGCAGAGGGTGCTGCAGGCAAAGTCATAGGTAGACCAGAAGCAAGTGGAGGCAGATGTCTTTCATTACTTGGGTTTAATTTCCAAGGCTCCTTGGCATCCTCAGTGGATGTTCAAAAAGGCCCTGAAAACAAGGGGCTTTGAAACACACTGGATTTCAAATTATGAGTTTAAATGTAACATCAGTCCCCACCCCCACCCCCCCCACCTATCTAATCTATCTAGCAGTGTCCTTACTCAGTACTAACTCCTTGGTTTCAATGGCAGTTTCGCCTGAGTGAACCTTGGGGTCCTGGCCACATCCCAACATGTACGGGCAGAAGGTCCCTCCATGCGCCCATCTCCCTGTTTGGCTCAGCTGCTTCCCCATCCCAATTCCCCACTTCTCCCAGGCCCCGTGGAGGGTTCTTCTGAAAGCAGATGGGCAAATGGGAAGCATTGCCCCCTGCTGACTCTGCAGAGACCAGCCTCTCCCTCCTGCCCCCCAGGGTGGAGATCTCCTTTAAAGGAGTGCAGGCAGGGGAGTCCCAGGGAGCATGGTTCTGGAGCCAGGGTGCCAAGGAGCAGGCTGAGCGGCTGCAGAGACCTGGTGCCCCCCTAGACTCATAGGCCCTAAGGCCAGAAGGGGTCGTGTGATCGACTGGCCTCCTGTACAGCACAGGCCGGAGAATTTTCCTGAATTAAGCTCTGATGGAACTACAGCAGATCTTCACCCAATCCTAAAAATGGCCAGAGATGGAGACACCACCACGACCCTTGGGAAACTGGTCCAGTAGTTAATTGCCCTCCCTGATGAAAACCTGAGCCTTATTTCCAGTCAGCATTGCAGGCAGTCTAGCCTCAGTCTGAATCCCTGGGCTCAGTGGGGTGGGTGAGGCTTGTTCCACTTCCCCAATGGACCACGTGGGAGATTTCCTCCCTCTTGCCCCTGGGAGGGGCAATCCAGGTGTGTCCCTATTTCAGTAATTGCCACCAGCTGCCCCTAGCTCCCGGCCTGCTTCCTCCAGCCCTGGCAGTTCACCCCTTCTATCTCTGATCTGAACGGTTTGGCCTCCCTTCCCCTCTGCGTTCCGAGTCCCTTAATGCATTCCAGGCATTTTCCATTCTCTTGTCTCGTGGGTTATTTTTTGATGTTGCTCTTTGTGTCTCTTTCCAAATGGATCTGTCCTATCAGCTGGAGCCAGCACTCCAGTTCTCCCTCCCACCCCAACCCCAGTCCTGCCTCACCTCAACACTCCCGCATAACCTCTGAAATCTCCAAGGAAGAGGCCGGACTGAAAACGTTTTCCCAACCCTAACGAGCAGTTTCCTTTTGATTTGCTTTGAACGCCTGCTTCGCTCCACATTCTTTGTTGCCAAGAGAAATCTGTTTGTATCGTTTGTGTGCACCCTCCAAATCTGCAAGGTCCAACTTTGGTTGGCTCGGGGGGAAGTGGATCACAAACACACTTGGATTCCCCATGTGAGCTGTTCCTTGCCAGCTGTTCCAGCCTTGACTATTTCAAACAAATATTTAACTCTAGGGTAAACATTTCACAACTGCTGTTCTACATCAGGCTTGCAGGATGATATTCCACACCACGGCTGTGGGCTCCTCAAGAACTCTCTCCTTGTGGGAATATAAAAGTGCTGTAAAATGGCAAGTAACAGCACATATATACACGCATGCAAAGCATCCCTTGGAGCACGGGATGAGGCGGATCAATAGAACGCAATCATGGAATTAAATCAGTATCAGAAGAGAGCTGAATTAAGGGTGAATGGGACTCCCTACAACTCCCCCCCGCCCCTGCTGGGAGAGGCTGGGACTGGAGTAGCTGGGAGCTCCCCCCACAGCCAGCTCTCCTGCTCCACTCCCCACAGAGCCCCCGGCTGGGAGTTTCCCACAGCCAAGCCCCATTCCCCATGGCACCAGCTGTTGCTTGCAGAGGTTGCAACAACAGCGCGCAAATTCACTAACTGAAACAATAACGAAGGATAATACAGGGTGTCCCTTTAAGCACTCCCATTCCCAGTCTATATTACTGCCCTCTGCTCCTCCCCTGTGGGCCTGGCGCTGTCCTCCTGCTCCCATGCCTGGTAGCCAGTTTCACTGGGCGGGGAGTCTGGTTAGCACCCGGAAGTGAATGCCGAGGCCCGTGTCCCCACCAGCCAGGCACACGCCATCCTGAATTTCCTGTTGCTCCTCGCGCAGCCTGGGTAATTGGAAACAGATTTTCTGGCTCGGGCAGGGAGGTGCTCTCTGAAACGCAGCCGTCGTGCTCCTGCCCTTCCTTCCTGCGAGGTTCATCCAGCCTGGGACAGACCCAGCAAACCCTTCGAGAACCTCCCACTCCAGGCTTCTTGATTAAGGATAAACTCCACATTAGCAGTAGCTCAGCTGGATCACAGCCTTGGGGTGGATGCTTTGCGGGGAGAGTTTTCCCCTGGGGTAGAGCTTTGCACATCTGCTTGGTGGTGTGCTCCGGGGTGTGGAATCCTTCCAGGGCCTGGCCCAGCTCAGCTCAGATTGGCAACTCCAGACGCTGAAGGAAAAGTAAGGGCACGTGCGGAACACAGGGCTAGGTGAGGGTCTAGTGTGCACATCCTAACCTGGTCCATATAGAGCCTCCTGATCTATATGGCAGTCCATGGGCCACCTTCTGGTCCCTAAAGAGAGAATTCAGAAGCAGGGGGTGCAGCATGTCATGCACTGTGGATGATCAGAATATCCCACAGGAAGATCGGGATGACCTTGACGACTGGAGTGACGGAAAGGGGCTGAAATGTAACAGTACGAAGTGCAAGGTCTTAGTGCCGAACAATAAGAATTTTTGCTATAAGCTGGGGCCTCATCAGTCAGAAGCAACAGAGGAGAGAGACCTGGGTGGGGTCGATCACAGGATGACTATGGTCACCAATGTGATGCTGCTGTGAAAAAGGCAAATGAGACCCTGTCTCAGGCAAGGTATTTCCAGTAGAGATTGAGTGTGTTAATGCCATGGCCCAGAGTGACGGAAGCTCCCTAAATGTGGGGGGGCCACCAGCACCCGAACGATGCCATACCCTCTGGCCCTGCCCAGTCCCCCCGAGGCCTCGTGCCACCCAGTCCCCCTGAGACCTCGCTCCCTTGTGCGGCCATTGCCCCGGAGGCCCCGCTCCCGCAGCGAGGTGGCAAAATTTATAGATGATACAAAACTACTCAAGATAGTTAAGTCCCAGGCAGATTGTGAAGAGCTACAAAAGGATCTCACAAAACTGGGTAACTGGGCAACAAAATGGCAGATGAAATTTAATGTTGATAAATGCAAAGTAATGCACATTGGAAAACATAATCCTAACTATACATATACAACTATGGGGTCTAAATTAGCTGTTACCACTCAAGAAAGAGATCTTGGAGTCATTGAAATCAGCCACTCAATGTGCAGCAGCAGTAAAAAAAACAAACAGAATGTTGGGAATCATCAAGAAAGGGATAGATAATAAGACAGAAAATGTCATATTACCTCTCTATAAATCCATGGTACACCCACATCTTGAATACTGCGTGCGGATGTGGTCGCCCCCATCTCAAAAAAGATATACTGGAATTGGAAAAGGTTCAGAAAAGGGCAACAAAAATGATTAGGGGTATGGTATGGCTGCCATATGAGGAACGGTTAATAAGACTGGGACTTTTCAGCTTGGAAAAGAGGCGACTAACGGGGGATATGATAGAGGTCTATAAAATCATGAGTGGTATAGAGAAAGTAAATAAGGAAGTGTTATTTACTCCTCATAATACAAGAACAAGGAGTCACCAAATGAAATTAATAGGCAGCAGGTTTAAAACAAACAAAAAGAAGTATTTCTTCACACAACACACAGTTAACCTGTGGAACTCCTTGCCAGAGGGCGTTGTGAAGGCCAATACTATAACGGGGTTCAAAAGGGAGCTAGATAGATTCATGGATAGGTCCATCAACGGCTATTAGCCAGGATGGGCAGGGATGGTGTCCCTAGACTCTGTTTGCAAGAAGCTGGGAATGAGTGACAGGGGATGGATTACTTGATGATAACCTGTCTGTTCATTCCCTCTGGGGCACCTGGCATTGGCCACTGTCGGAAGACAGGATACTGGGCTTGATAGACCTTTGGTCTGACCCAGTATGGCCGTTCTTATATTCCCTCACGTCGCCATTCCCACCGAGGCCCCACTCCCTCGTGCCACCCGTTCCCCCATGAGGTTCTGCCCTTGTACCACCCATTCCCCCCCAAATCCCCACCCCCACTCGCTCCTCTCTTCCCCCTCCCCCAGTCACTCACCCTTGCTGATGGTGAAAAGTGGGAGGGCCATGGCCCTCTTGGCCTCCCTGTTCCGGCGCTCCTGGAACACTGGACCTCACCTGGAACACTGTACAATTCTGGTCACCAATAGTCAAGAAAGGTGAACTCAAACTGGAACCAGTGCTGTGAAGGGCTGCTAAGACGGTCAGGGGTATGGAGAGCCAACCTTATGCGGGGAGGCTGGAAGAGCTGGGCTTGTTTAGTTTGGTATAGCAAAGGCGGAGAGGGGGCACTGACTGCTCTCTCTAAATACATCAGGGTTGAACACCAGGGAGGGCAAAGAGCTATTGACGCTGCAGGACAATGTTGGCACAAGAACAAATGGGGATAAACTGGCCATGAATAAATTCAGGCTGGAAATTAGAGGGTTTCTAACTGCGAGAAGGTTCTGGAACAGCTTCCTCAGAGACGCTGTGGCGCAAACAACTAAATACGTTTTAAGAGAGAGCTGGACACATTTATGAGTGGGATTGTATGACCGGGTTTCTTGTGATGGGTGGGCAGGGCTCGGCGGCCCAGGGGTCCCTTCTAGTTTATATCTTATGTTCCCAAAAGCTCATGCTTCAGGGCTTCAACTGGTCACCGGCAGAAGTCAGGAAGGGATTCCCCCCTGCCCCAGTGTATTCTGGGATTTGGGGTGGGGTTGGGTCTCTTTCCTCTGAAGCATCAGAGATGGCCATGGCTGGAGCTAGGCCATTGGCCAGGGAAGGGCAGGGCTTTGAGGTGGCGGTCTCTCTCGCAGGTGCTTGGCTGGCTGTGTCTTGCTCATAGCTCAGGGTCTAACTGTTAATCACAATCATAGAATCATAGATTCCAAAGCAAACAGGGACCCCTGTGATCATCTAGGCTGACCTCCTGTAGAGCACAGGCCAGAGACCTGCCCCACAGAAAAACGTCCTAGCTTGATTTATAAATTGTCCGTGATGGAGAATCCCCCACGACATTTGGTCAGTTGTCCCAATGGTTAATTACTTGCTCTGTTAAAAATGTATGCCTTGTCTCCTGTCTACATGTGTATAGCTTCTAGTCACCCTGAACCTTTTCTTTGTTAAACTAAATGGACTGAGCTCTTTGAGTCTGTCACTAAGATCTGGTTTCTAATCCTTTAATCGTTCTCACGGCTCTTCTCTGAATGCTCTCCAGTTTCTCAACATCCTTCTGGAACTGTGAACACCAGAACTGGACAGGATTCCAGCAGTGGCTGCACCGGTGCCAAATACAGAGGTAAAATACCCTCTCTGCTCCTACTTGAGATTCCCCTGTTTATGCATCCAAGGATGACATTAGCCCTTTTGGCCACACTGGGAGCTCATGTTCAGCTCATTAGTCACCACAGCCCCCAGATCATGTTCAGAGTCACTGCTTCCCAGAGTAGAGTCGGGGTGGGGTCTGGAAAGAACTTCCCCCCCAGGTCAGCTTGGCAGGAACCTTGGGGGCGGGGAGGTTTCCACCTCCTCTGCAGCGTGGGGTGCAGGTCACTTGCCAGGATTATCTGGGGGTATCTCACTTAATCAATTTCCTGCCATTGCGGGGGCCTTGGGCACTGGTGACCCTTGGTCCCTCCTGGTCTGTCTGTGGCACACACTAGTTCACTGAGCACTGTGATACTTTGGTCTCATTTCGGTGGTTGGGATCTGTGTGTGGTTGTTGGGTGTGCTGGTGGCCTGTGACATACAGGACGTCAGAGCCGATGAGCTAGGGCTCCCTTCTGGCCTTAAACTTTATGACTCTATGACAAGGCTGCCCTGCACCGTCCCCCTCCCCATGGCAAGAGCCTGTGTCCAGACCCCAAGCTGGCATCAGGGGAGGGCAAACCCAGCACGCCTTGGGGTAAATTCCATCAGTCAGGATTCAGCCATGAGCCGTGTGGTCATATAAAGGTACCCTACATGTCTGCCTCCTTAGCGCACAATGGTGTGAGCGGTGGGATTAGTCTTGCAGTCTGCATCGTAATTTACATTTACAGCTCCCCTGGATCCCAATGGAATCCCCGCCATTATTCATGAGGATTAGTTTAAAACCGTTCACATTGTGTCAGGGCACCGCAGGAGCATACAAGGAGAACAGAGTATGCAAATACGATATACACACTATATATACAGATCACATCACCCACCAATGAAATGCAGCCTCCTCTGGGGTGGGGTGGGGTGCTGCAGCTGCTTAACAGAAGAAATGGAGAGTACCCTATCCAAATGACAGTGCAGGGGGCATTCAGGGGTCAGGGTGCCGTTTGGCCAGGTCTCCCATGTTATTAGGGAAGGAGCCACTGGGGTTCTGAGTAACACAAGGCAGCTAATAACCCGGTGTCTGCCTCTGGCCCATCAGCCTCTGTTCCATGTTCCTACAGCACCATGACTGGGGCTCCAAGGCATTACCCTAATACACCTAATAGAGAGTAATAGGGGTCATCATCCCTGTGCTAGAGAGAGGGGAAGTCTCTCAGCAGGCCAATGACAGAGTTGGGAACAGAGCCCCCCCACCCCCTGTGCATGGCAGGGGGTCACCGCCTTGCTTCATGTTTCTCATCTGAAAGATGGCCGCTCCGTCACTGCAGTGCCCCCTACTGGTACCGTACTGGGCATCAGCTCTGTACAGAGGGGAGAATGCCCCTCCCTGCCCCCCTAGCCCCAGATGTTGCTTGTGCGAGGACGAGGGAGCTTGGCAGAGGTTGAGGCGCGACTGACTCTATCCTAGCCCCGAAGGAATCTGCAGGTACCTTCCATCACCCAGTGTGGGGCAGGCTGGCAACCGCTGGCATTGGGCCTGTAGCTGCTCTGTCTCCAGTGGACTCAGCCCCCTCACCCCCTAGCTCTAAAGGCTGGTGCCCCGTCTCACTTCACCCGGGAGAAGTCCCCGCAGCAGCGCAGAGGAGAGCAGACCTGAGTCCTTTGTACTTCAGGGCGCCTGCGGGGGAGCGCAGCGGGGGCAGGGGCAAGGATGTCCCAAGGACTCGGGATGGTTTGCACAACACTGCTGAGAACAGCCGGACCTTTGGCCTAAACAGGCCGATGGCCACTCAGCCTAATCCTTGGCCTAAACCTCAAAGCTGACTCCGCTGTCTTGTTCAAATTCCGACTGTTGCTCTTATCTGGTGTTTATTTTTCAGACGATCCTTCTATGGCGGCCAGTGGGGGGAGTGGGAGGAGGGGCTGAGCAAGGGGGTTCCCGAGGTAGCTGATCTTAATCCACTGGGCTGTGCTCTGCAACAGGCCCACCCGTGTGTTGCCATGGAAACACGGTAAATATTTGTCCCCAGCAGACTCCCGCTGGCCGTGGAACAGGCGCAAGGCCACAGGTTACTGTGCAGGGTCCGACTGCAGCAGAGGTGAAACAGCCTCCCCATGGCCCACAGCAGAGTGAGTGACCCGTGTGGCTGTACAGGGCCCCCTGTATGCTTGTAGGAACCCTCTGCTTCATGCACCCCCCACCCGCCACCTCCCCAAGCCCAGCCCCATCGGCAGGACAGTCGCTCAGAGCGAATTCCCACGGGGCTAGACCCACAAAGTTCTTCAGTTGCCTACGTCCAATATCTAAGCTCAGCTGCTGCCTAACCCCACAGCTAAGGAGCTGCTGGGAGCCCTCAGGGAAGCAGGGTTCTCACACTAGGTGTCCTGTCCCCCTGGCGGAGCCTGAGCTCTGAGCATATCCAGCCCCCACAAAAGGCAGCTGGGAGCAGGGATGTGCTAACCCACTTTGACTGATTTGGAGCTGGGACTGGAACCCGCCACATTCCAGCCTCAGCCCTGAGCCCCAGTGCTACAGCCCCTCATTTGCGCTCTCTCTGCTCCAAAGACTCACTAATTATTTGTACAAAGTTGAATGACTTCAGCAGGAGAGTTTGGCAGAGCCCTGTCCTGCGGGGGCTACGAATACCCACCAGCTTGCAGCTCAAGGCATGCCCCGGGGCTAGGAGACCTGGATTAAAGGCTCTGATCCCACGCAGGCAGAGCAGAGACTGCAAACCAGGTCTCCACATGCCGGGAGAGGGCTACTGAGTGGTCTGGGGCAGGGCTCTCTCCCTCTCCCAGTTGCTTACAAAGGCGGGCCCAGCTGAGCTGCGGGAGAGGGTTAAGGATAGAGAATCCCAAGCAGAGGGAGGCGCCTCCCTCCTGCCCATCAGTCAAGTACTGAAGGTCCAGATCAACGGGAAATACCTTTGAGGATCAGGGTTTCAGCCTCACCCGTCTCCTCAGCAATTCACCCCTGCCCAGCTGGCTGGCTTCTGAGAATCCCGGTCTTAGTTGCCTCGCATGACCCAGGCCACTGGGTGCCGACTGTCAAAGGGCCCTGGCTCGGATAGCAATTCACTGAAGCGGGGCTTGGAGACAGTCACTGTGAAATGCATGTACAGCTAATATTGCAGGAGTTACGTGTCTATACTGGAAATGCTGTTCTTGCAGCCAGTGATGGGTGTGTGTGTGTGTGTGATATGTTATGAGCAGGTTCTTTTCAAGCAGGCAGGAACAGACTTTTATTCTCCCGTCTGGCTGTGTGTGTAGTGGGTGTTGCGTGTCTCCCAGTGGATGCCTGGTTGCACACTCAGACAAATGCTGATGAAGCGATTGTGAAATCTTCAAGAGAGGAAATTGTCAGGAAGAAATAAACAACAGGACGGAATCCTGTCACTGCTAAAGACAGTGGATTGTTGGGGTGTATCTGGGGCTGCACCCTCCCTGGGTCATTTGCCCAGGAGGCCAGCGATAGCGTGACTGTCTTATGAATGGGAGACCCCAGCCTGGCCCTGCTGTGACACTTCGGGTGAGCGTTGCTTGGGAAGGCAGGAAAGTGGCAGTTAAGCAAGGCTAGGCTCTAGAATTCAGGTTGATTTTATTTGATATGTAACTATTTGTTTCCAATACGGCTAGAACCTTTGCCCTTTGTTAAATAAACGTCTCCCTGTTTCCGCTATAAACGTATCTAAGTGCCCTGTGTGCAGGGCCGGCCCACAACATTTTGGAACCCGAGGCGGGGAGCTCAAATGACGCCCCCATGCTCCCTCGCTTCGGCCAAAACTTTGAAAAGTCTCAATTCTGCCTTCTTCCTGTTCTGCTCCTCTCATGGTACTGCTTTGCTACCTAGCCCAACAAAGGAGAACTAACAACTTAAAATGCCTTGTTCAAAGATTTTAAGTAACACTTAACTTTCAAACGCCTGAGCAGCAAATGTAACTTTTCTTGTCTGCATAGTAAACACTGGCATGTTTATCTGTTAGAATAATCAAAGTGGTGCTTTCCGTTCCTTCTTGGTTGCAAAGATTTGAACTGCTTCCTGAAGGTCCACAGTCTGGGCCAGCTCATGCTCTGTTGAGATGGGTGCAAGGCCGACCAGCCTCTCCTGTGTCATTGTGGAGGGTAGATATGTTTTTATTAACTTCAGCTTGGAGAAGCTGCGTTCTCCACTGGCAACTGTTACAGGAAGTGTTAGAAGTATGCGCAGAGCAACAAAAGCATTTGGAAAGAGGGTGGTCATCTTATTTGTGCACATATATTCCAGAACGGCCTTTGGAGTTGATCCTGCTGAAATGTATCTTGAAAGGGCATCACCTAAATCACTCGTATCAATATCGTGCATGTCATCATGTGTCAAGATTGCCTCTAGTGCCCTGCATTGCTGGTGTAGGTCTTCTTCAGGTATAGTGAGGAGTTTTGGAATATCATACAACATCCCAAATATACTGCTGTATTCCTTGAGCTGCATGAAACGTTCTTCAACTGATTGTATTGCACAATCTAGCACCTGGTTAAAGAATTCAACTTTGAATTGTTGTTTGGGGTCTCTTATGGGATTATCCCATGCCTCGTAATCAAAATGTCGTCTTCTTCGGTGACTCTTGTATTCCTGAATGGGTGGGAAAATAGCTTCAGTGTGAAGTTCCTCTGCAACTTCTGTGCACTCTTCAGAACGTTTTGAAATCCCTCATCTGACCGGTAAGACTGTAGATATGACTTTGCTTTGTCCAGTTGTTCCATTGCTCCAGATATGTCAAGGTCAACACCTTGAAGTCTCTTGCTTACAACATTTATTTCAAACAGTATGTCATGCCATAACACTAAGCCGCACAGAAATTTGAAGTTATGTATGTTTCTGGTGATTCCATTTCCCTCTGCCACTGTTCTCCCATGAACAGTTCCTGTCATAGCATTATCCTCCATAATGGCAACTATGGCATCATCTATCTTCCCAGTTTGGTGTTTGACAGGCTTTATCGCCTCCACTTGACTTTCCCATCGTGTGACATTCAGTGGTTTCAGTGTCAGAGAGGATGTTCCCAGATGTTGCGTCAAAATTTGCCATCAATGAGTTGATGCAGAGAAAAATACATAGATGCTTTGAATTACATTAAAAAATTCAGCAGCCTCACTAGAAGCTGATGCTGCATCACTGTTCAATGAATGAGAACTGCATGGGACAAAAAAAGCTCGAGGGTTTAACTCTCTGATCCGTGTCTGCACTCCTCTGTTCTTTCCTCTCATGTTGGCACCACTATTGTAGCCCTGATCTCTCATGTCAGCTATCTCAATTCCCATATCTTCCAGCTTTTTAAGAAGCACATTTGTCATACCAGCTCCTGTAGTATCAACAATGTCAATAAATTCTAGAAAATGCTCTCTGACAGTCACCATTGCAGGGACATTTTCACTAGGTTCTGTTGTTGTTACAAAGTGCACCATTAAAGTCATTTGTTCCGTATGGCTGATGTCAGGTGTGCAGTCCAGAATAACAGAGTAATATCTTGCTGATTTCAGATCTGCCACAATCTTCTGTTTGACTTTTGTTGCCAGTAACTGTATGATCTCATTTTGAATTGTTTTTCTAAGGTAGTGGTGTGTGTAACATTTCTTGGGTGGTGACTCTTCTTAGATGCTCCTGGAGTACAGCATCAAACTCAGCCATCAGCTCCAGAATTTTAAGGAAGTTTCCATTGTTTGGCACATACAGCTGATCTGAAGTGCCACGCAGTGCTAGGTTTTGGGTAGCAAGCATTCTCACAATGGCAATGAGCCTTTTCAGAAGATTTTGCCAGTAAAGAGACTCTGATGCAATCTTCTCTTGATGATGATCATCTATGGTGGCCATAGGCACCGACTCCGTGGGTGCTCTGGGGCTGTATCACCCACGGGGAAAAATTGGTGGGTGCTCAGCACCCACCGGCAGCTCCCCGCCAGCCCCTCCACCCCCGCCGCGCGCCCAACTCACCTCTGCACCTCCAGTCTCAGTGAGACGCGAAGCAGCAGCTGCCAGCCGCTTTTCTTGGCTCCCTCCAGCTGGTCGGCAGCGCCTCGGGGGAAGGAGAGGTGTGGGGAGGAGGCGGAGAAGGAGCCAGGCTCTCCGCCTCCTCCCCATACCCCTCCCTCCCCCTACCAGCTGGAGGGAGCCAGGAAAAGCGGTGGGCTGCCGCTTCGCGTCTGGCTCAGCCTCTGAGAGGTGAGCTGGGGGCACGGGGGGGGGCTGGTGGGGAGCTGCTGGGCCCGGTAGGGGGGGGATGCAGCGCGCCTGAGGACAGGGGCAGGGACGGGGGTGCGAGCACCCACCGGCAGCTCCCCGCCAGCCCCCCTGCCGCGCGCCCAACTCACCTCTCAGCCTCGGAGGCTGAGCCAGAGGCGAAGCGGCAGCCCGCCACTTTTCTTGGCTCCCTCTCCAGCTGGTCGGGGGAGGGAGGGGTATGGGGAGGAGGCGGAGAGCCTGGCTCCGCCTCCGCCTCCTCCCCATACCCCTCCCTCCCCCGACCAGCGAGGGAGCCAGGAAAAGCGGCGGGCTGCCGCTTTGCCTCTGGTTCAGCCTCCGAGAGGTGAGCTGGGAGTGCGGGGGGGGGGGGGCTGGTGGGGAGCTGCCCGGCCCGGTGGGTGCTCTGCTGCTTTCCCCCCACCCCCAGCTTGCAAGCTGGGGGGAGGGGGGATGCAGCGCACCAAGGGGAGGAGGCAGGGGCGGGGATTTGGGGAAGGGGCGGGGTGGAGTTGGGGCGGGACCGGGGGTGGACTTGGGGGAGCGGGGGCGCGAGCACCCACCGGCGCTGAGGAAAGTTGGTGCCTATGATGGTGGCCTTTCTCTTAGTCTCATCTCAAGCTCTTTCCACCTATGGAATGCTCTCAGGTGATTTGCTGCCTTCTAGCCAGTTTTCTAGCCAGATTTTTCCAGTCCTTTGTTCTTGTAGAACCCAATGTGGCTGGAACATTAGACTGGAAGAGTTTGCAACAAAAATAGTATGCAGCATTCTGGGTTTTTGAAGACATAAGCCATGGCCTCTCCACTTTGTCACCATTGGGGATTTCACGCCAGTAATGTGTTGGATGGAAACTTCTATTTTCATTGTCTTTGGGGAACATGAAGTTTTTCACTTGCTGTGGCCCATGCAGTACAAGAAAGTCCCTCAGGCTACTGCTCAAGTGGGTCCACAGTCCTCGATCTTCTAGACTTAAGGAACTAAACGCAGCAGCAGCTGTTTCTTGCACCTCCACCACACTCCTCTGATCTACACTTTTCTTCAAGAAAGTGCATTGTTATATCCATTGGAGATGGAGATATTGATGCTGCAGCAGCTGCCAGGTCACCTGCACTCTGACTGATTGGAAGATCAGGCATCTCCTCACCACTCACATCCTCACTGGGGCCGGAAGGCTCACCGTGAACATTTGTGTCTATGGATCTCAGGAGAGCTCCTTCTTGCTTAGATAGAAAAGCTTCCTTTGCTTTCTTTATTTTTCTGAATGCTGCTCCAAAGGGGCATTTTCTTCTTTCACTCATGACTGCTGTTCTGTGCCAGCTCTCAACACTCAGTTGAAGGGGAAAAATAAGCAGGCAGGTAGCAGGGTCTGAGTGAGGGAAGATATCAACGTCTTAAGGGCCTAACTGGCTCCTACTGCTTCAGTTGACTGCCTGTTCTCCTCAAGTGGGTTCAGGGAAGCAGCAGGAAACAGGAAGCTCCCTGAGAAGCTGGTGTTAATCAGTCCAGGCTCCTGGGGTTGCTGGAGAGATACATAAGAGGCTCCTCCTCCTCTCTCTCTACAGCTCCTGCTGCTTTCTGTTATTCCCTCTCACCTTTTCTCCTGCCTGCCTGTTATGTCTCTTGTGCCCTCCTTCCTCCAGCACAGCACTCCACCATCTCTGTGCATCTAGAGCAGAGAGAAGGGCCGTCCTTAGGCATAGGCAGTATACGCAGCTGTGTAGGGCACCATGAAATTTGGGGCATCAAATTGCCCCAAATTTCATGGTGTCCTAGGCAGCTGCGTGGTGCATATGCCCCTTGGCCGGCCCCTGCGTGGGTGCTTCCTGCCACTGCTGAGAGCGGCCTCAAGGGGAGTGCCGCGGCTGGGAGCTGGCGGAGTAGAGCGGGCTGGGGCCGGGCTGCTCCACTTCCTGCCACTGCAGGGGAGTGCGGGGAAAGGATGCCCTCCACGCTCACCGGTGGCGGGAAGAGGAAGCGGAGTCACGCGGCCCCAGCTGTGTCGCTCGGGGCAGGGGGCTTGGGAGAAGGGCTCCCCCCATGGCTCACGCCGGCAGTGGCGGGAAGCAGAACGCCGTGGCTGGGAGCTGGCGGAGTAGAGCGGGCGGGTGAGTGGGGGCTCCCTTCCCCCAAGCCCCCTTCCCCGAGCGACACGGCTGGGGTCGGGGTGAGGGAAGCAGACCAGGCTCCTTCTGGCCTCCCGCTAATCCCCGGGGCCACTCTGGGCTTGTGCCCGCCCCCAATCGCCTGCCTCCCAGACCATGGAGGTGGGGGGGCTGCGCAGGGCACCCAGATGGCTAGGGACGGCCCTGGCAGAGAGAATACAGATGCACCAGCATTAGACACAATTTTCTACACTCTGGGTCCTAGTGGTGCCCCCCCATCCAGAGTCTGGCACCTGAGGCACCCGCCTCAGTTCGCCTCATGGTAAGGCCAGTCCTGGCTGCGTGAAGCAAAGCGGCGAGCTGGAGTGAGAGTGGTGGTGCTGGTGGGGGCGTTAGAGTGACCAGACTGCAAATGTGATAAATCGGGACAGGGGGTGGGGGTGGGGGGTAATAGGAGCCTATATAAGAAAAAGACCCAAAAATCGGGACTGTCCCTATAAAATCAGGACATTTGGTCACCCTGGGGGGGAGGGGGAGGCACGGCTTCTTCAGGAGCCCTGACTCTGTGACTACTGTGAGTCTCCAATGGGCCAGGGGCTGGATACTCCAGCGTGGGCTCGGGGGTGAGCTGTACCTATCGCTAACCTGGAGAGAGACGGCAGGGCCCGTGCGGCCTAGCGGGCAGAGCTTGTGTTGCCCGTGGCCGGGGGAGTTGGGGAGCTGACCCCGGCAGGCCCAGCTAAGGCGTCCGCGCACTAAGGGCAGATGGGAGCGAGGTGCCTCGCAAGCCTGGTGACCCCTGTGGAGCGTCGGCCCTGGTAGGGCGAGCAGACAGAAAGTGTGAAAAATTGGGACAGGAGGTGGGGGCAATAGGTGCCTATATAAAAAAAAGCCCTGAATATCGGGACTGTCCCTATCAAATTGGGACATCTGGTCACCCTAGATCCTGGGCACCTAGCTCAGGCTGGGTGTTGCCCTGGGGTGCAGGGCAGCCAGGTGTTAGTGTGCATGCAGAGCCTCACACACAGCCTGGGTGGGTCCTAGGCAGTCAGGAGGCAGCCGCGGGAGGTAGGGACGGGGCGGTAGTTATGGATATTGAGGGGAACCTGGTCTGAAATGGATGGTCACTTTGCCCAGGGCCCCGCAAATCAGGGCTGGCCCTACCCGTCTCCCCAAATCCATCTGGAGATTTCCTGTGGATTTACCCCTCCCCTCTCCCCTGCTGGGCAGGGGAAGCTCAGACCTCTGCAGCAGATGTGCAGGTTTGAGGCTTCAAGCTTGCGATTTCCCGGAAAGCTTCTCTGGTTTGTGTCACCCCATTCTCCTGTCCACACTGAGGAGCACGTGTGCTTGGCAGGACATAACTCCCCACCCCACCCAGCTCCCTGCAGCCGCCACAGCAGATGAATATGGGCAGGAGCTCATATGGGAAACTTTTCCAAGCCCCACCCACAAACTAAGCCACACCCACTCAAGACACTGAACCAACTCACCTCTTTGTAGATGGTGCAGATCTTCAAGACTCGCTCCTCCTCCTCCTTTCTCACTTGCTTTGAACAGCAATGAAATGGTTAACAATGATGACAGCTAAGCTGAGGTGAAGGGGGCCATTCCCGCCTCTTTGAGCTCTTGTTTCAGGCTCCCTGCTGACAGAGATGTGGGGCTGGAAGGGATCTCCAGAGGGCAGATTGTCCAGCCCCCTGCACTGAGGCAGGACCAAGTAAACCTCTTAGACCATCCCTGACAGGGGTTTGTCCAGCCTGTTCTTGTACATCTCCAACCGCCCCGGGAAGCCTAGTCCAGAGCTCAACTGTCCTTAGAGCAGTAGTTCCCAAACTGGGGTTCATGAACCCCTGGGGGTTCGTGAAATGTTACAGGGGGTTCTCAGGAAAAAATTCCCTAATAGCGGACAGAGCTGTCCCTAGGGACCCCGGGCAGCACGGGGCCAGCAGCCTGGAGCCCCTGGACTTCCAAGAGCTAAGCAGATCAAAGCAAGCATCTCTATCACACTGAGGAGATTTAAACTTCAAGACTCCTTATAAGAAATGGAAAAGAAGGTGGATATTTTTTGCTGTTTTAAAAATGAAATAGGCAGCTAGTATTGTTTTTAAAATGACGATGAAGAACAAGTTTAAGCTTTGTTGTAACGTGCGTTGTTTGCCTGGACTGCTCAAGACCTGAATGCTTGTGTAGGAGGAACTCTTTGAGTTGATTTCTTAAATACCTTCCTGCTGTTTCACCTCCGATACTCCTTGATGAAACATAGCAGCCTTGTCTTATAACAGGCTTATTCAAAGTGATACAAGCTATGAAAGTGAGATCTTGGGAGAGTGTTGCTGTTCTCATAATGTAATAAAATACTGTAACGATAAATAATAATTAATAAGTGTGTAATAAGCATGTCATAAAAACAAATTTTTTATTTCCGAGATCACTGCTTTTATCATTTATACTTGGGTAAAGGAGAAAATCCCTGGAAATATTCATTTTTAGGAGGTGGTTTGCGAGACTTGACACTTTAGTGAAAGGGGTTCACAGGTTGTTAAAGTTTGGGAACCGCTGCCTTAGAGTTAGAAAGTTTTTCCTACTAGCTCACCTAACTCTGCCTGGCTGCCGATTAAGCCTGTCACTCCTTGCCCTACCTCCAGTGGGTGTGGAGACCAACTGGCCCACTCTTGTGCTTACCTGCTTTAGCTTACCTGCCTCCCTCCCCTGGGGAGTCCCTCCCCCTGCACAAGATTTCATTCCACCCTCACCCCAAGGACATGCCACGGGTCTTTTGGGGAGCCACTCCCTAGAGACTGGTTCCCACGCTGGCAGGTACAGGTGTCCCTAGTCATGGCCTCCTCGGGGTCTGATGTTGAACCCAAAGCCCCCCAGTCCTCCCAGAAAAGCAACGTTTGGCTGCTCTTAATGACTGCACTTCTGGGCTGACTGAGGGACACCCCCACTCCCATGCTCAGTTGTTGCTGAAAAGCCCTGAGCATCCCAGGGGCTTGAAGCTGGGTTAGGGGCCGTCCTGCAGAGGCCAGGAGCTCCGTTCCTACCCTGCTGCCAGCAGGAAAGGAGTTGGGTGGTACAGACAGATGAGGGCTGAGTTATTCTGCGGCATCTTCCCTGGGGCAGGCTGGGAAAGGGGGCCTCGCAAACACATCCAATCCAAAGAGCTTCCCAACCTGGGCACTTCCAGGGGCAGGGGCAGGTGGGGATGGGGCCAGAACACAGCTCAGAGCAGGGTCAGCTGCTGACTGCCCTGGGAGGTAGCTCCCAATGGGCCGGCTGCACAGACTTGGGTCTGGGGACCATCATGGTTCCATCGGATCAGTGCAGAACTAGGGCATACGGGGCAGCACGGCGGGTCTGTTCCACTGGGACCGGACGTGAGGCCAGTTCAGCAGCCCACAGGGGTATTCCAACAGGCCTGGCCTGGAGCGTCCGGCAGCGCTGCGCACCAGCTGCATTCGACCTGTACACAGTGGGTGTGCTGAGCACCAGGACTGTGCTTGCCTGGGATCCCGGGGGCTCAGCCAGCAGCAGTCGGGCGATGCATGTCGATTTAACAAGGGAATTATCTGTTAGCACAGTAATAACAGTTGATGATTAAAACCACATTCATTGAGACCCAGCAGCTGTGTCAGGGACACACATTCCTTGTTTGGTTGTTAATCTTCAGCAGAGGTCACCCCTCTGGCCTTCACAAGGGTGGCACTGATGAGCTTCCAAGGGACAGTTGTCCAGGCCACTGGGCATTAACACGGGGTCATTGAGGGTGAGAACAAAAAGGAAAGCCCAGAGCCTTTTCTTCTAGGCAATTCTATGACCATTGGACAGTATGGGAGACAATAGTCATTTCATTAAACCTAAACGGACGTAAAAGGACAGTGATTTAGAGATGAGTCAGGAGCCAGTGGGTATTTCAGCCAGACGATCTGCCTGTCTCTCTGGCTATGGTATTACTAGTGCTCCTGGCTCTGGATCAAAGTGCCGGCTGTTTCCCCCGGTGGAACTGCCCTCTAGCAGACTAGCCCAGGGGCCCGACAGAGCAGCAATGGCCCCAAAATGGAAAGTTCGGTTGTGATTCTGGCCCCGCAGTCTGGAGGAGTCTGACATCAGATCAGGCTTTAGTGGGTGCGAGGCCCCATGCGAAGAACGACGGCAGGGCCCTGCACCCTCGCGCCGGACTTGTCAGAGCAAAAAAACCCCTCCCGCTGGCAAAACCGCGTTCACACTGCCACTTGTGTCTGCAAATCTTTTGTCTTTCACAGGAGGCTTTTTTAAGTACCCGTGAAAGACAAAAGTTTTTCGACAACTTCGCAGTGTAGACAAGCCCTCACTTGGGGTTTCTTCAGGCAGTCGCTCCCCATCAGGGCACCCTGAGAGGCCTTTCCTACCATGAGGAATTCACGGGTCATTCGTAAGCCCTGGAGGCTGATGGCTCTGTGGCACACTCCCAAGCATCATTCCACTAGCCACCCTGGCAGCTAACTGCGCTCAGAGACGCTCAGCTGTAGCTTGCTTCCACAATCTGCTACACGCAAGGGCTATTTGGGCACCCGAGTCCAGGAGAAGCCAACACCAGACATCTCTGATTGCTTCTTCCAGGTGATTCCCAACTCTACCGTGCCAGCAATTCCCACCTCCTCCTTTGGGGCAGTGGCTGGGCCCTGATCTCCTGCCCTCTTCAGTTTCCCTGCCCCGAACGCTGTGACATTGCACCCCATAATGCTTTATAGAAATATGCTTATGAGTGTAAATATGACATAACTGGAATATGTTTTATGCTAGATATGCCATGTAACATATCGTTTCAAAGGTTCTGATCTACTGAATATATTCATCCTATTTGTATGCATGAATCATTTTTATATCTGAAGTTATGAACGCTGGCTCTATGCTTGTATTTAAAGTGTTTGCTGTAGGAAGCACAGAAGACAGATTTGGTCAACATAGTGTGAAGGGGTTACTCAAGTAATTGGGAGTACTTAACTAGCAATGGACTTTGGGAGACACCAATCCACATCTGAGCTTTCCTGGGAACGTTCAAACTAACATGTAAACAATGGCATCGGCCTGCAAAAAGCTGAATCATTCATAGACATGAGACCCCATCTTGTGGCAGAAGATGCCTAAAGAAACTGGAACAAAGGACAGTAACTACGGGGGTGTGAGTGATTGCTGGACCCAGACTAGGAAGGAGTCTAATCTGTCAAAGAAGCTTATTGGAACATCTCTGAGGGTGAGATTTACCTGCATTTAGTTTCCTACTGTATTAGGCTTAGACTTGCGTGTTTTGTTTTATTTTGCTTGGTAACTTACTTTGTTCTGTCTGTTATTACTTGAAACCACTTAAATCCTACTTTTTATATTTAATAAAATCACTTTTTACTTATTAATTAACCCAGAGCAAGTAATTAATTCCTGGGGGAGCAAACAGCTATGCATATCTCTCTATCAGTGTTATAGAGGGTGAACAATTTATGAGTTTACCCTGTATACACTTTATACAGAGTTAAAAGGATTTATTTAGGGTTTGGACTCCACTGGGAACTGGGTATCTGGGTGTTGGAGACAGGAGCACTTCTTAAGCTATTTTCAGTTAAGCCTGCAGCTTTTGGGGGACATGGTTCAGACCTGGGTCTGTGTTTGTAGCAGGCTAGCATGTCTGGCTCAACAAGGCAGGGTACTGAAGTCCCAAGCTGCCAGGGAAAACGGACTCAGAGGTAGTCTGCACATCAGGTGGCGTGGCAGTTCCAAGGGGGTCTCTGTGACCCAACCCGTCACAGATGCCGCTTCTCTTTGGGCAATCCTGAAAGTGGCCAGGGCTCCCCCAGTGCCAGCAGCCGTCACCCTCCCTTCTGCGATGCTGCCTCCAGGGCTGACTGTTCTATGGGAATTGCCCTGCGTCTGGATCTTCACAGCTGCCTTACGCTCACTGTGGTTCTCCTCACACTCCCAGCACTGCCCGCGTGGCCGGCTATTCACGGCATGGTGCCTCCATCCCCGTCTTTTCTTCTGCAGAATGGGCCTCTAAACACCTCCAGTCTCCTGCCCTGTTCCAGCTCCGTAGCCGGTTTGAGACTCCCCCAACCGGACTGGCCTTTGCATCTGCCCGCTAGAATCGTGACTGATGAACTGACCTGGGACTAGCACATCTTGCATCTCAGCGCCAGCCCCTGGGAAATCCTTCACCACCAGCGTCCTCAAAACCCCAAACCGACTCCTCTGGCTTCTCCCTATGGAAGAAAATCACCTGATCCCCGGCAGTGCAGGCTGCAGGCTCCAAAGAACATGTGAGGGCATCTGCTAGTCGCTTATAGCCCTGCCAAACCTCACTGCTGAACCCCCGATTGGCCTCCCCGGCCTCCCCTATGAGCCGTGGGCTCAGAAAATTCAGCTCAGCGGCCATTTCACATGGCTCATGCCAATCACTCCACTCCTGTTGCTCCCCATTATAAGGTGCTGGCTTCAATATGGGCCATGGTGCCCTTTTTGGAGGTGGCATATCTGACCCTCTTCCTCTCCAGGCTGGCCACTTCCGTGGGTCTGGAAAAGCCTGACACAAAATCCAGTTATGCCCAGAGGAGTTTTGTAACCAAAGGACACTGGGCAAGGGAATGGGCTCAGCCCAATGGGCCGGACAGGGCTAGGAAGCTCAGGGAATTTAACAGCAACAGGGGAAAAACAGCACATTCCCCTGCCCTATTGCTGGAGGCGCCCAAAGCCGTCTCCCCCACCCCATTCCCGAGACCCCTAACGCTATCCCGCTGGTGGTGCCCGTAGAGCTGAGATGTGCTAGCCTGGGGAGGTAGCTGCTGGATCCAGACCCTGGGACAGGTGGGGTGCTGCTCCTTAGCCTGCCCTCGGGACATGCAGGCATCTGCCCAAAGCGCTCACCCCCAGTCTCCCTTTCCCCGCACCCAGAGCAACAGAGCCTGTTGTTCCTCCACAGATACCCCTGTGACACCTGGCACCCCAATATTAACCACTGCCGTGTAATGAGGATGTGGTTTGTACAAAGTCTGCCTTGTGAGGTGTCATTCTAAAAGTCTTGATCTGCTAGACAGTCATATCTCGTTGGATTATATGTGCTATCATCACATGTGAAGTTCTGGAGTTTGGCTATGTAGGTGTTAATGAAACATGTTGTGAGGTTGAAAACACCCACAAGCAGCCTTTTAGGTACAACAGGGGGGAGGGATAGCTCAGTGGTTTGAGCATTGGCCTGCTAAACTCAGGGTTGTGAGTTCAATCCTTGACGGGGCCATTTAGGGATCTGGGGCAAAAATCTGTAAGGGGACTTGGTCCTGCTAGTGAAGGCAGGGGACTGCCTTCCAATTCTATGAGATAGGCATATTTCCATATATTAACAGTAAAAAGGCCAAACAATGTTAATGGTTTATTAAGGAAATGCATACAAGGATTACCCAGGAACGGTGTACAATAGCAACCTCTCAGAGATAGCTCTACACAATGGGAACTGTCTGACCCAGGTCACAGCAAAAGAGCAGAAGAAGACATAAAAGGGGGAAATGACATCTTGAGGGGACCTCACTCTCCCTACAACAACGCACCTGAGCAACACAGACTGAACGGTGGGAGGTGATGGCCCCAGGCTAGAGGGATTTTTAGCCTGTGTATGAAAACTTGGGAAAGCCAAGGCAACTTGTGCCTTTAAGAGTCTGCCAGCCTGTTTATCACTCAAGGTGAGAATTTGCTAATTCATATCCTGCCTTTCTAGTGTGTTAAGGTCAGTTTGCGGTTTTGTTTGTTCACTAAGGTAATCTGCTTTGATCTGTTTGCTGTCACTTATAATAACTTGAAATCTATCTTTTGTAGTTAATAAACTTGGTTTTGCTTTGTCTAAAACCAGGGTGTGTAAACTCATACTTGGGGCAGAACGCTGTTACATATCTCTCTCCACACTGAGGGAGGGGGTGAATTTTATGAGCTTATGCTGTACAGTTCCCTCCTATGCCGTGCAAGACAGTATAATTTTGGGTTTACACTCCAGCGGGGGGTCCATGCCTTAGCAATTGGGAGGTGCCTTAGCTGAGCCTTCCCATGCAAAGCTGATCTCAGCATCTGGGTGTGACGCTGTAGCTGGGTGTGTCCCTATCTGTGTGTGTGCTGGTGCAAGAGCGAGCTTGGAGAGCTGGGCAGCTTACCACAGCACCACAGTGTGAAAGGGAGCCCAGGCTGGTGGGTCAGGCAGGCTCAGTGGCACCCTGGGAGAAACCCATCACCCCCTCCCACTCACACTGCAACCATGATGCCCTCCCTCCCGTGGCCTGGATCCTCCGACTCCTCTCCTCTCTCAGCCATTTATCCACCATGACTTGGCTGCCCACGCTTAGGTGCCATTTCCTGGTTTATTCCAATAGAATAAGGCGCATGAGAGCTTATGGGGTGAAATACAGGGGGCTGTGGGGTGCACTGGGTGGGGTGGGGAATATGGGATGTAATATGGGTGTGGTGGGGCTCATGATTGGTTATCTCAGCACATTACAAGTGGCTATGGGACCCATGCTGGAGGATTATGGGGTGCATGATGGGTTATCGGGGTACACTGCAGGGGCTATGGGACCCATGCTGGGGGATTATGGGGTGCATGATGGGTTATCGGGGTACACTGCAGGGGCTATGGGACCCATGCTGGGGGATTATGGGGCGCATGATGGGTTATCGGGGTACACTGAAGGGGCTATGGAACCCATGCTGGGGGATTATGGGGCACATGATGGGTTATCAGGGTACACTGCAGGGGCTATGGGACCCATGCTGGGGGATTATGGGGCGCATGATGGGTTATCGGGGTACACTGCAGGGGCTATGGGACCCATGCTGGGGGATTATGGGGTGCATGATGGGTTATCGGGGTACACTGCAGGGGCTATGGGACCCATGCTGGGGGATTATGGGGCACATGATGGGTTATTGGGGTACACTGCAGGGGCTATGGGACCCATGCTGGGGGATTATGGGACGCATGCTGGGTTATCGGGGTACACTGCAGGGGCTATGGGACCCATGATGGGGGATTATGGGGTGCATGCTGGGTTATCGGGGTACACTGCAGGGGTTATGGGACCCATGATGGGGGATTATGGGGTGCATGATGGGTTATCAGGGTACACTGCATTGGCTATGGGACCCATGATGGGGGATTATGGGGTGCATGATGGGTTATCGGGGTACACTGCAGGAGCTATGGGACCCATGATGGGGGATTATGGGGCACATCACAGGGTTTATGGGTATATTATGAGGCTGGTTCGGTGCATTGTAACAGGGTTTATGAGGTACAGGGGCACTGGGGTGCATTATGGGGATTTGCGGGTGCATTGCAGTGATGCCGTACAGAGATCTCATTGGAGGTAGGCCACGTGTCTACATCCGGGTTTGTGCCCCCTTGTCCTGGAGGTGCCCATCTCTGCAGCGGGCTCTAAATGCTGCCCCCTCCCAGATGGCCATGCTCTGTGCTCGGCACCTTCTCCCCAGTCTGTAACGAGCACTCGGCTGCTGGCTGCCCTTATCCCAGGGCAGACACCCGCTTCAGTCGGCCTGGGGACTCCGCCTGACCAGGGGAGCGGAGCCCGCGCCTGGGTCTGGGCTTGGTGTATTTATACATGTCAGTGAGACACAGCGCAGCCCGACTCCCCGGCAGGACGCCAGCAGGGCCGGGGCAGGCACTGACTGGCTGTTTGTTTTTCGTCTCTGACAGTTCGTCCTGGACCCGAAACGCCAAGCATTCGGGGAGTTCCTGCCTGGCTGCTGCTCCCAGCGCCCATGTGCCCTGCTTGCTGAGCGCCTGGGCGGCACAGAGAGGCCCTGTGTGTGCCGGCAGAGCCGTGGCTCAGCATGGGAGGGGACAGGCGTTCCCACGGCCGCACAACCTCGGGGGGTCGGGAATGCTCAGCGACCACGGCTGAACAGTGATTCCCACCCCAGGCCTACCCCTGGGCTCATGGCCTCAGCCACCCACATGACAGGGGGCCCGATTCACAGCAAGCAATAAAACACTGGCTTCAAAAAAGGCCTTTTTGTGGCTTGAACGAGCAAGAGCAACGGGGTGGGGGCATGGGGCAGGAGGTGGGGTGGGACATGGGTGTACAGGTGGGGCATGGAGAGCATGAGGAATAGGGTGGGGTGGAGCTGGGAGGAGAGGTGCGGGCGTAGAGGTTGGGGTGAGGGCAGGAGGAAGGGACATGAGGCGCACTGGGGCTGCAGGGGATAGGGGTGGAGGAGGAGGTGAGCGAGTAGGGTGGGACGGAAGGAGCAGCAGGGTTAGCATTACGTTTGCCCCATGCCCGCCCCAGCACACGGATGAATGAGTTCTGTGCTCCCGGTGTCTGGCCATTACTCCTTGGTCTGTGCGGTTCCCCCCAGGACGGGCGCAGGTTTGCCCTGGATGGATGAGCAGCTCCGGCAGGCGCTGGGAAATCCCAGCAAAGCCCCTGGGGATTGGCTGGTCCCGCCGTGCCCCCGGTTTTCATTCTGCTCCCCAAGTGCCCACCAGGGACTGTGGCTTTGCCCTACGCACCTTGCACCGAAGGGCCGGACATGCAGCGGCAGGCAGACAGACACAGCTACGTGAGCGTTAGCACTGGGAGATCAGAGCCCCCAGCGACATCCCCCTCCCTACCCGCCGGCCAGCCTGTGGCCAAGAGACCGGGCTTGGTTCCAGCATGAGGCATCCGGGTTGGGGCGTGGTGGGCTCTGAGTTCGAGCAGACAGGGCGCGGCACCGGTGGAAGGATATGAGGGGTGGGGGGACATCCCTGCAGCAGTGACCCCTGCTGGTTGGGGTGGGAGAGTCAGCGGGGTGGAACCTTTCCCCAGAGACCCCAACCCCTGTGCAAAGCCCCATTATCCCCCAACATACATGTGAAAACAGAGGCCCAGAGCTGGGAAGAGCCTCACCCAGCAATGGAGAATAGAACCCAGGAGTCCTGTCTCCCAGTTCCCTGCTGTAAGCACTGCATGATGGGACACCAGCCCTCGTCACAGGGAGAGCCTCCACCCTCACTCACCCCTGCCCCTACCTCTGCCTGGTATGGCCCTGTGATGGGTTCAGTCACAGAGACCCCCTTGGATGTGCTGAAATTACCTCTGAGTCCATTTTCCCTGCCAACTTGGGGACTCCAGAACTCTGCCTTGTTGAGCCAGACACACTAGCCTGCTGCAACAGACCCAGGTCTGGTCCACGCCCCCAAAGTGCAGACTTTAACCAAAAACTGCTCAGCAAGTCACTTATCTCCAGCACCCAGACACCCAGATCCCAATGGGGTCCAAACCGCAAATAAATCCATTTCACTCTGTATAAAACTTATACAGGGTAAACTCATAAATTGTCCGCCCTCTATAACACTGATAGAGAGATATGCACAGCTGTTTGCTCCCCCGGGTATTCATCACTTACTCTGGGTTAATTAATACACAAAAGTGATGTTATTAAGTATAAAAAAGTAGGATTTAAGTGGTTTCAAGTAATAACAGAGAACAAAATAAGTTACGAAGGAAAATAAAACAAAACACCCAAGTCTAAGCCTAATACATCAAGAAACTGAATACAGGTAAATCTCACCCTCAGAGATGTTCCAATAAGCTTCTTTGACAGACTAGACTCCTCCTTGGTCTGGGCCCAATCCTTTCCCCGGTACAGTTCTTGTTAGTTCCAGCTCAGGTGGTAATTAGGGGATTTTTCATGACTGCAGCCACCCCCTTTGTTCTGTTCCGCCCCTTTTTATAACTTTGGCACAAGGCGGGAATCCTTTGTCTCTCTCTGGGTTCCCACCCTTCCTTCTAAATGGAAAAGAACCAGGTTTAAGATGGATTCCAGTACCGGGTGACATGTTCACATGTTCTGTGAGACTTCATTACCCACTGGCTGGCACACAGGTACACAGGCAGGCTTACAAGTAAACAGAGCCATTTATAACTAATTGTCCTAGTCAAGGGGAGCCATCAAGATTCCGCGCCACCATTAATGGCCCACACTTTGCATAATTACAATAGGACTTCACAGTAATACTTCATATTTCTAGCTTCGGATACAAGAGTGATACATTCATACAAATAGGATGACCACACTCAGTAGATTATAAGATTTGTAATGAGAGCTTACAAGAGACCTTTTGCATGAAGCATATTCCAGTTACATTATATTCACACTCATTAGCATATTTCCATAAGCATATGGAGCACAGCATCACAGCCCCCCAGGGGTGGGGGGAATCCAGGGGCAGGTGTGGGGGCTGAGAAGCTCCCCATGACTGTGAGCTCCTAAGAGTCCTGGTATCAGCTCACAGGCCTCACTGAACATATTGGGGTCACAAGAGCAGCCATTCGCTATCCCCAGGGAGCTGCGGGGGTGTGCAGTGGGAGAGCTCCCCCCAGAACCCCTGGCGCCCTCACCCCCGCCTGGAGGGCAAGAAAACACCTTGCTCCCCCCAGCACCCTCTGGGTCTTGGGGCACCTGCCCTCCAGAGCCTGAACGTGTACCCCTCCTCTAGCCCGGACCCCCGCTCACAGCCGGGATCCCTCATGCTGGGGGGCTTGGCGTGCACACCCTCTAAAGGGAGACGGGTCACAGCCAGACCCTGGCAGCTGGCGTCCTTTAGCCTTTCGGCAGGAGGGAGGGGGCTGGACTGGGTGATCCCAAGGCTCCACCTGGTTCCTGGTCTGCTTCGCCCCGATCTCTGGGAGCGCAGCCATGGTCACAAGATATTGGCCCGTGGTGCGGCGTCCTGGTGCGGGAGGCTGAGGGTGGGAGGAGCCTGTGAGGGACTCTAGTGGTTTGGGGCTGGAATCCTTCAGCTTTCCAACTCCCGGTGCTGAACCTGATCCCGCCCCAAATAATGAACCTGCCCCCTCCAGACACTCCCCTCTCGGTCCCCGGCTAACGCTCCAGCTCCCAGCGCGGCCACGTCGCACATGGGACCCTTCACACTGCCAGCCACAGAGACCAGCAGTGACATAGTCCAGGCTACCCCACCCCACAGCTGGGGTCACACCTGGCCCTCTCTGGCTGGGCTCCAGAGCTGCTGCTGGCCGTTCCTGGGTCACTCACCTGCTTCAGAGAGACAGGGATCTACAAAGGAACCAAAGCCTCGGGAGAAACACACCCTTCAACTCCCGGGCCCCTCTAGCCACTCATGCTGTGATCTCTATGGTAAGTGGGTAGATTGCCTGGCTCACTGCCTGTTCATTGGGTTCAGCTGCAGCAAAGGGGAATGTGTGTGTGTGGGGGGGGGGAGGTGGAACCCAGAGCACCTGATTTGCCTGTCTGGCTGACATGCACTCAGTGCAGAAAGGGTTAGATGGGGTTTAAGCCTTCTTGTGCCCAGCAGTCTGTGTACAGTGCCCTGTGTGTGTGTGGCCATGTATGCAGTGCCGGGTGTGTGTGCACATGGAAATCAGTGTGTGTGCCTGCAGTTTGGAGTGTGGGTGCAATGTGGCATAAATGTGTACAGTGTTCTCTCTGTGTGTGTGTACACACAGTGCTATGCAGGGTTTGTGTGCCTGCCCCCGTGCACAATGTAGTGTGTGCAGTGTGGTGTATATGTGTGCAGTGCCAGCTCTCTCTCTGTGTGTGTATGCAGCGTAGAGTGTGTGCGTGCATTGCAGGGTGTGAGTGTGCAGTGTGGTGTATATGTATACAGTGCTCTGTGTATGTATGTGTGTGCAGTGAAGTGTGTATACACAATGCAGTGTGTTTGTGTACAGTGAAGGGTGTGGCACATCCACAGTGCAGTGCAGGAGGGTTGCACAATGTGTGTGTGTGTGCACATGCACAGTGCAGTGTGTGTGCATGTGTGCATGCACAGTGCCATCTATGTGTGTGTTTGCAGTGTTGTGAAGTGTGTGGGTTGATTGCAGTGTGTGCAGTACCATTTGTGTGTAGGGCGCAGTGCAGTGTGTGTGCACAGTGCTATCTCTGTGTGTGTTTGCAGTGCCATGCCATGTGTGTTCAGTGCAGATCCATGTGTGTGCATGTGGTGCTGTCTGTGGGTGTTAGCCATACTGCATGGTGGGTGGGTGCAGTGCCTTGTGGTGGGTGTGCATGTAGTGCTTGGCAGTGTGTGTGTTTGTGCAGTACCACAGGTGGGTATGTGCAGTGAGTACGCATGCAGTGTGGGTATGCAGTGATGTGTGGTGTGGGTGGGCGTGCAGTGCCATGCAATGGCTGGGTGTTCACTGTGGCATGTAGTGAGTGTGTATGCAGCACCCTGCAGGGTGTGTGTGTATGCAGTGCCTTCCAGTGGGGTCAGCAGTGCCATGTGGGCTGTGTGCATGTGCAGTGCCATGCGGGTGTGTGTACACCCATGCAGTGTGGTGTGTGTGAACAGTGCTATCTCTGTGCATGCAGTGCCAAGATGTGTGTGTGTGCAGTGAAGTGCCATGTGTTTGCATGCAGTGCTGTCTGTGGGAGCATGCAGCACTATGCAGTGTGTGTTCGGTGTGTGTGAGAGAGCAGTGCCATCCACTGGATGCATGCAGTGCCACATGGTGGGTGTGCGCAGTGCTAGGCAGTGTGGGTGTGTACAGTGTCGTGCAATATGTTTATGTGTGTGCGGAACAGTGCTGTGCAGTGAGTGGGTGTGCTCAGTGGCATGTGGTGGGTGTCCACTGCCTTGTGGTGGGTGTACGTGCAGTAGCATGCAGTGAGGAGGTGTGCACTGCTGTGTGGTAGGTGTGCTATGCGGTCAGTGGGTGTGGAGTGCCACACGGTCAGTGTGTGCGCCTGTGTGTGCAATGCCGAGCGGAGGATGTGCAAGCAGTGACATGCGGTGTCTTTGTGTCTGCAGAGCTGTGGGGTGTGTGTGTGTGTGCAGTGCCATGCAGGGTGTGTGTGGTGTGGGTGCGCAGTGCCGTGCGGGGTGTGTGTGGGTTTGCACAGTGCAATGCTGTTGGTGGGTGTGGCATCGAGTGTGCCACACGGTCGAGGTGTGTGTGTGTTCAATGCTGTGCAGTGGGTATGCATGTCGTGTGTTTGTGTGTGCACAGCTGTGTGGCGTGGGTGGGTGTGCAGTGCCATGCAGTGTGTTTGCGTATGCACAGCTGTGTGGCGTGGGTGGGTGTGCAGTGCCATGCAGTGTGTTTGCGTATGCACAGCTGTGCAGTGTGGGTGGGTGTGCAGTGCCATGCAGGGTGTGTGTGCGCGTGTGCAGTGTTGTGTGGTGTGGGTGTGCAGTGCCATGCAGTGTGTTTGTGTGTGCACAGCTGTGCGGCATGGGTGGGTGTGCAATGCCTTGCAGTGGGTGTGCATGCAGTGCCATGCAGTGTGTCTGTGTGTGCACAGCTGTGCGGCGTGGCGGTGGGTGAGTGCAGAGCTGGCCGGGGGTGCGGCCGGCTCAGACTGACTCTCACGGCCTTTCATGCGTCAGGAAAGCCAGTCTCCCGTTTCAGGAAGCTTCCCAAGGAAAATAAACCACCGGCAGCTCCTGGGGAAAGGAGAAAAGCCGAGGAACAGCCCCTGACAGCCCCGGGCTGCTTCCTTCCTTCTCCACTGGGCTCTGGCTCCCCTCCGTTCAGCCCAAATGACCCACCTTGGCTCCCACACCCCCGAGTGTCCCCCATCTCACTGCACTGAGCACCAGGCTACCCTGTCAGCCCAGCCACTGCCTCGCCCCAGGGCACCTCACAGAGACCCTGGATGGGCAGAGCTGGGGCACGGCTGGCACCTACCACAGCACCTGGTGTGCAGTGCTCTGAAATGCAGCCACCTCTGGGGGAGGGCAGCGGGCAGCGCACCACACAGCAGCAACACCCAGGAAAGCTGAACTGTCCATGCAGAGCAGACGAGGCCAGAAAATGCCTGGCTGAGTAAAGAGCTCGGAGTGACTCTGGAGAGGGCTGGTGAGCTGCAGCTGCAGGGGCCCCCAGGGTTCCATCCGCACACGGGTGACCCCGGAGAGGGCTGGTGAGCTGCAGCCTAACCTCACGAGGGCTTGAATCTGCAGCCCCACACCTCTACCTGAGCCATAGGGGAGACTCCGTCAGCTGTCAGCGGTAGTAGGCTCTTACCCACTAGTGGATCAGTGACACTGGTCTACAATTTTTGAGAAGTCGTCTGCTTCAGAGACAAAATGTGCTATTTAGTATGTATTTTGATGTGCTGAATTCAAATATGACAATTAAAACAACTGATTGGCTACTGTTTCTAAGATATTTAAGTTTTTACATTTTATGTCTATGTATATTGTGTAGATAGTAGAGTTTTAATCATAAATTGCAAACCTAGGTCTTTTCATGTGTTTATGGTTGCTTTACATGAGACTATTTCACCTGTCCTGTTTATGTAACACTTTAAAAATCAGCAAAGGGGTTATATAAATAAAATTGATTATGAAACAAAAGGCAAAAACCTATTATGTACATAGTTTAGTCCTATTCAGTGTCTACTCGGCGCTTCTTGGCTTGTCTCTTGTATTCATTAAATGGAGCATCTCTTGTCACTGTCCAGCAATAGTCTGCAAGCATTGATGGGCTCCATTTGCCCTGATAGCGTTTCTCCATTGTTGCAATGTCCTGGTGAAATCGCTTGCCGTGCTCGTCGCTCACTGCTCCGCAGTTCGGTGGAAAAAAATCTAGACGAGAGTGCAAAAAATGTATCTTTAGTGACATGTTGCAACCAAGGCTTTTGTATGCCTTGAGGAGGTTTTCCACCAACAACCTGTAGTTGTCTGCCTTCTTGTTTCCGAGAAAATTTATTGCCACTAACTGGAAGGCTTTCCATGCCTTTTTTTTCGTTGCCACGCAGTGCATGGTCAAATGCATCATCTCGAAGAAGTTCACGAATCTGAGGACCAACAAAGACACCTTCCTTTATCTTAGCTTCACTTAACCTTGGAAATTTTCCACGGAGGTACTTGAAAGCTGCTTGTGTTTTGTCAATGGCCTTAACAAAGTTCTTCATCAGACCCAGCTTGATGTGTAAGGGTGGTAACAAAATCTTCCTTGATTCAACAAGTGGTGGATGCTGAACACTTTTCCTCCCAGGCTCCAATGACTGTCGGAGTGGCCAATCTTTCTTGACGTAGTGGGAATCTCTTGCACGACTATCCCATTCGCAGAGAAAACAGCAGTACTTTGTGAATCCAGTCTGCAGACCAAGCAAGAGAGCAACAACCTTCAAATTGCCACAAAGCTGCCACTGATGTTGGTCATAGTTTATGCACCTCAAAAGTTGTTTCATGTTGTCATAGGTTTCCTTCATATGGACTGCATGACCAACTGGAATTGATGGCAAAACATTGCCATTATGCTGTAAAACAGCTTTAAGGCTTGTCTTCGATGAATCAATGAACAGTCTCCACTCATCTGGATCGTGAACGATGTTGAGGGCTGCCATCACACCATCGATGTTGTTGCAGGCTACAAGATCACCTTCCATGAAGAAGAATGGGACAAGATCCTTTTGACGGTCACGGAACATGGAAACCCTACCATCACCTGCCAGGAGATTCCACTGCTGTAGTCTGGAGCCCAAAAGCTCTGCCTTACTCTTGGGTAGTTCCAAATCCCTGTTGGCTCTCTCCAAATCATTGGCACTGCAAAAGGCATAGATTTCCTTTTCCTGTTCAACCACTGGCAAAGATTTGTTGCACAAGTGTTGCAGCATATGTGTGGGGCCCACATCTTGTCCTGATCTCCAATTTTGCAGCCAAAAGAAAGGTGATAGGCTTTCTTAACCATAGAGGTTATACTGCGCTTTTGTGATGCAAAAGTCACTTCACCACAAACATAGCAGAAGTTATCTGCACTGTTCACACAAGTACGAGGCATCTCTGCTCACTTTGGCTAAACAGAAATGTGTCCCTTTGCAATATCAAACACTGACAAATAAGAGAGCACGACACTGTATGATTTCTAGAGCTGATATAGGGCAATTTGTTCAGCAGAGTGATGTAAGCTTCGTTATGATTGCATCATCCATGACTTCTAGGAATAACATGATGCAATTCATATCATGTATGATGCAATACCAGCTTCAGATTGCATCATTCATTGTTTTGCCTAAAAAGCAAGTACTGTCCAAACGCAGTCATAGATTTATTCATAGATCCAGTCAAAGATGTATTTTAGTCATTTCTGGTTTAAATTGAGATCCCTTCCCTTTATAACTCACTTATCCTCCGCCATTCCCAAGTCAAGGGTCGTATATACTGACCCAATAGCATGTCTTGAAAACTAGAGCCAATCAACAATGTTAAGCATCATTTTCGTTCTCAGTGACCCAGAATTAGTAAAGTTTGACTACATTTATTTCA
Organism: Macrochelys suwanniensis; assembly: GCA_033296515.1. NCBI lineage: Eukaryota > Metazoa > Chordata > Testudines > Chelydridae > Macrochelys > Macrochelys suwanniensis. The sequence continues at coordinate 2,452,502 of CM065797.1, forward strand.
GAAGCATTTGTGATCAGAGGGGAACATGGGACCTTCCTGGCAGCAGATTACACCCCCACCCTGCGCGAATCGAACCCGGGAATCCAGGGCATCTGCTTCCAAACTGCAGTTGAACTGGCCACGCTGCCCCTGGAGAGGAAGTGCCACGTGCCAGAGTCTTTCCCTGCCATCGCCACCCGTTCTCCCTATGCTTGTCTGCCTCCTCCAGCTGCTCAGAACAGTGATGACAAAACTCTCCCGGTTCACCCCAAAGGATCCCAAAGTACCGAGTGCTTGTGCAGCCGCCACCTCTGAGGCGAGGCCTGGCAGCTGCGTAACAGCCACAGAGCAACACAGCTCACGGCTGAGCCCTGCTGGGATTAGGCCACGGCCCTGGGCTCGCTGCGCCCGCTCTCACTGCAGACCACGACTCGTCGCCCACGGGGCTCAGGTCCGGGTTCCCGAGGGCTCTGCGTCTTGCCCCACAGGCAGCTCTCCAGCAGCACGAGGGCCGCCCGAGCCTGTGCCAGGCGCTGGGCTGGTGCTGACCGAGAGGGGCAAATGCCACAGGGCTCCCAGCGCAGCTCTGCCTGCATCGGGGCTGAGTAGATCTGCCTCTGCAAGCAGCCCTGCGCTGCCCCCTGGCAAACCCAGCGGCGGGGTGGGAGGAGGGAGAGAGCACATGGGGCTGCAGGGATGTTAGCCTAGAGCAGCTGGGGACATGCGCCTTTGCCCTGCCGTGGGCTGGGCCTGTCGGAGCCTAGGGACGGGCCCCTTGTCTGTGAGGGACGCCAGTGCTGGCCGCAGCATTTGCAGAGCTCTGAGACCGCTTGGCTTTCCTTGGGGAGCCGGGCCAGCCCAGCTTCCCCCTCACAACCCCGTCCCTCCCTCTGCCTACTACTCTGGGCCCCGTCACTCCCTCTGCCCTCAGCTCTGGGCCCCGTCCCTCCCTCTGCCCTCAGCTCTGGGCCCCGTCCCTCCCTCTGCCCTCAACTCTGGGCCCGTCCCTCCCTCTGCCGTCAGCTCTGGGCCCCGTCCCTCCCTCTGCCGTCAGCTCTGGGCCCCGTCCCTCCCTCTGCCCTCAGCTCTGGGCCCCGTCCCTCCCTCTGCCCTCAGCTCTGGGCCCCGTCCCTCCCTCTGCCTTCAGCTCTGGGCCCCGTCCCTCTCTCTACCATCAGCTCTGGGCCCCCTCCCTCCCTCCGCCCTCAGCTCTGGGCCCCGTCCCTCCCTCTGCCTACAGCTCTGGGCCCCGTCCCTCCCTCCGCCCTCAGCTCTGGGCCCCGTCCCTCCCTCTGCCTACAGCTCTGGGCCCCGTCCCTCCCTCCGCCCTCAGCTCTGGGCCCCGTCCCTCCCTCTGCCTACAGCTCTGGGCCCCGTCCCTCCCTCCGCCCTCAGCTCTGGGCCCCGTCCCTCCCTCCGCCCTCAGCTCTGGGCCCCGTCCCTCCCTCCGCCCTCAGCTCTGGGCCCCGTCCCTCTCTCCGCCCTCAGCTCTGGGCCCCGTCCCTCCCTCCGCCCTCAGCTCTGGCCCCGTCCCTCCCTCCGCCCTCAACTCTGGGCCCCGTCCCTCCCTCCGCCCTCAGCTCTGGCCCCGTCCCTCCCTCCGCCCTCAGCTCTGGGCCCCGTCCCTCCCTCCGCCCTCAGCTCTGGGCCCCGTCACTCCCTCCGCCTTCAGCTCTGGGCCCCGTCCCTCTCTCCGCCCTCAGCTCTGGGCCCCGTCCCTCCCTCCGCCCTCAGCTCTGGCCCCGTCCCTCCCTCCGCCCTCAGCTCTGGGCCCCGTCCCTCCCTCTGCCCTCAGCTCTGGGCCCCGTCCCTCCCTCTGCCTACAGCTCTGGGCCCCGTCCCTCCCTCTGCCTACAGCTCTGGGCCCCGTCCCTCCCTCCGCCCTCAGCTCTGGGCCCCGTCCCTCTCTCCACCATCAGCTCTGGGCCCCGTCCCTCTCTCCGCCCTCAGCTCTGGGCCCCGTCCCTCCCTCCGCCCTCACCTCTGGGCCCCGTCCCTCCCTCCGCCCTCAGCTCTGGGCCCCGTCCCTCCCTCCGCCCTCACCTCTGGGCCCCGTCCCTCCCTCCGCCCTCAGCTCTGGCCCCGTCCCTCCCTCTGCCCTCTGCTCTGGGCCCCGTCCCTCCCTCCGCCCTCACCTCTGGGCCCCGTCCCTCCCTCCGCCCTCAGCTCTGGGCCCCGTCCCTCCCTCCGCCCTCAGCTCTGGGCCCCGTCCCTCCCTCCGCCTTCAGCTCTGGGCCCCGTCCCTCCCTCCGCCCTCAACTCTGGGCCCCGTCCCTCCCTCCGCCATCAGCTCTGGGCCCGTCCCTCCCTCTGCCCTCAGCTCTGGGCCCGTCCCTCCCTCTGCCGTCAGCTCTGGGCCCGTCCCTCCCTCTGCCGTCAGCTCTGGGCCCCGTCCCTCCCTCTGCCCTCAGCTCTGGGCCCGTCCCTCCCTCTGCCGTCAGCTCTGGGCCCCGTCCCTCCCTCCGCCCTCAGCTCTGGGCCCCGTCCCTCCCTCTGCCCTCAGCTCTGGGCCCCGTCCCTCCCTCCGCCCTCAGCTCTGGGCCCCGTCCCTCCCTCTGCCCTCAGCTCTGGGCCCCGTCCCTCCCTCCGCCCTCAGCTCTGGGCCCGTCCCTCCCTCTGCCCTCAGCTCTGGGCCCCGTCCCTCTCTCCGCCCTCAGCTCTGGGCCCCGTCCCTCCCTCCGCCCTCAGCTCTGGGCCCCGTCCCTCTCTCCGCCCTCAGCTCTGGGCCCCGTCCCTCCCTCCGCCCTCACCTCTGGGCCCCGTCCCTCCCTCCGCCCTCAGCTCTGGGCCCCGTCCCTCCCTCCGCCCTCACCTCTGGGCCCCGTCCCTCCCTCCGCCCTCAGCTCTGGCCCCGTCCCTCCCTCTGCCCTCTGCTCTGGGCCCCGTCCCTCCCTCCGCCCTCACCTCTGGGCCCCGTCCCTCCCTCTGCCCTCAGCTCTGGGCCCGTCCCTCCCTCTGCCGTCAGCTCTGGGCCCGTCCCTCCCTCTGCCGTCAGCTCTGGGCCCCGTCCCTCCCTCTGCCCTCAGCTCTGGGCCCGTCCCTCCCTCTGCCGTCAGCTCTGGGCCCCGTCCCTCCCTCCGCCCTCAGCTCTGGGCCCCGTCCCTCCCTCTGCCCTCAGCTCTGGGCCCCGTCCCTCCCTCCGCCCTCAGCTCTGGGCCCCGTCCCTCCCTCCGCCCTCAGCTCTGGGCCCGTCCCTCCCTCTGCCCTCAGCTCTGGGCCCCGTCCCTCCCTCCGCCCTCAGCTCTGGGCCCCGTCCCTCCCTCTGCCCTCAGCTCTGGGCCCCGTCCCTCCCTCTGCCCTCAGCTCTGGGCCCCGTCCCTCCCTCTGCCTACAGCTCTGGGCCCCGTCCCTCCCTCCGCCCTCAGCTCTGGGCCCCGTCCCTCTCTCCACCATCAGCTCTGGCCCCGTCCCTCTCTCCGCCCTCAGCTCTGGGCCCCGTCCCTCCCTCCGCCCTCAGCTCTGGCCCCGTCCCTCTCTCCGCCCTCAGCTCTGGGCCCCGTCCCTCCCTCCGCCCTCAGCTCTGGGCCCCGTCCCTCTCTCCACCATCAGCTCTGGGCCCCGTCCCTCTCTCCGCCCTCAGCTCTGGGCCCCGTCCCTCCCTCCGCCTTCAGCTCTGGGCCCCGTCCCTCCCTCCGCCTTCAGCTCTGGGCCCCGTCCCTCCCTCCGCCCTCAGCTCTGGGCCCCGTCCCTCCCTCCGCCCTCAGCTCTGGGCCCCGTCCCTCCCTCCGCCCTCAGCTCTGGGCCCCGTCCCTCCCTCCGCCCTCAGCTCTGGCCCCGTCCCTCCCTCCGCCTTCAGCTCTGGGCCCCGTCCCTCCCTCCGCCCTCAGCTCTGGGCCCCGTCCCTCCCTCCGCCCTCAGCTCTGGCCCCGTCCCTCCCTCCGCCTTCAGCTCTGGGCCCCGTCCCTCCCTCCGCCCTCAACTCTGGGCCCCGTCCCTCCCTCCGCCCTCAGCTCTGGCCCCGTCCCTCCTCTGCCCTCAGCTCTGGGCCCCGTCCCTCCCTCTGCCCTCTGCTCTGTGTGCCGGGGTCATTGCCCCATCCTGCACCTGCTCCGGAGCAAGGGCTGGATGGGGAATGAATTCTGACCGGGATCCTGGTTCTGTACCCCTGCTCCCCGCCCCGCAAAGCCCCTCCCTTTGAGGCAGGCGACCCTGACCCCCTCAGCCCCCCAGGCCGGTGCAGAGCCCTTGCTTTTCCACTGCCTCCTGTGGTGTCGCACCCCTTTTACCTCCCCGAAGCTAAGCAGGGTTAGCTGGGTCAGGCCTGGGATGGGCGGCCTCGATGGCCTGTGTGCCCTGCATGGAGCCACCTCCCAGCCATGGACCCTCCCGCCCTCAGGGGCCTAGAGGCTGGGCCCCAGCCTGAGTGGGGACGTCCCCACGGCAATTTCGATTTCTAGCCCTGTCGTGGAACCCAAGGCCCCGAGCCCGACTGCCAGGGCGGTTCTCTCATTGGACCCACTCCGGCAGCGCCACAGGGGAGGCCTAGGGGGCGCTGTGCTGGAGCCAGCCTGCAGGAGAGATGTAAAATCGAGATCGTCGGGCCTGTGGGCGTGACAGGCCCCAGGGGGCCGGGGCCAGGGCGTTTGCTCCAGCATCCTGGCTACACCCCCACTTGGGCCATTGCTGTGCGTGTGCAGCACTGATCTGTGCACTGGGCACACGCTCCTTGTCTGTTCCTTCCCCAAACTGTTCTGCACTGCAGTGTTAAGAAGATGCTGGGTTTCAGCCCAGAGGTAGCTGCATTTTAGTGACCGGTGAAGGGATTGTTTGTATTTATTTGTATTGACATTAGGAGCCTGGGTCATGGGCCAGGATCCCTTGTGCCAGGAGCTGCACAAACACAGAACAAAAGGACAGTGCTGGGAGCCTGGCCTGAGACCCCTCCGTGCTGAGCTGAGGCCAGGCTGAGTGTCCGCCTGTGGAGCTGTGGATCCTCGTCACAGCCAGGCTTCCCTGCGGCCCCAGGGGAATGCAGCACCGTCGCCTCGGCCGAGAACGGGCAAAGAATTGGACATGCAGAGAATCTGTTAAAGCGGCGCACACTTAGCAGGCAATAGGAGTGGAAGGTGCCGAGTACCTGGCAGGACTGATCCCGAGAACAGAAACTGTCCCCTCCCCAGCGAAACAGACATGGCTGGATTGGCTGCAAGAGGTCTAGAGTCAGGCACGCCCCGGGTGTAGGCTCCCACGACTTCACTGAAGCTGCTGTTTCCACCAGTGGAGGATCTGCCCCGGCGCTCCGTTCTCGGGACACGCAGCTCACGCTGTTCTGTTTCCCAGCTCCCCAGCGCGCTCACCCTGCGGGCCTTGGAGCACCCAGTTCCCTGGGGTCCTGTATCTGGCCGCCCCAGCGCCTTCCATTGCTTGAATCCTGGGCTTCTTGCCAGCCCTGCGCCCTCGGGATGTTGGCTGGCAATTTGCAGTGACCTCCCCCCCTCAAAGCACTCATCTGAGTCCCGCTGGGCCTCTCAAGTCACCCTGAAAACGCTTTCAGCTTCGTCCCTGCAAACTCCAAATGGGCAGCGTGACCCGGAACTCGCCCCCAGCTCAGTCAGCAGTGCAGGGCAAGTCCAGTCGCCAGCAGCCGCCACGGGCCGAGGAACCCGACTCTCTGTCGCTGCCCCCGGCTTGGCACCGACCGCAGCAGCGTCACGCCGGACAGTGTGCGCAGGCCTGCGCCGAGTGCTTGCCAGGGGCTTTCAGTTGCCAGGAGAGCCGAGGGCTGCTTTTAAGGGGGGTGGTTTTTACAGCTGGTGGCTCAGGGACGAGCACCCTGGCCTGCCCCAGGGGAGACCGGGGGCTAGGACCTGCTGCGTGACCTCGGGCGAGTCAGTGCTGGGGTGTTTCCTCCCCCCACCCCTGTGCAGGCTCCGGGGGGCAGGGCCCAGTGCAAGCAGCCGCTCTCACGGCCATGCTACGAGGGAGCCGTGGGGCCAGGGTCCCCATGCGGAGCTGCGCTCTAGGAGAGCTGCGTCCATCCCGCCCCTCCTGGCCCGGTGCCCGCGCTGACACTGATACTCACGGCCCTGACACTGGGCTGCACAGGAATGTTCCAGAACAAACGGCTTGTAAACAGGCTGCGTCCCCCCTTCTCCGGGCAGCTGCTCCGGCACCCCCGGCAGCCCTGAGCCTCCTCCCCCCGACTCAGCCCGGCCTGTGGCACAGGGCGAAACTCCCCCCACTCCCAGGGCAAGAGGGGGACAAAAGTTCATGCAGCCCCCAGATGGCTGACCCCACAAGGCCCCGGGCCCCTGGCTGCATCCGGCCACCTGCCTGGCCCAGACTGGGCTACAGCACGGACCGGTCTCCTCGGCGCAGGGGCTGGGGGGTCCTGGCTGGAGGGAGGAATGGGGGCGTTGGCCATTCAGACCCACCACAGAGCCAAGGCTTCCAGCTTCCTCCCCCAGCCTGGCCAGAGATGCTGCTCAGTCAGTGACAGGGGATTTTCACACTCTTGGCCACCCCCCACCCACACAGCGTTCATCTGGCTTCATAGACTCTCCCCCATGCCCTTGGGAGCACTGTCCCCCTTTCACAGATGGGGAAACTGAGGCTCAGAGGTGGTGATGCCCCCCCCATACCTGTGACCCCATGCCCTCCTGAAGATACAAAACCACTGAAAGGCAGCCACTTCTGGGCTGGCATGGAAGGCGTTTAACAGCCCACAGCAACACCACAGACCCAGCAGTGCATGCGGCTGAGGCTGGGACGTCAGGGGGATTTGGCTTTGCAGGATGCACAGGGTGCCGGGCGAACACACAGACACAGCCAACGAGCCACTGCCCAGGAATAGCCGGTAGCTCAGACGTGCAGCTCCTGGCACAGTGTCCTCCAGAGCCATGCTGAGCATCAGCGCCCCCGTATCCACCGCTCACACATAACCACGCAGGAGCCTGCGGCCCGCTGACAGAGCAGGCGGCTCACAGGAGGCTGCCCACAATGTTCCTCCCCGGTGCCCAAAATCTCAGGCTGGCGCCAGTGCAGGGTGGGGCTCCTGCAGCAGACCATCGCTGAGCAGAGCTAGCAACTGTACCCCAGCGCCCTGCCACCTGCCGCAGCTCCAGCGCCCAACCCAGCCCACTGCGCTGCGGGGCCCTGGAAACCGACAGTGGCCATTGATCCAAGGGAGGTGGTAACAGGCATCCTGTGGGGACAGATTTACCCTCAGTTACTCCGATTCCGGCTGCCCAACGCGGCATGTGAGCTCCCCCCGCTGGCCGGGCGGGGCAGTGACACCCACACGCCGTGTGAGCTCCCCCCGCTGGCCGGGCAGGGCAGTGACACCCACGCGCCGTGTGAGCTCCCCCCGCTGGCCGGGCGGGGCAGTGACACCCACGTGCCGTGTGCCCTCCCCCCGCTGGCCGGGCAGGGCAGTGACACCCACGCTCTGTGTGAGATCCCCCCGCTGGCCGGGCGGGGCAGTGACACCCACGTGCCTTGTGAGCTCCCCCCGCTGGCCGGGCAGGGAAGTGACACCCACGCGCCGCGTGAGCTCCCCCCGCTGGCCGGGCAGGGCAGTGACACCCACGCGCCGCGTGAGCTCCCCCCGCTGGCCGGGCGGGGCAGTGACACCCACGCGCCGCGTGAGCTCCCCCCGCTGGCCGGGCGGGGCAGTGACACCCACGCGCCGCGTGAGCTCCCCCCGCTGGCCGGGCGGGGCAGTGACACCCACGCGCCGCGTGAGCTCCCCCCCGCTGGCCGGGCGGGGCAGTGACACCCACGCGCCGCGTGAGCTCCCCCCGCTGGCCGGGCGGGGCAGTGACACCCACGCGCCGCGTGAGCTCCCCCCGCTGGCCGGGCGGGGCAGTGACACCCACGCGCCGCGTGAGCTCCCCCCGCTGGCCGGGCGGGGCAGTGACACCCACGCGCCGCGTGAGCTCCCCCCGCTGGCCGGGCGGGGCAGTGACACCCACGCGCCGCGTGAGCTCCCCCCGCTGGCCGGGCGGGGCAGTGACACCCACGCGCTGTGTGAGCTCCTCCCGCTGGCCGGGCGGGACAGTGACACGGACATACATTGCATGAGCCCCCCACCCCTGGCTGTGAAGACACCGTTGCATACTGGCAATGTCGAGGTATCGTGGATTATCCGGTTTTGCATTCTTGGTTTTCAGGGAGCAAGTAACCCACAAAAAGTGCGTTGAGTTGTGAGGCCTGCTCTGCACTCACTGGTCGATCTCTGTCTGTTAGGGCAGAGAGTTTGTGCTGACGGAATTATGCTGAGAAAAGCCCTAATTTACACAGAGCTATAACCAGTTTAAGGGGCTTTATGATGGTCTATTTCTTATGTCGCTTTCTGAATTAGAGTAAGTTGCAGCAGTGCCAGGGCTGAGATCCCAGTCAGACTGCATCTACACCCAAGAGGCTTTGCAGAGTTAAAGCGACTGAGCTTTTAAGCATAGCCAGGAGTTTAGAAAGCCCGCGGGCCAGAGGAGTACCCAATTGCCAGCTGGACAAGGAGCCACCTGCTAAGGGAGGAAACATTACTTGTGCACCCAGAAACAATGGAGGAGCAACTAACCAAACAGAGAAATAAAATGAATGAACCCAGCAGGTGTCTATAATTTACATATACTAAATAATGACAATAAGCAGTTCTCACCCACGTTCGCTGGGGTATTTCTTGTTGCCTTTTGCAGCATGCAGCAATTCCCGCTCCTGTTGTACAGAGATAAATAACTCTTTGCAGGGTAGCTGGAAGTTGATGCAAACCTAAAGCTCATTGCGTCTGGTTCTGTTCATCAGACCATTTGTTCCCCATTAAGGAAAAGATGCTCCCTACAAGCCCATTTGATCCTGGTGCACCAAGAACAAACGACACAGTTTGGAACAAATTTTTCAGATTTTCTTTTCCATGCTTCCAAAACACCTCCAGCCCCTTTTCACTGAGGCTTGGAAACGTCAGTTCTTGTACTTCTGATCACATCTCTACTGTGCAGCATTCCTCATGGCGCTGACCCATGGTGATGGTTCGCTTCATTTTGAGTGCTTCCATTTCCTCCTCAAGGTCTCAGATAGAACCTAAGCATTGAGGCCAATGGATCTCAGCTTCATCCTTACGTTGTCAGAAGAGACACTGAACCGACTGACAATGTACAAAAGCACAGAATCCAAACCAACAACCCTCTTTCTGGTTTAGCGTCTACGGGTATGTCTACACTGGCAGAATTACAGCACTGGCAGCTACAGCGCCGCTCAGAGAGCACTGAAAGGAAATCACTGTTGTGTGTTCACACTGTCAGCTGCCTGCACAATAGTGTGTTCACACTCGCGGAACGTGCAGCGGTATTCGGAGCAGTGCACTCTGGGCAGCTATCCCACAGAGCACCTCTTCCTCTTCTGCTGCTAAGAGTTGTGGGAAGGCGGAGGGGGTTGCGGGGCATCCTGGGTCCTGTCCCAATGCCCCATGATGCATTGCTTCGCATCCCAGCAATCCCTGTGCTTCTATCTGTATTTGACGCCATCTTTCAAGGTTTTGTGCACTCTGCCTCTTCGGGCTGCAAGAATGGATCCAGAACTGCTGACCAGTATGCTGCCTGCTCTGACCAACACGTCACGAGTGGCGGTGGGGTTATTCCTTAAACTACAAAGGCAAGAAGAGTTCGAGATTGATCTCGCCATGCATATTAGCTACGGCACGAGATTGCTTGTGGCATTCACGGAGGTGCTGACCACAGTGGAAGGCCGCTTTTGGGCTCAGGAAACAATCACTGAGTGGTGGGATCACATCGTCATGCATGTCTGGGATGACGAGCAGTGGCTGCAGAACTTTCGCATGAGGAAAGCCGCATTCATGGGACTGTGTGAGGAGCTTGCCCCAGCCCTGCGGCGCAAGGACACGAGAATGAGAGCTGCCCCGTCGTTGGACTCCTGTTGATGGAAGTGAGCAGGGCCATTAATCGCATCCTGCTCCATAAAACCGTGACTCTGGGTAACGTGCGTGACATTGTGGCTGGCTTTGTACAATGTGCTTCCCTAACTGCGGAGGGGCGCTCGATGGCCACACATTCCAATTCTAGCACCAGCCCACCTAGCATCCGAGTACATACATCGGAAGGGGTATTTCTCAATGGTTCTCTAGGTGATTGTGGATCACTGTGGGCGTTTCACAGACATTAATGCAGGGTGGTCTGGAAAGGTGCTTGACGCATGCATCTTTCGAACACTGGCCTGTTCAGGAAGCTGCAAGCCGGGACTTTCTTCCCGGACCAGAAGATCACTGTAGAGGAAGTCGAAATGCCCATTTTGATCCTGAGAGACCCCACCTACCCCTTAATGCCGTGGCTTATGAAGCCGTACACGGGGAACCTTGACAGCAGCAAGGAGCGATTCAACAACAGGCTGAGCAAGTGCAGAATGTCTGTCGCGTGTGCTTCAGGTCGTTTAAAGCCCCACTGATGCTACCTATATGTGGACTGCACCCTTAGCAAGTTTGCAGATGACACTAAACTGGGAGGAGTGGTTGATACGCTGGAGGGTAGGGATAGGATACAGAGGGACCTAGAAAAATTAGAGTTTTGGGCCAAAAGAAATCTGATGAGGTTCAACACGGACAAGTGCAGAGTCCTCCACTTAGGACGGAAGACTCTCATGCACTGTTACAGGCTGGGGACCGACTGGCTAAGCAGCAGTTCTGCAGAAAAGGACCTGGGGATTACAGTGCATGAGAAGCTGAATATGAGTCAGCAGTGTGCCCTTGTTGCCAAGAAGGCTAACGGCATTTTGGGCTGTATAAGTAGGGGCATTTCCAGCAGATCGAGGGAAGTGATCATTCCCCTCTATTTGGCACTGGTGAGGCCTCATCTGGAGTACTGTGTCCAGTTTTGGGCTCCACACTACAAGAAGGATGTGGAAAAATTGGAAAGAGTCCAGTGGAGGGCAACAAAAATGATTAGGGGGCTGGAGCACATGACTTATGAGGAGAGGCTGAGGGAACTGGGATTGTTTAGCCTGCAGAAGAGAAGAATGAGGGGGGATTTGATAGCTGCTTTCAACTACCTAAAAGGGGGTTCCAAAGAGGATGGATCTAGACTGTTCTCAGTGGTAGAAGATGACAGAACAAGGAGTAATGGTCTCAAGTTGCAGAGGGGGAGGTTTGGGTTGGATATTAAGAAAAACTATTTCGCTAGGAGGGTGGTGAAGCACTGGAATGGGTTACCTAGGGAGGTGGTGGAATCTCCTTCCTTATAGGTTTTGAAGGCCCAGCTTGACAAAGCCCTGGCTGGGATGATTTAGTTGGGGTTGGTCCTGCTTTGAGCAGGGGGTTGGACTAGATACCTCCTGAGGTCTCTTCCAACCCTGAGATTCTATGGTTCTGTGATTTACTATCTAGCTAACCCGACCCAGTGCTTTGACTGAATTGAGGGGACTGTTCACTCCAGTCAAGATAACGAGCTGCTGTTTCCGTCTCTTTAAAAAAGCAGTGAATTTAACATCCTCAGGACCGTACGGTGATGGGGCCGTGCGCTGCAGAGACATCTCCAAGGAGCTTGGGGCTGGAGTCAGTGACTGTTCCCTGCTAGGCCAGGCTTGGGCTGGGACAGCCCGAGGGGTTTGCTGCCGGAGCAGACAAGCTGGCATGCCAGGGAGTCGTCACCCAGCTTCTCTGCAGCAGAACTCTCATTGCTCAGGCTGAGGGGGGTGGCTCCATGTCTCACAGCTCTGGGTATCTTATCACACCTTCTCCATCTGGTGTCCCATCTCCGGCCAGAGGAGATATTTGCTATTAGCAGTCATGGGTGGGCCATGGGCCATTGTGGGCAACCTCATTATAGCATCTCCTCCATACAGTTACCAAGCTCAGTCTTGAAACCAATTACATTTTTTGCCCACATTACTGCCCTTGGGAGGCTGCTCCAGAACTTCCCTCCTCTGATGGGTGGAAACCCTCATCTAATTTCAAGCCTAAACTTGCTAACAGCCAGTTTCTATCCCTTTGTTCTTGTGCCAACATTTGCGCTTAGCTTAAATAACTCCTCTCTCTCCCTGGCATTTATCCCTCTGATGTATTTATAGAGAGCAATCAGATCTCCCCCTCAGCCTTCATTTGGTTAGGCTAAACAAGCCAAGCTCTTTGAGTCTTCTCCTGTAAGGTAGGTTTTCCGTTCCTCGGATCATCCTATTAGCCTTTCTCTGCACCTGTTCCACTTTGAATTCATCTTTCTTAAACATGGGACACCAGAATTGCACACAGTGTTCTCCAGGTGAGGTCTCACCAGTGCCTTGTACACTGATACTAACACTTTCCTGTCTTTACTGGAAATACCTCACTTAATGTGTCCTAGGTTTGCATTAGCCTTTTTCACAGCCACATCACACTGGCAGCTCCTAGTCATCCTGTGATCAACCAGTACACCCAGGTCTTTCTCTTCCTCCGCCACTTCCAAGGGGTAAGTCTTCAGCTTAGAGCAGAAATCTTGTTCTTATTCCCTAAGTGCCCGACCTTGCACTTTGCACTCTTAAATATCATTCCATTTCTATTACTCCAGTTTTCAGGGTCATCCAAATCTTCATAGACCCATAGGGTTAGAAGGGACCACACGGGTCTCTAGTCTAACCCCCTGCCAAGATGCAGGACTTGTTGTGTCTAAAAACCATCCAAGGCAAATGCTATCCAGCCTCCTTTTAGAAAACCTTTAGAATGACCTCCCTGTGCAGCTTGTTCCATTGTCCTCTTATTACAGTGAGGAAGTTTTTCCTGAGATTGAATCTAAATCTGCTGTGCTGGAATTTGAACCTATTGCCTCTTGTCCTGCCCTCTGTGACAAGAGAGAACAACTTTTCTCCATCATTTTTATGGCAGCCTTTCACATATATGAAGACCGCTATCATATCTCCCCTTCATCTCCTCTTTTCCAAACTAAACATACCCCGTTCCTTCAGCCTTTGCTCGTACGGCTGCATTCCATCCCTTTGATCATCTTTGTCACGTGCCTCTGGATCCTTTCCTGTTTCTCTACATCCTTTGTATACGTTGGTGACCAGAACTGGACACAGGACTCCAGATGAGGCCTAACCAGCGCTGAGTAGAGCGGTACCGTCATCTCCTGTGACTTGCATGCCATGCCTCTGTTCATGAAACCTGAAATTACAGATTCATTAAAACCCCTTGTAATTTCATGGGCCACTTCCTTTAATGTCCTGGGATGGAGATTATCCAGGGTCCCCGATATGGTCCCATTAAGCTGTCTGAGTCTGACTTTCACCTCCAATGTGGTAATTTCTAGTTCCATCTCCTTGTTCCCATCAGCCACCCTGCCACTGTCCCCTAGCTCATCACTCTTATTAAAAACGGAGGCAAAGTTTTTGTTTACGTGTTGTCAAACCTAGATTATTTTATATCTCCACCCTACCCTCAGTGCTTAGCAGACCCACGTCTTCTTTCCTTGATATTTTTTTATTTATATGATTGAAGAACCTTTTATTGTTGGTTTCAAATTCTTCTGTAAGGTCTATCTCTGCATGGCTCTCACTTTCCCCTACACTTTCTGACCTCCAAGAGGAAACTTTCCTTGCTGGATCCATCCCTTCTTCCATTCCTTGTAGGCTCTTAATCACCTGGTTGAGATGCCTGCTCCTTCCCTATGATCTTCCCCCTTGCTTGGGGTGCAGGCTCCAGACAGTTTCTGCAACTTTGACGTAAAGTCATTCCAAGCCTCTTCCACATTCAAATCCTGGAGTTCTTCAGTCCAGCCCACTTCCCCAACTAAGTCCCTTATGTTTTTACAAGTTGCCCTTTTGAAATCAAGGACACTAGCTGCAGATCTGTTTGTTTAGCCTTCCATTAGGTTTAAACTGACAACTCATGATCACTTAATCAAGGCTGTCCTCTATAACCAGTTCTTCCATGAGGTCATAGCTACTTACGAAAACTAAATCTGAAAAGGCAGCACCTCTTGTTAGTCCAGTGACTATTTGATGAAGAAATCTGTCAGCGATCACATCTCGGAATATCTGGGCCCTACCTTTATTAGTATCACTTGTCCTTCAATCTATATCTGGGAAATTAAATCTCCCGAAACCACATCATTCCCAGTAGTATTGGCTTCATTGCAAACATTAAAGAGGTCTCTATTCATACCCCAGTCAGATCCTGGAGGTCTGTAGCAGCCCCCAAGCACTATCCCAGTGAAACCTGTTACTCTTCTTCCCCAGAACTGGATGCTGTCTGAAGCACATTGGAAACAACTTTCTGTTCCTTGTATTAGAGGCATCGGTCTCTGCAGAGAAACAGATGGGCTGTTCAGGTGGCGATGGTAACAATCTATAAATGATCCCTCACAGACTTTGGACCAAACCACTGGTCACTAATGGCTCTGTCTTGGTTTTTCTAGCAGACAGTTTATTAGTGTACGGATGTGTGGCCGTCCCTCCTTGTCAGTCTCTGAGGGAGTCCATGCCTCCTCACAGCCGTGCTCTTGCCATGGTGCTCACTCGGCGGGGCAGCAAACAGCTAGGGGGCTCTGGCCTGCAGTCAGGGCAGAGCAACAAGGAGTCGATGTCCTGGCTCTGGTGGCTGGCTAACAAATGCAGGCCTCTTGGCCTAGAGTGGGGAGGCTTCACCCCAGAGGTGAGTGGCAGGGGGACCCGGGCCCATCCTACTCCACTGGGTCCCAGGTCAGGGCCCTAGCAGTGTTTTCCTGTCCTGCCCTTCAGCTTCCAGCGAGGCGGGCATGGCCTTCCTGGTTCTGCAAACTAAAGAGCAGGTTGTGGTCTCTGAGGGAGGCCACGTCTTCTCGCTACAATCAGCAACTTGTGACTTTAGAAACATTTCACTAGACAGCTGATTGCCACAATCCATGTTGTTGTAGCTAAGGCTGTATTCAACCATGGGGCAAATAGTTGCCATTTCACATGATACGATTTTGTCACTTTCAGTGTTTGAAGAGAAAAAGAATTCGCTAAGATTTGCCAGACCTTTGGCCTCTGTGCTTTTCTCATGGCCATCAGTCATTAGGTGCTGTCTTGGGTCAGTTTCACCTCCTTGCCTGATAGTGAATTCACCTCAGTACGAAGTACAAAAGGCAACACCTGCCCAGAGGTATTTTTCTTGCCATTGACATTTATATCGCCACAATCTGTAGAGCCCCGGAACTGCCTGACATTCTCACTGTTTCTGGTGCTGCTAGGTATATGGGCTGCTACATTCAGACCCGCTGGAGCGTTTTCTGGGCAGGTGGCTTCATCCCTAGCTACAGAGTTGCAGGAACTGAGTCTACAGGTGACAAGTTGGGGTGTTTCTGTGCTGCCCTAGTTAAATTTCAATGTGGAGAATTACATTCAGCTGCCCTCAATCCACACACACCCCGCCCCAATTCCTGTTGGACAGCAAGATTCCCATTCCCATCCTGGCCTAAATCGAAGTGTGCCATTGCTGCTGAATAGCTACCATGTCCCACCTCAGCACTGACTGTCAAGTGCTTCCTGGGAAACCCCCTTTCCAGGAGAAACATCCATTGTGGCCAGGGAGCATTTTGGGAGCATGGGGGATGCAGAAATAGGGCTGGAGTTTGGGAGGAACCTTGGGATGCACTGGACTGGCAGGCACTGGGCATACACGGGGCGCAGGAAAGGGAAAGGACGGGCCAAGACGCTGAGATGTGAGGAGAAGAGACAGGGCTCGGCTGTCATTAATATAATGGGGATTCGGTATTGGGGCTGCTGGACACAGACAGACCCTGTGGCTCCCTCTAGCTCCCAAGCTCCCGACCGTGCTGCCGAGTGTCACCGCACTGGGGCTCCCCAGGTTCTGTCCTGGCCTCGTCGGTTAGGAAAGGGCTGGCTGGGTGCAGGGGGCATGTCTGAGAGCCCTGGGATGCCTGGCGAGTGACCCGGCTCCTGTGTTTAGCTGTAGTGAGGGGGTGACGGTGAGATGCGTTTCCCTGGGAGGAGGAGGAGGAGGAAGGCGGCTCTCTAGCCCTCGTCTCTGCTGAAAACGATGCTGTCATTGGGGATCTGGTTCTTGGTCTCCAGGCTGGAGCCGTTCCGGTGCCGGTGCCAGAGGCTGTCACATCGGGGCTGCCCATGCACACTCCCTGCTGCCCGGAAGCCCCTCTGTCTGGCAGAGTGGAGGGGTGGCCGGGCCAAAACTGAGTGGCCTTGCGACCCCCTGCGCCAGCCCGTCACCAACCAGGCAGCACCGGGGCGCCGCACGGGATGTGCCAGAGCCAGAGGGTTCAAAGCCGTCCTGTGCTGAGTTAGCACGGGACAGGCAATCTTTGGTTTACAGAAGGGATGTCCCTTGTAATACGGGACTGTTGGCAGCCCCACCCTGAGCTGCCCAGGCCAGGCAAGGCCTTGCCCCCACCCCACGCAGGGCCAACCTGAATCTGTCCCTGAACATCTCCCTCGCCCCAGGCCAGCTGCCTTACGCCTGCCTGGGACGTGCCCTGCGGATGGAGCAGTGCTGGGCAGCAGGGCCAGGGCAGGGGAAAGGTGTTTCCTCAGGGGCCCCTCACCCTACACCCTGCCACGGCCCTTCCCCATCACAGGGCCAGGGTCCCTCCTGCCAGGCCTGTCCTCTGCTCCTCCCTCTGAGACAAGAGCTGGAGAAGGGCGCCGGGAGACACAAGCCTCACACCTGCCTGGCCAGGAGCAGCAGCGTTGCCTGCTCTGGTCCCCTGGGGAGGTGGGTGGCTGGGGCGCCCCCATCTCCTGCAGGCTGCTGGCTCAGGAGCTGCCGCGGTTTGGGCCGTGGTGCCACTGGACAGCAGTGGCTGGCGCATTTCGAGCCCTGTCGGGGCCGTAGCACCAGCAGGGCCCTACCGCCTGGCACAACAGGAGTCTGGCACCTCTGGGCCTTCCACAGGCTGGCCGGGCTGGCGTGGCTTCGGTCTGGGATGTGTCCGCGGGGACGCTGCCTTGGGAAGCCCGTCGCTTCCCCTTTTCTCATGAGAATGTTTATCCCCGTGTCAGCCAGGCAGTGATTTATGCCCAAATAAGTGAGTCAATGCAGCAGGAGGGACATAAGCATCCTGCTAGGGCCATGCTTGGAGCAGGAAGCACATCAAGGGACCAGCCCAGAGCACTGGGGGCAGGCGGGGCTGAAGCTAGCACCGAGCACAAGCCCCCAGCTCATGGGCAGGGGAAAGATCTGGGCATCGGGAAAACTCTGCCCAGCTTAATCGTTTGTTCCTAAAACAGCGTCTTGCCCCGGGCTTCCAAGCCAGCCGGATCCCACCTGCTGGGCCCAGGGCTTCGATGCCAAGAGATCCAGGGGTCTTTCCCTTCCATATCTGCCTCCCTGGCCCCCTGCTGCACAGGGACATGTCTCCGGCCTCCCATCACTGCTCCCCCACACACACACTTTAGGGAGGACTGGTCTGTGGTTTTGGAGCCACGGGTCCCGGGGTCTATCCATGGCGCTGCTCGGGTGTGCTGTAGCTGGTGGCAGTGAATGGTGCACCGCACCGACGGCAGCACGGAGAGGCTTGCGGTGGCCCGGAGCTCCCTGGGGCACTGAAGGGGGCGGTGGATTCCAGTCTCAGTGGATTATTAAGTCTGTATCACCTGCCCGGACAACAGACACTTTTCAAACGCACCTGCCCAGACCTGTGGGCCCCGGGAAGCCCGGCTGCAGCAACTATCCCTGGCGTCCCCGTCAGAACCGGGCGCTGCTCAGAAGGCTCTGGCTGCGTCTGATCAGGACGTGGATGTTCTGCAAACAGCTCAGAGGAACTTTGCAACGAGGCTCCCAGGACCCCGCTGGGCCAGCTCCAGCACCAGGCCAGCCTCTTGCCACCCGTTTCGGCCCTTCCCATCCCCGCTGCAGGAACCGCACAAACGGCTCGACGTCCCAGGTCCAGCTGCGGTTCTGGGGAGAAAGCTGGGCTGGTTCAGCCTGTGCCTCGGGCTTCTGGGGTGCAGATGAGCACCCCCAAACCATGATCCCTTCCAGCAGACCCGCCTTGGCAGGCAGCACTGCCCATGGCCACACAGGGACGCAGCCAGGAGCAGAGCTGCAAGGCATGATGGGACACAGACACGCCCAGCCTCTCCCAGCTGCTCACAGAGATATCACCTCACCTGCCTTGTCCCAGCAGAGCATGAGTGGGGAGATGGGCCTCAAGCAGGGGGTTTATCTGCCCAGTTGCCCCTGGTGCTACGGCTGTTCAGTCCCCCCCCCCCACCCCGCCAAAAAAACCAGCAATAAACAAAGAGGATGGATCTAGACTGTTCTCAGTGGTAGAAGATGACAGAACAAGGAGTAATGGTCTCAAGTTGCAGAGGGGGAGGTCTAGGTTGGAATTAGGAAAAACTTTTTCACTAGTAGGGTGGTGAAGCACTGGAATGGGTTACCTAGGGAGGTGGTGGAATCTCCTTCCTTAGAGGTTTTTAAGGTCAGGCTTGACAAAGCCCTGGCTGGGATGATCTAATTGGGTTTGGTCCTGCTTTGAGCAGGGGGTTGGACTAGATGACCTCCTGAGGTCCCTTCCAACCCTGAGATTCTGTGATTCTATGATTCTATGAACTCCCTCTCCTAATAGCATCAGGGATCCCAGACCAAAGCACAGCCGACAAGGGGATAATGACAAATTAAAGAGCCGTAATTATCCCGGCAGCTGCTCAGCAAGACTCCTACAAGGGGTAAGAGCCCTTTCAAGGCGTGATGGCTGCAAAGCGGGGGGCTGCTCCCTGCATTAGAGGGTGCAAGTCTGCCTTGTCTCCCCCCCGGGAGAAAGGACAGGGCTGCGGCATGGGGAAGCCAGCGTGTGCTGAGGAGATGTCACTGCCCCTGCCCCTCGCTTGCACTGCCTAGCTCACTGCAGCCCCCAGGGTCAGCACCACTGCAGCTGAAACCCCTGCTCCGGACCCAGGGTCACAGCAGCAACTCTAGCTCCCACCCTGCAGCCAGCACAGGGCTAGCAGCTGCGGCTCGTAGCTAGTGCTCTGAGGACCCGATGCCCAACGCCGCTGGCTACCCACGAGCACCACTCAGTGCCCCGGCGTGTTCCTTGTGGGTCTCCCATCCAAGCACACTGGCCCGGCCCAGCCCTGCTTAGCAGGCAAGAGCTGAGCACAACCCACCCGCTCCTTGTCAGCAATTAGGAAATTAACAGTGATAATCATTACAGCCGCTCTAGCTGCAGGCGGCCTGCTCTCCACACCCACTGGGTCAGGCCAGCTTCCCCCAGAGCGACAGCGCAGGACGCCGGTGCCGGGGAGTCAGCCAGAGGGCAAGGAAGGGGGATCCCCGGAAAGTCCAGGATTGGGGACAGTCGAAGGGAGACAGGCGGGCGGCCCCCAGCTACTAAACACTGGAACACATTCCAAAACACAAATTGCTTCCTCCTTAACCACAAGAAACACACAGCGGGCCCCACCCGTCTGGTGCCCTGGGGAGAAACCGAGACGCTGGGGGAGGACGTGGAACAGCTGGAGCCTCTCGCTCATGTTCAGACAGCTTGTCGGCTGCTCGCCCTGAGCCGTCTCTCCCGGGCCCACGCTCCCCTCCCCTGCCTGGGGAGCCCCACAGCGGGAGGACTCGCCCCATGGCACGAGGCCACAACCATCCTCTGCTTCTCTCCCCACTCCCTTCTGCTGAGGTGGGGGCCGAAGGTCCTGTCTGGGGCTGGGCTCAGCCGCTGGCTGCACCCAGGGCAAAGGGCCCATCGACGGTTAATTATGTTCTCACTGGTCATAGGCTGAGGCCCAAACTTCCTCGCCCAGGCTGGCGGGTGGGGACGGCGTTCTGCCTCCAGTTCAAAAAGCCTTTTGCTTCATGGGCCAGGGGCTGGGAACGGAACTGTCAGCAGCATCCCGCAAGGTCGCGTCACTTCTTCCCAGGGCAGCTCAATTCTCACTTGGGCACCCAGCCTGCCGGGCTACTCCATACCTCCGGCCCTAGGGCTCCAAACAGGCCCCAGGAACACGAGAGCAAAGGGATGCTTGCAGGGGCAGCACGGGAAACATGGCGCAGTGCACGAAGGAGAAGGCCGTGTGCCTGGCTGCTGTTCCCAGTTCTAACTCACTGGGTGGCTTTGGGCAAGTCCCCTCTGCTCTCTGTGCCTCAGTTTCCCCATCTCTACAATGAGAATACTGGGACTGTCCCACTTTGTAAAGCACTTTGAGATCCTCAGAGGAGAAGAGCTCTGTAGGTACGGAGGACTATTAGTAGTAACAGACTCTAGCTCAGGGGTCTCAAACATGCGGCACGCGGAGCTCTTCCCTGCAGCCTGCCAGTCTCCCCGTGCCCCTCCACCACCCCCAGTTACTTCCTATGGCTGCCAACTCCCCTCCCCCCGCCTCCTCCCCCGAGTTATTTTCTGTGGCCGCTAAGATCCCAGCCTCCTCCTCCCCACCCCACCACGCGTGCTGCTCCACACTTCTCTACTTACCTCCAGGCAGTTCCAAACAGCTGTTTGGTGGCTTAGTGGTTTCTGGGAGGGAGTGGGAAGGAGCGGGAAGCAGGAGGGGGAGAGGAGGCGGGGATTTGGGAAAGGGGTTGGAATAGGGGCGGGATGGGGGCGGGACTTTGGGGAAGGGGTTTGAATGGGGACAGGGAAGGGATAAGAAGAGGCGGAGCAGGGGTGGAGTGGGGTGCAGCCCAGTGTAGGGGTGAGGGCTTTAACAGAAGTAAATCTGAGTGAGTGTTTTGTCCTTTGAGTGCTTGGGGCGGCACATGTGAAGGGGCGGCATTCCAGCCTTTCCTGAGGCGTCCATTCCTGGGCCATTCCTCCAGCCACTCCTGGGGCAGCCCATTTCACGGACTGGTTTTTTTTGTTTTTTTTTTGCTTTGGTGGCAACTCCGGCTGCAACTTTTTTTTTTTTTCTTCCGCTTGTGGGGGCAAAAAGCTAGAGCTGGCCCTGAGTGAGGTGCGTTATTGAGCGTATATATTTTATTAAAACCACTTGGAAATGACTTCATCGAAAAAAGAACACTCATGGAAGAAAAGTGAGTTTTCCAAGACAAATGGGAGAATTTATATTTTTTCACAGAGGTAAAAGATAAAATTCAATGCCTTATTTGTCAGCAAACGATTGCTGTTCCCAAGAAGTGTAACGCGTGTTGGCACTACAACACTCTGCACCGTGAAAAATATGACAGATTCACTGGAAAAATCCAAGAGGAAAAAGTTCAGCAACTTAAAGCAGCATTCTTTTTGGGGATTAACAAGTCTAGCAAAGATTCAGTAAGAGCAAGTTTTGTGATAAGTGAAATGATAGCTAAATCATCGCGACCTTTTACAGGCCTATTCGTAAAAGAATGTCTTATGAAGGCCAGTGAAATTTTATGTCCTGATAGGAAGAAGGTTTTTGAAGGCATAAACTTGTCTGCCAATACAGTTGCCTGCAGGATAACGGATTTAGCAGATAATGTGCAAAAACAACTGATTCAAATCTCAAAAGACTTTGAAGCATTTTCAGTTGCTCTTGATGAGAGTACAGATGTATCAGATATCGCAGTGTGCAGTGTCCATTAGAGGTGTGGATTGCAATTTGAATATAACTGAAGAATTGCTAGACTTAATGCCACTGAAGGGTACCACAACGGGACGGGACATATTTCAAGGACTGGAAGAGTGCATTGAAAAAGCTGCGTTGCCATGGAACAAACTTGTATCTTTGGCTACGGACGGTGCGCCATCAATGTGCTCTGAAAACGTTGGTGTGGTTGGATTATTGAAGACCAAACTGAACAGCCTCAATATACCAGGAATTAGCTTCACCAGTATACGTTGCATTTTGCATCAAGAAGCCCTGTGTAGTAAAAGTCTACAAATGAAGGAAGTTATGGATGTAGTTGTTAAAACTGTTAATTTTATACCTGCACGAGGGCTGAATCACAGACAGTTCACCTCTTTTCTAGCAAGTATGGACAGTGAATATGGGGAATGTCTGTATCACACTCAAGTTAGATGGCTGAGTCGTGGAAATGTTTTGAAGCGTTTTTTGCACTTAGAGAGGAGATTGATTCGTTCATGAAAATGAAAAACAAGGAGGTTCCACAGCTTGCTGATTCCACTTTTATCTGCAGCCTTGCTTTTCTAACAGATGTAACTGATCACCTGAATGCACTGAACTTGAAGCTTCAGGGTAGAAAACAGGTGATAACACAGATGTATGCCAGTGTTAAGTCATTCAAAGTCAAGCTTACTTTGTGGGGGAAACAGCTGACTGCTGGCAATCTGATCCATTTCTCAACTCTGAGTTCCTTAGGAAAAGTGGAACCCAAATCCTTGACAGAATATGCAGATATCATTTCTCACTTACACAAACAGTTTGCTGTGCGGTTTAAAGATTTCAAGGCACTTGAACCACATTTTCAACTTTTCTCCACACCGTTTGCTGTTGAAATTGACAATGTTGCAGAGGAAACGCAGATGGAGTTAGTGGAGCTTCAGTGTGATACTATTTTGAAGCAGAAGTATACAGACGTCGGAATTCCAGAATTCTACATCAGAGGGGTAGCAGTGTTAGTCTGGATCTATAGAAGTGACAAAGAGTCCTGCGGCACCGTGTAGACTAACAGACGTATTGGAGCATAAGCTTTCGTGGGTGAATACCCACTTCGTCGGATGCAACGATGTATTCACCCATGAAAGCTTATGCTCCAATGCATCTGTTAGTTTATAAGGTGCCCCAGGACTCTTTGTTGCTTCTACAGAATTCTACATGTTTCATTCACAAGAAAGATTTCCCATGTTATTCTCTGCTTCCACAAGGATAATGGAAATGTTTGGAAGTACATATATATGTGAACAGTTTGTCTCTTCTATGAAGATTAACAAATTTGCGTTAAGGTCAAGGCTCACTGATGAACATTTGAAAGCAACACTGAGATTCGTTTAGTCTCAGGATATCAAACCTAATATTGATGCCCTGGTGGATGAAAAATGCTGCCAGCTAAGTGGCCAAAAATGAAATGACTATCAAAAGTAGCACCGACTTTTCACGTTACAGTTAAAGAAGTTAATACATTGACTTTTAATAGCATACTATATTACTCTTCATTTTTTTCATTTTTGACTATACTTTTGTATCATTGTATGTGTAACACTGAGGCTGAGTATGCTGCTCAGATTTGTTAGGCTGTGGAGTAGGTCGCCTAAGGCAGGAGTCTCAAACACGCGCCCGCGGGGTTATTTTCTGCCGCCTGCCAAGCTCCCTGCTGCCAAACAACTGTTGGTGGTGCTTAGTGTTTCCAGGCGGGAGGCGGAAGGAGCGGGGAGCCGCGTGCTCAGAGGAGGAGGCGGAGAAGAGGCGGGAAAGGGGCGGGGCCTCATGGAAGGGGTGGAGTGGGGGCGGGGGGGGGTAAATAAAGTGTTACCAGATTTGCCCGTTACTTTGGGGTATGCTCATTTATTAGGGTTACTCTTCTGGGGAGGGGGGTTCTGGAATTCTATCAGTGTCCTGCTTGTGTCACTTGTGTTCTCAAACGGAGCTCTATGTCTCCCTGCTGCAAGTTCCCTCCCAACGGAGCTCTCCTGCCAGACCCAAGTTCCTCAGGGCTGGGTTCCTCCAGCCCCAGCCCCAGACACACACACACACACACACACACACACACACACACACACACACACACACACACACACACACACACACACACACACACACACACACACACACACACACACACACACACACACACACACACACACACAGCATGTGTGAGAGGACCGGGTTAATCAGCACTCCCAAACTGACCCCTTATATGTCCCTGGACTCAGTGGGCTGGGCCAAGCTGCCGCCCACAGAATTGAGCACACGTGAGCAGTCTGGGTCGAGCAGCAGGTTCAGCATGTCTCTGTCCCCACTGTCACATTACAATTGTTCTGGTCGTAACCCACTTGATGAGCAAACCCTGCCGGATGTTTGGGCGTTGCAGGGGAGTGCTGCTGCAGAGCGAATGGGGACGCCAAACAACACCCATGGCGGTGGTGGGGGGGGAGAGAGAGAGAAGCCGCCAGCTTACCCACGAAAGTTATTTATTGCCAGGTAATAACCGCACAAGGGGAGCCCAACAAACAAAACAGGGAGAATATTAAATCTAACTTAAATTTGATTACAAAAATCAGGTTTAGAAAACTATAACTGATCCCACAAGTCAGGGTCAGAAGGCTCTACCTAGAGAGAGGGAGAGAGAGAGTTCGGTTCTCACTACTCTGTGAAGCTTGAATCGACCGGGGTCCCAGGTGGTGGTGGTAGCTAAGGGTCCGGAGTGCGGGAGACAGGCGGAGCCCCCACCTCAGCATGGTCAGTCAGGAGAAGATGAAGTCCCAACGAAACTGATTTTTGGCCCCCCAAAACACAGGGCCCAGGGCAATTGCCCTGGTCCATCCTATGAACAGGACGGCTCTGCTTGGACCATTCTGGGCACCACCAAAAATTATACAAACCTGTCGCCCATGCCATGAGTGTGCATGGATAGGAATGGGAGGGTGTGAGTCTGGGTGTGAGTCCCTGAGCGAGTGTGAGAGTACTGGTGCAAATGCATGTGTGAGTCTGAGTGTGTGAGACCTGAACAGCAATCCTGAATAACAAAGGAACAAGAATACAGCCAGATTTCCCAACTAGCTCAGCACGCTGCGTGCTAAGCACTTGGAAATCTGGTGCAGGGTGAGTGTGAAGCAGAGTGTCAGTGAGTATGGGAGTGACTGAACGTGTAAGTGAAAGGAGATGTGAATGCGTGTTTTGAGCGTGTGATGGTTCACAGTGTAGTTGTAGCTGAGGATGTTGGAGAGACAAGGCAGCTGAGATAATATCTGTTATTGGACCAACATCTCCTGGTGAGAGAGACAGACTGTCCCACTTTGCATTTAGCTGGGAGGCTGCATGTACCCTTCCCAGACCTGCGGAACAGCTCGGGGTGGCTCGAAAGCTCGTCTCTCTCACCAGCCGACGTTGATCCAACAGGAGATATTCCCTCCCCCATCTGGGCTCTGATGAATTGGTTGTAAGTTAGATTTGGTGCATGCGCAAGGCTACACTACAGCCAATGTCAGGGCTGTGAATAAACCACCTCCCAGAGCAACACACGTTATCCTGGCACGTGAGATGGGGTGTGTGCGCAAATGTTGGAGCAGGTGTGTGAGTGAGAGAACAGCTGAGCGAGAGACTGAGCCCTGGTCTACACTACGAGTTTAGGTCGAATTTATTAGCATTATATCGATTGATCCATGCACCTGTCCACACGACGAAGCCCTTAACACCGACTTCTAGGGCTCTTAAAATCGATCTCGCCACTCCACCCCCAATGAGGGGATTAGCGCTTAAAGCGATATTGCAGAATCGAACTAGGCTTAGTGTGGATGCAATTCGACGGTATTGGCCTCCTGGATCTATCCCACAGTGCAACATATGACCGCTCTGGACAGCAGTCTGAGCTCAAATGCTCTGCCCAGGTACACAGGAAAAGCCCCGCGAACTTTTGAATTTCATTTCCTGTTTGGCCAGCGTGGTGAGCTGCAGGTGAGCGCAGATCTCATCAGCAGAGGTAACCATGATGGAGTCCCAGAACCGAAGACGAGCTCCAGCATGGACCGAGGGTGAGGTACGCGATCTGATCGCTGTATGGGGAGATGAAACCGTGCTAGCAGAACTACGGTCCAAAAGAAGAAAGGCCAATACATATGCCAAAGTCTCCAAGGGCATGCAGGACAGAGGCTACAACAGGGACGCGCAACAGTGCCGCGTTAAAATTAAGGAGCTCAGGCAAGCCTACCAAAAAACCAGAGATGCAAACAGCCGCTCTGGGTCAGAGCCCCAGACATGCCGCTTCTATGATGAGCTGCATGCCATTCTAGGGGGTGCAGCCATCACTGACCCACCCATGTGGTATGACTCCATATGTGGATCATCAGAAACCACCGAGGAGCATTTTCGGGAAGAGGAAGATGATGATAATCATGCTCAAAATAGCGCACAGACACAGCAAGGAAGCGGAGAAGCCCTTTTCCCCAAGAGCCAGGAACTCTTTGTCACCCTGGAGCCAGTACCCTACGAACCCACCCAAGGCATGCTCGATGCCGGAGAAGGGACCTCTGGTGAGTGTACCTCTGTGAAATTAATACATGTTTTATAAGCAAGAGTGTTTAATGATTAATTCGCGGCCAGTACAGCTACAGCTACTGGAAAAGTCTGTTAACATGTTCGGTGATGGAGCGGAAATCCTCCGGGGACATCTCCAGAAAGATCTCCTGGATGTACTCCCAAAGCCTGTGCAAAAGGTTTCTTGGGAGGGCAGCCTTATCCTGTGCTCCGTGGTAACACACTCTACCACGCCAGGCCAGTAGCACGTAGTCTGGAATCATGGCATTGCAAAGCATGGTGGCGTATGGTCCCGGTGTTTGCTGGCATTCAAGCAACATCCGTTCTTTATCTGTCTGTGTTATCCTCAGAAGAGTGATATCATTCATGGTCACCTGGTTGAAATAGGGGAATTTTATTAAGGGGGTATTCAGAGGGGCTCCGTCCCTGCTGGGCTGTTTGCCTGTGGCTGAACGGAAATCTTCCCCACTGTGAGCCACGCGGTGGGGGGAGGGGGAACAGCGAACATCTTGGATGTGTGTGTGTGTGTGTGGGGTGTCGATTAGGTTCGCGCTGCACGTTAACCCGAAAACCGCTGCTTCTCCCTTTTCAATTGCCAACCCGTTTTAAATGGCCAACCCAACGGCTGTTTGTTATGGGAAATGAGGGGGTTGCTGTTTGAAACCATTCCCACTTGTTATGAAGGTTAAAGAAGCCTATAGACTGTGGCTTACCATGGCTGCCTGCAAGCCGAATTCTGTTGCCTGCCGGACCTGCTTGTGTGATCTCTCACACCAAACCGGCAGACCCTCAATATAACAGGCAAAGTGCAACCTTGGACCAAATGCACATGTGCTATGTAATGTTAGGAGCATTGTTCTCTAAATATGTGTCTTTTAAACTACTCCTCTCCCGTTTGTTTCCTCCCGCAGCTGCAAATGTTTCAACGCCACCCCTTTCATCACCGTCCCAGAGGCTAGCGAAGATTAGAAGTGGAAAAAAAAGGAATCGAGACGATATGTTCTCAGAGCTCATGCAATCCTCCCACACTGAAGCTGCCCAGCAGAATGCGTGGAGGCAGACACTGTTGGAGTCCAGGAAGGCAGAATTTGATCGCGCGGACAGGTGGCGTGCTGAAGACAATGACTGGCGGGATGAAGAGAGACAGCGGCAGGATGAAGAGAGTAGGTGGCATCAGCGTGCAGAGAGAAGGCAGGATGCAGTTCTGAGGCTACTGGAGGATCAAACGGAAATCCTCCGGCTTATGGCTGAGGAAAGGCGTATGGTTCAGGAAAGGCCACCTGAGCCCAGACCACCGCTACAGCCCCTGTAACCAACAGCCCTCCTTCCCGAGTCCCATAACCTCATCCCCGAGACGCCCAAGAAAGCATTTGGGCGGCCTCTGTGCACCCAACCCCTCAAGCCAAGAGAACTGTCCAAGCAACAAAAGGCTGGCATTCAATAAGTTTTAAAGTGCTGTGTGTCCTTGTCCTTCCCTCATCCCCTCCTCCACCACCCATCCTGGTGCTTCCCCTCCTCCACCACCCATCCTGGTGCTTCCCTTCCTCCACCACCCATCCCGGGCGACTGTGGCAGTTACCCCCATAGTTCCCCCTCTTTGTTTTACGAATTAATAAAGAATGCATGATTTTTAAGCAACAATGACTTTATTGCCTCTGCAAGTGGTGACCGATGAGGGGAGGGCAGGGCAGTTTGGTTAAAGGGAAGTAGAGTGATTCAAGGGGCGGGGCTCTTCATTAATGGGAAAAAACAGAACTTTCACACAGCATCCTGGCCATTCATGAAACTGGTTTTCAAAGCTTCCTTGATGCGCAACGCACCCTGCTGTACTCTTGTAATAGCCCTGGTGTCTGGCTGTGCAAAACCAGCGGCCAGGTGATTTGCCTCAACCTCCCACCCCGCCATAAACGTCTCCCCCTTACTCTCACAGATATTGTGGAGCGCACAGCAAGCAGTAATAATAATGGGAACATTGGTTTTGCTGAGATCTAACCTAGTCAATAAACTTCGCCATCGAGCCTTTAAACGTTCAAATGCACATTCCACCACCATTCTGCACTTGCTCAGCCTATAGTTGAAAAGGTCCTGATTACTGTCCAGGCTACCTGTGTATGGCTTCATGAGCCATGGCATTAAGGGGTAGGCTGGGTCCCCAAGGATAACTATAGGCATCTCAACATCCCCAACAGTTATTTTCTGGTCTGGGAAGAAAGTCCCTTGCTGCAGCAGCTGAAACAGACCAGAGTTCCTGAAGATGCGAGTGTCATGTACCTTTCCCGGCCATCCCACGTTGACGTTGGTGAAACGTCCCTTATGATCCACCAGTGCTTGCAGCACTATTGAAAAGTAACCCTTTCGGTTTATGTACTCGCTGGCTTGGTGGTCCGGTGCCAAGATAGGGATATGGGTTCCGTCTATTGCCCCTCCACAGTTCGGGAACCCCATTGCTGCAAAGCCATCCAATATGAGTTGCACATTTCCCAGACTCACAACCCTTGGTACCAGCAGCTCGGTGATTGCCCTGGATACTTGCATCACAACAGCCCCCACTGTAGATTTTCCCACTCCGAATTGATTCGCGACTGACCGGTAGCTGTCTGGTGTTGCAAGCTTCCACAGGGCTATCGCCAGTCGCTTCTGTACTGTGAGGGCTGCTCTCATCTTGGTGTTCTGGCGCTTCAGGGCAGGGGAAAGCAACTCACAAAGTTCCATGAAAGTGCCCTTACGCATGCGAAAGTTTTGCAGCCACTGGGATTCATCCCAGACCTGCAGCACTATGTGGTCCCACCAGTCTGTGCTTGTTTCCCGGGCCCAGAATCGGCGTTCCACTGTATCAACAAGCCCCATTACCACCATGATGTCCACCTTGCGGGGGGGCCTTTTTTGAGAGAGGTCTGTGTCCATGTCCTCATCACTGTCCTCAGGGCGCTGCTGTCGCCTCCTCGCCTGCTGTAGCTGTAGCAGCTCCTGGTTGTCGTTCTCCATATACTCCTGGACAATGCGCGTGGTGTTCATAACGGCGAGAACAGCCGCGGTGATCTGATCGTGCTCCATGCTTTCCCTGATATGGTGTCTGCAGGACAGCAGAGTGGGAGCAGAAGCGGCGGGTGGATAACAATGGTGTCAGCAATATGGCGCCCGCATGAAAAAAGGTGCGAAAGGATTTTTGGCTCCCCCCCTCAGTTGCTTTCATGGAGGGAGGGGGGAGCAAGGGTTAGGCTCCTTCCCTTCTAGCAGCAGATGGTACAATATGCTTGATATCCATCATCATCTCCTGGCCCCCTCAAGGATTGAACTCGTAACCCCGAGTTTAGCAGGCCAATGCTCAGACTGCTGAGCTATCCATCTGCCCGTGTTTTAGGCAGTACTGAATCTCCCTTAAACAAAACGTAAAAAAGAGACTGACCAGAGTCTCTCTGGTCACTCCCATTTATGTCCAAGTGCCCCCAGCCAGCCACACCATAGGCCACCGGCCAGGAGCACACAAATTTCGAGCATATTGTACAATCTGCAGTTAAAAGGCAAGGAGCTTCTGCTGTGTAGTCCCATGACTACAACCATTTATGGAATATTGCACCATCTGCAGCTAGAAGGCAAGGAGCTTATGCTGTGTAGTCCCGCAACTACCAGCCTCAGGTGGAATAGCCCTCTCAAGGATTGAACTCGCAACCCCGGGTTTAGCTGGCTAACACTCAGAATGCTGCACTATCCCTCTGCCCATCTTACCGAATCCCCACTAGACCTAATGTCCAGGCATATGCTGGAGATTACAGTAATTGTGAGCTGAGTAGGCTCCATGCTTGCCGTAGCAAACCCGGAAACCCCGGAAACCCTGGAAAAAAGGCGCGAAAAAGATTGCTTTCACGAAGGGAGGGAGGGACGGGGGATGGCTTGACGACATGTACCCAGAACCACCAGCGACAACGTTTTCTGCCGCATCAGGCTTTGGGATCGCAACCCAGAATTCCAATGGGCGGTGGAGACTGCGGGAACTGTGGGATAGCTACCCGCAATGTAACGCTCTGAAAGTCGGCGCTAGCCCCGCTACTGTGGACACAGTCCGTCGACCTCATGGTCTTAATGCTCTTTAGTGGGGACACACACAATGATTCCATAAATTTGGGTTTTAAAATATCGACTTCTATAATTTCGACCTATTTCTGTAGTGTAGACGTACCCTGAGTGTGCGATTGTGTTAGACTTCATGGCAGGGAGAGGGGAAAGTGCTTAGTGAATGAGTGTGCGAAGAAATGAGTGTGAATTCCTGATGGTGTGTTTGAGCGACTGAGGATGTGCGTGTGAGTGTGTGCGGGTCTGGGGTAGCGAGCTGGGAGACAAAGGACCACACAGGACTGGTCATTCGCAGTGAGGTGGGCCGGGAAACCTCTGAAAGCCAGCGCCGTATCTCACCTTCCCTCTGGACGGGAGCCCAGGCCAGACGTACTGCGGTGAATAACGCCAACCTGCACCAACCTCCCAGCACAGACCACACGCTGTTAACTCAGCGCTGCAGGAAGAAAAACGTTTCTTTGTTGCACTCTGACTCTCTGCAGGGCAGGAAGCCTCGGTACGGGCCGTTTCCTGGGGAGAGCTGGGAAGAAAGTCCTGAGCCACCTTGCACTTTGGAACTGGTTCTGGCAAGACACAAGGGCTCAGAACCCAGCGGAGTTTTTCCACAGGCCTCCCTGGATCTCTGCCACCACTGGGAGCTGGGGAGAGGCTGTGAAATATACCGGCAAAGTGACAGAGAGAGAGGGGGAATTGGAAGAGTTGGTCCGACCTTAAAACCCCTTTGGCCCACCTAGCTGAAGAGCTAAGAATTCTGCCTTTGTTGGACGGTCAATTTATTCCTGACCGTTGCTTGCCTGACACAGTTCGTTCCAAACCAAAGCCAGTTTGATGGGCTGCAGGAATTGTAGCGCTCCGTTGACATTTGTTCTTCCCTTTCCCTTCGGTGTGCGTGTGAATTCCATGCTGCCGGACAGTGCCCGTTTGACAAGCCTGCAGAATGAAGCGCTCTGTGTGTGCCCAGCTCAGCTCCAGCATGGGGCGAGCTCCCCCCGCCATCCTGCCTGGCAAGGTACCCCGCCCCTGCCCCTCCAGGCATGAGTGGGGAGATCTGTCTCCTTGGCATCTCTGAGAGACGTCTCTGGCAAACAGCGGGTGTCTGGTGGGAGGCATCTTTGAAACAGGGAGGGAGGATGGAGGTGTTTTAAACCCGCCTCCAGGGGGCGCTGTCCTGTCGGGGGGAAGGAGGAAGAAAGGCAAGGCATAAATCCCCTCTTCTAAGGGATAATTTCCCCCTGACTCAATAGTGCTAAGCTACCCTAGACCTTCAGAGAGCCAGAGGGAACCCAGGGACGAGGTCGGTGGAGCTGTCTGGCTTTCTGGGAGCGACAAGGGAGCCGAGCGAGCTGGGGAAGGGGCACATGGCCATTTAACGTGTTTCCCAGAGAGCTCATAAACACAGGGCTAGGTCTCCGCTGTGCCCCCCGATCCACCACTTCCCCCGCCAGCCCGTTCCGCACTGAGTTAGTCACAGACATAGCCAGGGGCCTTAGTGACTAGGCTGCCTGTAACCTGCCCTGCCCCCATCTCACCACAAAGACATCACACGCTGCACTCGACATGCGGCCAACTGGCAGGATTTTACTGCAGATTTCACGACAATCTCAGATTTCATCCCGTCAGGCGGGTGCTTGCCCTGGGGGTGGGGGTGAAGAAAAGCATGAACATGTGACCCTAAAAGTTCAGAAAACACAGCATAGAGCTCCTGGAGTCATGTGAATAGGGGAGAATCTCAGTGTCTGTTAAAAATGTTTCTAGCCCTGCTGGTTGCTGATTAACACCTGGACACAGGAGCCAAGTGTGACCTAAAGGCTCCGAAACTGTCAGGCAAAGAAAACACGTCCAATTTTGTTGGTTTGTTCAAGTCTCGTGATTTTGAAGCCAGGACTTTTTGGAGACAGACTCTACATTTGTCAGCACGAGGAGTCTGGCTTACTGCTACAATGTTAACAACCCAGGGTCGGGGAGAAACAGAGGCCAAGCGCCCTGACTCCAAGCCTGGCTCCCTCCCACCGGGCCAGGCAGATCCTTTCTGGGAGCAGCTGAACAGGTGAACTCCGAATTTCCGAGCACGTCCATGCCAGTCACACAGTGACACCCAACGGGACTGGACAGTGAATGAAACGAACGTGCTGTTGAATTCAATCCGGGCCTGAGCGAATGGTTTTTCAGTGTACATCTAGACCTGTCCCTTTTGGGTGTTTTTTAGCCCACATGTTATTTCAAATGGGGTCTGAGACCGTGGTGATGGGCATGCAGTGGGTGGACAGGAAGAGAGGGATGGTGTCACAAATACCAGGCATGAAAAGCATGGCAGGAAAAAAGTGAACGTTGTCAATGGTGGCACCAATGCTGGGTGTAAAAGGAGCTTTGGGACAATTGCTCCGCTGTACGTTGTTCCGAGGAGACATTAAAACCAAACTCCAGGTCACCACATTCGTTAAAGGTCCCATGGGGTTTTCACGAGGTTGAGGATGTCCTGGATAGATGCCAAGTGGGTAATAATTGTATTTGGCCTTCCTAAATTCCCCATAGATTGTCCATAGATTTGTCACTTCCTGTCCTAACTGGTTCAGTGCTGCTGTCACTGGGCATTGCTGTTAAGGTGCTGCCGTGATCCATCCCTAGAGGTGGCTGCATTTGGGTGAAGCACCTAGTGAGTAAGGAGTGTGAGCTGCTGGGGATTTTGGGTAACAGATATTATCCCCAGATCAGGCTGTATTTTTATTGCAGCATTTTGACTTTCCACTATTGTGTCCCATGGTTCAAAGAAAAATGTAAGGCTAATTTACTGGCCATGAAAGGGGCCAGGTTAACAGCCCTGGCACCTAGAGCCCGGTACTTATCCAGAGATCAGAGAACAACTGGCATAAGCAAGCCAAGCTGCTGCTCCCTGCTTGAACCGTCAGCACCATCTCGTTGTGCCAGGGGGGAGTTCGGGCTCCATAGCTCACTCAGTCATTGGCCCCTCTGGTGAGCCGGCCAATAAGGCCTCGCAATTCATGCCAGCTGGGATGGTGTGTTTTGGGGCTGTAGACACCATGATCAACTGGACTGAGACCCGCCAAACTCGTTTCACACAGGCCACCAAACAGATGTGGGCTGTCAGTGGATCACCTCCAGGCAAAAGGCTGAGTGTCCATGAACTGCAATATTTAGCTGCCTTCATTTCCCCTCTAAACCAGGTCAATTTTTTAACCAATACAGCCTTCTTCCATGATTGTGGCTTTTGGGGCATCTAGTAATTGTCATTCACATTTTGCTGATTAAATTCTTCGTCCCAGCTGATGTGTTCAGCTATGAGAAACTGGCCCTTTTAAAACTTCAAGTGTATATATAACTGGTTGGGACTTTATTCTGTTTGCACATTATAAATGTGAGCAAGTCATGATCACTTTTACCTAGGCTACTGTTAATTTTTAGTTCTGCTATCAGTTCCTCTTTATCTCTCAAGATGAGCTCTAATAAAGAATTCCCCCATGTTGGCTGCGACACTTTCTGAGTTAGGAAATTGTCATCTATAATGTTTAGAAATGTAGCATTGTATATCAATGATGAAGTAGACTGTAAAGAAATAAGAAGTGATGCAATGGATAAGACAGAGTCTGTCTGGGCAAAAATCACAATGGGGAAGAAAGCTACTAGAGCCTCCCCTGGGATAGTGCTTGGGGTGAGCTATAGACCACCGGGATCTGATTTGGGTATGGATAGAGACCTCTTTAATGTTTTTAATGAAGTAAATACTAATTGGAATTGTGTGATCATGGGATACTTTAACTTTCCCAGACATAGACTGGAGGACAAGTGCTAGTAATAATAATAGGGCTCAGATTTTCCTAGATGCGATAACTGATGGATTCCTTCATCGAGTAGTTGCTGAACCAACAAGGGGGGATGCTATTTTAGATTTGGTTTTGGTGAGTAGTGAGGACCTCATAGAAGAAATGGTTGTAGGGGACAAACTTGGTTCGAGCTAATTCAGTTCAAATTGAATGGAAGGATAAACAAAAATAGATCTGAGACTAGGGTTTTTGATTTCAAAAGGGCTAACTTTAAAAAATTAAGGAAATTAATAAGGGAAGTGGATTGGACTGAAGAATTTGTGAATCTAAAGGCGGAGGAGGCCTGGAATTACTTCAAGTCAAAGTTACAGAAACTATCAGAAGCCTGCATCCCAAGAAAGGGGGGGAAATTCATAGGCAGGAGTTGTAGACCAAGATGGATGAGCAAGCATCTCAGAGAGGTGATTAAGAAAAAGCAGAAAGCATACAGAGTGGAAGATGGGAGGGATCAGCAAGGAAAGCTACCTTATTGAGGTCAGAACATGCAGGGATAAAGTGAGAAAGACTAAAAGCCATGTAGAGTTGGACCTTGCAAAGGGAATTAAAACCAATAGAAAAAGGTTTTATAGCCATATAAATAAGAAGAAAACAAAGAAAGAAGAAGTGGGACCGCTAAACACTGAGGATGGAGTGGAGGTTAAAGATAATCTAGGCATGGCCCAATATCTAAACAAATACTTTGCCTCAGTCTTTAATGAGGCTAATGAGGAGCTTAGGGATAAGGGCAGCATGACAAATGGGAATGAAGATATGGAGGTAGATATTACAATTTCAGAGGTAGAAGCCAAACTCGAACAGCTTAATGGGAGTAAATCGGGGGGGCCCAGATAATCTTCATCCAAGAATATTAAAGAAATTGGCACATGAAATTGCACGCCCTTTAGCAAGAATTTTTAATGAATCTGTAAACTCAGGGGTTGTACTGCATGGCTGGAGAATTGCTAATATAGTTCCTATTTTTAAGAAAGGGAAAAAAGGTGATTCGAGTAACTACAGGCCTGTTAGTTTGACATCTGTAGTATGCATGGTCTTGGAAAAAATGTTGAAGGAGAAAGTAGTTAAGGACATTGAAGTCAATGGTAATTGGGACAAAATACAACATGGTTTTACAAAAGGTAGATCATGCCAAACCAACCTGATCTCCCCTTCTTTGAGAAGGTAACACATTTTTTAGACAAAAGAAACGCAGTGGATCTAATTTACCTCGATTTCACTAAGGCATTTGATACGGTTCCACATGGGGAATTATTAGTTACGTTGGAAAAGATGGGGATCAATATGAAAATTGAGAGGTGGATAAGGAACTGGTTAAAGGGGAGACTACAGTGGGTCATACTGAAAGGTGAACTGTCAGGCTGGAGGGAGGTTACTAGTGGAGTTCCTCAGGGATAGGTTTTGGGACCAATCTTATTTAATCTTTTTATTATTGACCTCGGCACAAAACGTGGAAGTGTGCTAATAAAGTTTGCGGATGACACAAAGCTGGGAGGTATTGCCAATTCAGAGAAGGACCGGGATATCATACAGGAAGATCTGGATGACCTTGTAAACTGGAGTAATAGTAATAGGATGAAATTTAAATAGTCAAAAGTGTAAGGTCATGCATTTAGGGATTAATAACAAGAATTTTAGTTATAAGCTGGGTCTCCAACTCATCAGTTGGAAGTAACAGAGGAGGAGAAGGACCTCGGAGTATTGGTTGATACAGGATGACTATGAGCCGTCAATGTGATATGGCCGTGAAAAAAACTAATGTCGTCTTGGGATGCATCAAGCAAGGTATTTCCAGCAGAGATAAGGAGGTGTTAGTACCGTTATACCAGGCGCTAGTGAGACCTCATCTGGAATACTGTGTGCAGTTCTGGTCTCCCATGTTTAAGAAGGATGAATTCAAACTGGAACAGGTACAGAGAAGAGCTACTAGGATGATCCGAGGAATGGAAAACCGGTCTTATGAAAGGAGACTCAAAGAGCTTGGCTTGTTTAGCCTAAGCAAAAGAAGGCTGAGGGGAGATATGATTGCTCTCTCTATATATATCAGAGGGATAAATACCAGGGAGGGAGAGGAATTTTTTAAGCTCAGTACCAATGTGGACACAAGAACAAATGGATATAAACTGGCCATCAGGAAGTTTAGACTTGAAATTAGATGAAGGTTTCTAACCAACAGAGGAGGAGTAAAGTTCTGGAACAGCCTTCCAAGGGAAGCAGTGGGGGCAAAAGTCATATCTGGCTTCAAGATTAAGCTTGATAAGTTTATGGAGGGGATGGTACAATGGGATAGCCTAATTTTGGCAATTAATTTATCTTTGACTATCAGTGGTAAATATGCCCAATGGCTGGTGATGGGATGTTAGATGGGGTGGGATCTGAGTTACTACAGACAATTTTTTCCTGGGTATCTGGCTGGTGAGTCTTGCCCACATGCTCAGGGTTTAGCTGATTGTCATATTTGGGGTCAGGAAGGAATTTTCCTCCAGGGTAGATCGGCAGAGACCCTGGGGGGTTTTCGCCTTCCCCTGCAGCGTGGGGCACGGGTCACTTGCTGGAGGATTCTCTGCACCTTGAAGTCTTTAAACCATGATTTCAGTAGCTCAGACATAGGTTAAGGGTTTATTACAGGAGTGGGTGGGTGAGATTCTGTGGCCTGCATTGTGCAGGAGGTCAGACTAGACAATCATAATGGTCCCTTCTGATCTTAAAGTCTATGAGTCTATGAGGATGTTTTAGTGCTGGCAGCAAGAGACTTCCAGCATGTGTCACTCAGTTTGACGTTCCCCAGGATCACACCACTTTTTTGCCGACACATTAGAATAGGTGAGTATGGAGGTGGTCATTCAGTGATGTGGTGATCTGTAGCAGACACCAACTAATACACCATCTTGTACTTTATCTGTTAGGGCATTGATCCATAAGCATTCACGATCACGATCACAAACAAGTTCAGCTCCCAGATAGCTGCACTCCGCAGCACAGTATGGGGAGGAGGTGACCAGCCCTCTGTGGAGAAAGAAGTGGTTCAGGACTATTTAGAAAAGCTGGACGAGCACAAGTCCATGGGGCCGGATGTGCTCCATCCAATGGTGCTAAAGGAGTTGGCCAATGTGATTGCAGAGCCATTGGCCATTATCTTTGAAAACTCATGGTGATTAGGGAAGGTCCCAGATGACTGGAAAAAGGCTAATGTAGTGCCCATCTTTAAAAAAGGGAAGAAGGAGGATCCGGGGCTCTACAGGCCAGTCAGCCTCACCTCAGTCCCTGGGAAAATCATTGAGCAGGTCCTCAAGGAATCAATTTTGAAGCACTTTGAGGAGAGGAAAGTGACCAGGAACAGTCAGCAAGGATTCACCAAGGGCAAGTTATACCTGACTAACCTAATTGCCTTCTATGATGAGATAACTGGCTCTGTGGATGAGGGGAAAGCAGTGGACATGTTATTCCTTGACTTTAGCAAAGCTTTTGATACAGTCTCCCACAGTATTCTTGCCAGCAAGTTAAAGAAGTATAGGGTGGATAAATGGACAAATTGGAGAGAGTCCAGCAGAGGGCGATGAAAATGATTAGGGGGCTGGAGCACACAACTTACGAGGAGAGGCTGAGGGAACTGGGATTGTTTAGCCTGCAGAAGAGAAGAATGAGGGGGGATTTGATAGCAGCCTTCAACTACCTGAAAGGGGGTTCCAAAGAGCAGGGCAGCCCTAGGCGAAACTTCCTTGCACCAGCCCTGCGCCGCCCACCCCAGCCAGCTCCCCCACCCGTGGGAGCTCAGCCCCCGCCTCACCCATGGGCCGCGGGAGCTGAACGGGGAGCCGGGGGACGGCTCCGGCTCCCCGCTCAGGCACTGAGGGGGGCACAGCAAGGTGGGGAGCTCGCCACGGCTGCCCCGGGGCAGCGGGGTGGCTCCCCGCAGCTGCCCCCGGCTCCCCGCTCAGGCGCTGAGCGGCGAGACAAGGGGCAGCTGCAGCAAGCCGCCCCTTGTCTCCCAGCTCAGCGGGGAGGCAGTGGGCAGCCGTGGTGAGCCACCCCTTGTCTCCCCGCTCAGCAGCTCAGCAGGGAGACAAGGGGCAGCCGCGGCGAGCAGCCCCTTGTCTCTCTGCTCAGCAGCTCAGCCGCTGAGTGGGGAGGCAACGGGCAGCCGCCCGCCCTAGGCGACCACCTAGGGTTGCCTAGTGGGCGCGCCGGCACTGCCAAAGAGGCTGGATCTAGACTGTTCTCAGTGGCAGCAGATGACAGAACAAGGAGTAATGGTCTCAAGTTGCTGTGGGGGGGATTTAGGTTGGATATTAGGAAAAACTTTTTTCACTAGGAGGGTGGTGAAGCACTGGAATGGGTTACCTAGGGAGGTGGTGGAATCTCCTTCCTTAGAGGTTTTTAAGGTCAGGCTTGACAAAGCCCTGGCTGGGATGATTTCGTTGGGGGGTTGGTCCTGCTTTGAGCAGGGGGTTGGACTAGAACCTCCTGAGGTCCCTTCCAACCCTGAGATTCTATGATATTGTGATTCTATCACGTTCTTCCAAATTGTCAGTGACTCAGAAACAGGTAACGCTATTTTTGATACAGAGTGCCATGCCCCTCTGTCTTTGGTTCAGCCCCCAGCCCTTCTGGGCCTGACCAGAAAAGGGGAACTGGGTACCAGAGAGAGGAAAATTCTTAGGTACACGGGACTCGGGGGCATTTCGGCAAAGGGAGGGTATTATAGTGCTATTGCCCTGCAGGTGCGGGGACCCATTGCTCCAGGACTGCGTTCTGGGGATGTCCAGCATTCACTCAGGAAACCTGCGTTGCAGTGCGGGCACAAGGTCAATATGGTGCAGTGCACAGGTGTCCCGTGTGTTGAAAGTCATGGGCTGGTGGCTTTTTAAAACAGTGACGTAGCATTTCACTTCACAGCTCCAGCACCCCTGGGCTAGCAGGACCCCAACTGCTAAAATTTTCCATTCCCACCATCGGCAGGTCACTCTTCCTGGGACACAGCTAAGGCTGCTGAACTTGCAGCACTAGTGACAAAAGCAGCATTCCAGCCTAAGCCCCTGCAATGCAGGTAACACCCCCGGGCAGAACACACACTTCACACCCACAGTTATGGCTCAGACCTCGCCCAACAGCCCTGCAGAGCTATGCAGGTAACACCAATGCTCCTCGTCTCTCATGTAGAATTGTTCACGCTCATTTTACAGATGGGGCGATTGAGACACACAGAGAAGTGACGAGCTCAAGGTCACACAGTGTTTCAGTGGCAGAGAACCCAGGTTTCCCATTCCCGTGCCTTATACACTGGGGACCATGATGCGGCCTTCTTTAGGAGTGTTATGACAGAGGTTGGGTGGAAACTGGTGGGCAGGAGTCACAGCCGCTCTTTATTAGGATAAATGTAAGAAACAATTAGGCTCCTTTCTGGAATAAGAGACCTGAAACAATAGGAGCCACCACCCAAAACAGAGGCACCAGGCAAAGCTGGTCGGGGGCTGGGTATCGTTTGGACCCAGGTGTGTGTGTCTGTGGCAGAAGCAAACAGAGCAGGACACAGAAAGCCAAGGGGAGAGCAAGGGAAGCCCGGGTAATGTCGCCATGAGAGACAGCCTAGAAAGTGGGCAGAGCGCTGGTGGAGAGAGGCTGGGAACTGTGCGCAGAGAAGCTGTTAGTAGTATACGGCTCGATAGCATTCATCACCATGTATTTTTTGACAGGTTTCCATGCCCCATTTAGGGCTTATGTCCTGCCCTCTGTCCTCGTTTCTATTGGTGTCCAGGTTTGGTGCCGTCCGCCATTTTGAAAAATTATTTTTGATTATTTTTTATGTTTGAATAGGGGGAATGTTGCGTGCTTGTGCTTTGATACATTTGGTTGCTTGTTTAGAGAAAAAGGTTGAAAGAATAGACTGAGAGAGCTTAAAGATTAAAAAAAAGTTTACTAAGGAGAGATGATTTTAAAGGCCTAATTTGGCATGTTATTAAAGAACAGAAAGAGAGAACTTTTAAAAAATGGAGATTTTTGTTTTTAAAGGGTTAGTTTGAAAGAATAGAGGCAAATTATTAAAGAAAAGAGATTTTTGGTGAGATTTAGCAAGAAGAGGTGTTTTTAAAGGCCTAGTTTGGCATATTATTAAATAATAAAAAATTTTGAGATAAATGTAAAAGGTGTATTAAATATAAGGGTAGGTTAAGAAAACAGCATTTAAAAAGAGTTAAATAAAAGAGAAACATATAAAGGAAACTGTTTAGTAAGCACATGCTAAAAATATAAAGGTTGGGTAAGAAAGAAACATTTAAAATGTTAAATATAAGGGTAGGTTAAGAAAAAAGCATTTTAAAACATTAAATAATATTGAAGAATAGGTTAAAAAGAACACACATGGCAAAAAAGGGCATTTACTAAAGCAGAAACGGTTTAGTAAGCACATGGTAAAAAGTATAAAGGGAGGTTAATAGAAAAGCATTTAAACTATTAA
Source organism: Macrochelys suwanniensis (assembly GCA_033296515.1). Classification (NCBI taxonomy): domain Eukaryota; kingdom Metazoa; phylum Chordata; order Testudines; family Chelydridae; genus Macrochelys; species Macrochelys suwanniensis. The sequence goes on from CM065797.1 coordinate 2,492,825, forward strand.
ACACAAGGATAGGTTAAGAAAAGAGCATTTAAACTGAGTTAAATAAAAAAGAAACATATAAAGAGAGGTTAAAAGAGAGAACAGGGCAAGAAAAGGGAAAAGAAAACCCCTTTGCAAAGGTAGACAGACAGCCCGTAGTTGAGTCAGAGAGAGAGAGACTAGTTATCTCCACCTTTTGATCAGACCAATCAGATGCTGTTTTACAGCTGCATCATAGAATACATTTTCCTGAACCAATCGGGGGGAGGGATAGCTCAGTGGTTTGAGCATTGGCCTGCTAAACCCAGGGTTGTGAGTTCAATCCTTGAGGGGGCCATTTAGGGATCTGGGGCAAAAATTGGGGATTGGTCCTGCTTTGAGCAGGGGGTTGGACTAGATGATCTACTAAGGCCCCTTCCAACCCTGATATTCTATGATTCTATGAATCCTATAGTTCAGGGGTGGGCAAACCAGAGTCCGCTGGCCGGATCCGGCCCCTCAGGGCTTTGGATCTGGCCCATGGGATTGCCACCCCTGTGGCACCACAGGGCCCACTCCAGGAAGCGCTGCTCTTGCCTGTGGGTACCTCCCCAGAAGCGCCCATTGGCCGGGAACGGGGAACCGCGGCCAATGGGATCTTTGGGGAAGGTATCCACAGGCTAGGGCAGCGCGCTCAGCCCTCTGCCCTCCCTCCCCCAGGGGCCGCAGGGACGTGGTGCCAGCCGCTTCCGAGAGCGGAGCAGCGCAGGGCCGGGCACAGGGCAGCCAGGCAGGGGGCCTGCCCTGGCTGCAGTGCACGCCGCTGCCACTCAGGGCCGGAGCCAGCACCCTGAACCTCTCCTGCACCCCAAATCCCTGCCCCGAGCCCCCTGCCTGCACCCCCTGCCGGCACCACTCCACACCCCTCCCGCACCCCAACCCCCTGCTCTGAGCTCCCTGCCACACCTCGCACCCTTCCTAACCCCCTGCCCTGAGCCCCCTCCTGCACTCCGCACCCCTCCCTGCACCACTGCCCTGAGCCCCCTCCCACACTGTGCACCCCCTCCCCCTTTCCTGATCCCCCTCGTAAACCCCGCACCCCTCCTCTGCCCCAACCCCTTGCCCTGAGCCCCTTTCTGCTCACCACACCCCGCACTCCCTTCCGCATCCCAACCCCCTGCCCCAGCCCTACGTTCATGGCCCTGCATGCAATTTCCCCACCCAGATGTGGCCCTCTGGCCAAACAGTTTTCCCACCCCTGTTATAGTCCCAAGATTTTTAAACAAGAGCCATCTCCCTCCCCTCCCTATCCCCCCTTTAACTGCCTTATTCTTATCTATAAAAACAGACCACAAGCATCTTTCCTGCCATGTAGCCCTTTTACATAGGGGCTTTAATAAAGGTTAAAACCATAAGCCCTTAGTAACAAACCATTTTTAAAAGTTTCCCCCTAGGAAGGGGCCTTAGTAGATCATCTAGTCCAACCCCCTGCTCAAAGCAGGACCAATCCCCAAATTTAGACTAACCTGGATTATTTTTAGTGAGGACAATTTGAAGCTGCAGCAAAGCCCCTGTTAGCAAAAACAGCATCTGCGAGTCAGTGGATCAGAGATAAGAAGGCTACTTCTTCCCCCACTTTTTAACAAATACAAGCGAAAGTTATATTAAGTTTTGTAAAGGAATAAACACTTTAAAAGATAAACCAATAGGAAGATAGAGCCCATTATTTAACATTTTTACATGTGTGTTTCAATTAAAAACAAAAGAGCATGCAGAAACACTCCTGACTGAAAAGCACAGAACCTTTGTAACAGCTAGTTTATATTCCCCTTATTCTGTAATCCAGTGGATCAGAGAGAAGTTTGGGGATTGGTCCTGCTTTGAGCAGGGGGTTGGACTAGATGACCTCCTAAGGTCCCTTCCAACCCTGAGATTCTATGATTCTATAAAGTTTATTTTCCTCCCCACTTTTTAACAAATCCATGCAAAAGTTATAGTAAGTTTTCATTTCCTTAGGACTTTTAGATTGAAGTATGAATTTTTCTGTTGCATTCTCAGAATGTCTTTGTTTTTAAATGTTTGCAACCCGTGTGCTGAGGCACAGGTACAAGCTCCTGTGTTTGTTTTGGGACCATAGATTTTATTAAAATAATACATCACAGGCTGGAGCCGTGGCTTTCTCTACATTTTAAAAACAGATAAGACCAATTAGGCTAGCCAGTGATCCATGCACTATAGCAGGGGTCGGCAACCTTTCAGAAGCGGTGTGCTGAGTCTTCATTTATTCACTCTAATTTAAGGTTTTGCGTGCCAGTGATACATTGTAATGTTTTTAGAAGGTCTCTTTCTATAAGTCTATAATATAGAACTAAACTATTGTTGTATGTAAAGTAAATAAGGTTTTTAAAACGTTTAAGAAGCTTCATTTAAAATTAAATTAAAATGCAGAACCCCCCAGACCGGTGGCCAGGACCCGGGCAGTGTGAGTGCCACTGAAAATCAGCTTGTGTGCCGCCTTTGGCACGCGTGCCATAGGTTGCCTACCCCTGCACTATAGTCTGCCTTACCAATGCTCTAGGAGTCACCGCTTCAGTTTGCTTGTTTTTTCACACAAACTTCTTTCCTAACTTTTTTAACGCTGTTAACATTTTAACAAATGGTGAGATTGCATTGAAAGACACTTTGTGAAAGTTATAACAAGTATTTTATTCCATTTACTGATTGTAAAAGACAAAAACCATTGCTTTATGACTGCATGAAGCCTATCTGAAGAACACCCCTACCCCCTGACATTTCCCCCTTACTTTTAACCCTTGCTAAACATGCAGTGTTTCATTGTATAAAGGTTCTTTTAACATTTAATATGAAAATACAGCATTGACTGCGATGTAACACAACATGACCTGTTCTAAGGATATTCTGTATGCAGTGAGGCCTATTTGAAGCATTATGTTTGTTTGGTTTTTTAAAAGTTTAACATGAAAAAGGAGAATTAACTGGGCTGTAACAAAGCAAAGCCACTCTTAGGGATATTTTGTAGAAGTTTAGCGAACTAAAAAGGCTTAAGATACTAGCCTATCCTTTTAAAAATAGTGTTTTTAAAGTACCAAAACAGCAACTGGGAAAGAATATGAAAACTGGAAATTGAGGGGAGTTTACACATGTGTTTTAATAAAAAAAAAAAATCAACAAGACTGTTTTTTAAAGTTTGGGTTGATACAAAAAATACAAGAAAAAATTAGCTTATATAAAAAAAGTTAGCTGTTTTTTTTTTACCAGAGATAAGGAGTCTGCCCCACCACCCCGCACACACCTTCCTACTTCCACCCGCCCCCTTTCTTCTTTTCTAATGTTTTTTAAAATCTAAACCGAGGTGAAACACATTTTTTTTTAAAGCCACAGTCACAGAGCTCAGGCCACGGGGGAAGAAAGTTGTGCTGAGTTTTAGGGGGAATGTTGTTAACTCTTTTAGTGAAACAGTTTTGTAGGCAGCCATTCCTTTCTAGTTGTTGTGTGTTAGCACGGGCAAGCATTTGCCATTCGGAAGCACTTTCCCACTTGATGAGGTATTATCTCCCCCATCCTACGGCCTATCAGACATATTAACACAAACAAACTTAAAGATACTTTGTAGCAGGGCCTGCAAAGCAACAATTACAATGTTGTTGATTATTATCTTGTCTAAGCCCCTAGAGAATATTTTTTGTTTTGTTTTTATAAAACACTTTTATGCAAACTGTAACCCTAGCTGCTGTACAGCATTAAATAATATGAACCAGTAGACGAGAGACCTGAGACATTGTTGACATCAGAAGGATCATGATTAAGTCCTAATGCAGAGGGCCTGGGGTGGAAAATGAAAAGGTCCAGCCGAAGCGGAAGACGGTACGATTTAAGAGGGGTTCTGGGGCTGCTTTGCAATGGTCCAGATGCTCAACAGCTTATATCCCTCGTGCACAAGCGCCAGGGCTGGGTGGGGTGAGTGGGCCTTTGTTAGAGGAACAAGCCGCTCATAAACCTCTTGTTGTTATTGACAAACTGTAACCTAACTACAAGTTTACTATGGGGCAACCTACTACCCTTTTGAAAACCCCCACACCCATAGGCGCCGACTCCGTGGGTGCTCCAGCCCCGGAGCACCCACAGGGAAAATTGGTGAGCGCAGAGCACCCACTGGCAGCTCCCCACTGGCCCCCCTGCCCAGCTCACCTCCGCCACGCCTCCTCCCCCGAGCACGCCGTCGCCGCTCCGCTTCTCCTCCCTCCCTCCCAGGCTTGCTGCGAATCAGCTGTTTCGCGCGTGGCAAGCCTGTGAGGGAGGGGGGAGAAGCGGAGTGGCAGCGCGCTCGGGGGAGGAGGCGGAGCGGAAGTGAGCTGGGGCAGGGAGCGGTTCCTCTGCACCCCCACCCCAGCTCACCTCTGCTTCCTACAGCCCTCCCCGCGCCCCCCCTCCAAAGCTCACCTCCGCTCTGCCTCTGCCTCCTCCCCTGAGCGCGCCACCGCTCCACTTCTCCCCGCTCCCTCCCAGGCTTGCGCGCAGCAAGCCTGGGAGGGAGGGGGTGGAGGGGAAATGCGGTGCGCCCAGGGGAGGAGGTGGGCGCGGGGATATGGGGAAGGGGTTGGAATGGGGGCAGGGCTGGGGGTGGAGTTGGGGTGGGCCGGGGGCAGGGGGGCACGAGCACCCACTGGCGCCGGCTAAAGTCGGCTCCTATGGCCACACCCCTTGAACACCATAAAAACACGCTTCACAGTTATTTTCAACTGACATTTTATTTTACAACATGCCCTTTTTGTTCCCAAAACACGCTCAAACTTTTAGATTTTGTAATTTGCTGAACGAAGAAGACGTTCAACATTTCGCATTAAACATGCATCTGTCAGTTTGATGATTTCATCTAAAACGCTATTTGGGTCCTCGGCCTCTGTCACTTTGTCCACCAATTGTGCCCCTAGAGCTAAATGTTCCTGGGTTACACAGAGGCACTGCAGTGCGTATCCCAACGTGATGATATTTAACACGCTCTCCAGACACAAACAACCGCTCATTTCTTTAATTTTACAGTTCACATCATTTAAAGACCAGGACATGCCGTCGTGATGCCTCTGATCTGGGGCATCTATGGCGCACCCAGGACAATCCTCGTTTTGTTTCTCTCTCAGGCAGTGCTTGATTCTGAGCACAGCCGCTCGCACAATTGCACGCATCACGGTTTTACGGTTATGAACTCGCACAGGCTTAATATCGAATTTCTCCCTCAACTTTCGATAGTACAGGCCTATAGAATAAGCGTCCCCCTCTGTTTCGGCATTCTGTTGAGCATCTGGTTTTGGGTCTGGGCAAAAACAGACCGGCCCAATCCGCCTGGCCCTTGGGAGCTGTCAGTGTACAGAACCTCCAAGTCCTCTGAAGAACCATCGCCCAGCTGCTGAAAAATTGACAGTAAGAAATACGTGTAAGGCATCTTTGTACATTTTCATAACAAGATTTTAAAACCTTTTACACCGTGTGTCAAGAGACCCCTGCTGCATGCAGCTTTTAAAAACAACAGACAACAACAAATGCAATATGTCTCCGTGCAGGCTTGATCCAAAAGGCTCTAGCCAACTGAGCACCGGTGACCAGGTCCCTGCCAGACCATCCCTTGAATGTTCTTACATACAACGTCCCTGTGCTTCGTCTACATACAGCCCTTTGTTTGATTTGTCTGGGTTCTCCTGGCCGGGGTCTGGAGTCTCAAACAAATTTTGGCCCAGCGATCTGGTCACGTGTTTCTCCACCATGTTATTCTTGTGGGTACAGGCATCGTTAGCTAGCCATGTTTCCCCGCTCCCATGACCCGTCTCAAACACGGTTTGCCACAACTCTGTGTTTGTTTCTTCATGAAGCTCCTCCTTACTTTAACCAGGCAGCACGATATTCTTAGCCAATAGTTTACAGCTGACATCGCTCTTCCTCCCTAAGTAAGGAGGAGCTTCTATTTAAATGGGTCTGATGATTAAAGACGGCTGCACTGTGACCAAAGCAGGGCCAGGCTAGAGAAAGAGACTGAGCTGCCATCTCATCCTGGGACTGGCAGCCCTGTCGTTCTGGGTTGCGAGGAGTCTATGGAACTCCGCGTGCACGGAGCCCTCCCCACCTCAGACAGGAAAGGGGGATGTCTTTGCCGGCCCATGAAAGGCTGTGTCCTAGCATGGTGCTCTGGGCAAGGAGGGACAAGAGCTCCAGGCAGTGAGGAGTAAATCAGCCCTTCCAGATGGATTGTGCCTTTGATGCAGAGAATTTAGGGAGCAGAAGGGCCTGGGGCGGGACACCCCAGTGCTCACACTGATGTTCTAAGAGAGGGCAGCTTTAATGACCACAGGAGGCCAGAACACTGCTTTATGCTTCATCGTCTCCAGCCGCGTGGTGCCCCTCAGCCCCATGCTGGGGCCAGGGCTCAGTACTGACAGGTGATGAACTGCCAGCACAGCTCCCTGCAGCCCCCCAGGGGCCTCCCATGCAGGCCCAGCTGGGGAGGTCTGATGGGATGGCAGGCTGAGGTGGGGACCTGCACCGCTCTAGGCAGCTCTGATGTTCCTGAGCTCAACCAGCGCCAACCCTCCATGTGGCGTGGGAGTCGCGCTAGGAAACACTCGCCTGTCCCCTGGCTGCCCATCGCCTCCACTGTCAGCCTGTGCCCGATGGGGCCGCACTATCTGTCAGTGCACCTCAGCCAATGACAGGACAGCCCGGCCTGCAGGAGCTCTGATCACGCTGGGCCGCGGCAGCCAGCACCAATGGGCAGGGGCAGAGCTGAGCGTCGAGAGAATGGACAGGGCAGGGAACTGGGAGCGTCTCCCTCACAAGCAAGAGGGTCATGGGTCTGGCCAGCCCGGCAACTGCTCCCCCCGAGCCCCGGGACTCCCACCTAGCCGGGCCACTGGCCAGCTGGAGACAAGCGCTGGAAATGGCAGAGATCAGCTCCCAACCCTGCTGGTGCCACCCACATCCTCACCTCAGCCAGCCTGGGAGGGGAGAAGGGCAGGGGCAAGACAATGCAACAGAGGCGGCTGTACGGCAGAATAAACCTCCTTCTCCCGCCCTTTTCTGACAGGTACACACACAGCTCACACTCACACTCACACAGCTCACACTCACACTCACACACAGCTCACACTCACACAGCTCACACACAGCACACACTCACACACAGCTCACACTCACACACACAGCTCACACTCACACAGCTCACACTCTCACACTCACACACAGCTCACACTCACACACACAGCTCACAAGCCACACATACATAAGTACCCTCTCACAAAACTACACACACACACTCACTATCTCACCCACACCCCCACAACGCAGACACACACGCACATACCCTCATTTACACCCATCCCCCACAGCACAGACACATGCATTCACTCACACTGAAATGCACACACACACACAGCACAAACAAGCTCCTAAACACATATCCCCACAACACTCACCTTCAACTGCATACACACTCCACAATGCACAGACAGCTACATACATGCACACAAACGCAAACACAATCTCTCATACCACCCCTAGAGCACACAAAGAGACACACGTACAATGTTCCACACTTCCACACACCTCATCCATGTCCACACCTCGCAGCACACAGCCCTGCATAAACTCACACAGACACACACACGCAGATCCTTGAGAGGGTAATTTAGGGATTTGGGGCAAAAATTGGGGATTGGTCCTGCTTTGAGCAGGGGGTTGGACTAGATGACCTCCTGAGGTCCCTTCCAACCCTGATACTCTATGATTCTATGATCTCTCTCTCTCTCTCTCTCTCTCACACACACACACACTTCCTTCAACACCCCAGGGGCCAGATTTTCAAGTGTTCATCCTCCAGGATCCACCCAACTCTTTTGAAAACCTGGCCCTGAGCCTCTCCCCATTCTTGGACACCCCCTTATCCTCCCACATGTCCACCCGTGCAGTTCCCGGGGGCCCTGTGTGAGTGCCGGGCTTGACAAGGGTTTAGAGCAGGGATGGGCAAACTTTTTGGCCCAAGGGCCACATTGGGGTTGCAAAACTGTATGGAGGGCCGGGTAGGGAAGGCTGTACTGCCCCAAACAGCTTGGCCCCGCCCCCTATCCGTCCCCTCCCACTTCCCGCTCCCTGACCACCCCGCTCAGAACCTCCAACCCATCCAACCCCCTCCCCCTGCTCCTTGTCCCCTGACCGCCCCCTCCCGGGACCCCCACCCCTAACCACCCCCTGGGATCTCACCCCCTATCCAACCCCCCCCCATCCCCTGACTGCCCTGACCCCTATCCACACCCCTAACCACCCCCTGGGATTCCACCCGCTATCCAACCCTCCCTGCTCCCTGTTCCCTGCTCCCTGTCCCCTGACTCATAGACTCATAGAGTTTAAGGTCAGAAGGGACCATTATGATCATCTAGTCTGACCTCCTGCACAATGCAGGCCACAGAATCTCACCCACCCACTCCTGGAATAATCCTCTCACCTATGTCTCAGCTATTGAAGTCCTCAAATCATGGTTTAAAGACTTCAAGATGCAGAGAATCCTCCAGTAAGTGACCCGTGCTCCATGCTGCAGAGGAAGGCAAAAAACCTCCAGGGCCTCTGCCAATCTACCCTGGAGGAAAATTCCTTCCCGACCCCAAATATGGCGATCAGCTGAACCCTGAGCATGTGGGCAAGTCTCACCAGCCAGACACCCAGGAAAAAGTTCTCTCTGACTGCCCCCCAGGACCTCCTGCCCCTTATCCAACCCCCCACCCCCACTCCCCGCCCCCTTACCATGCCACTCAGAGCAGCAGGAGCTCGCAGCCCCAAAGCCGGGTGCGGGGGAGGGGGACCAGCAGGGGACAGGACGGGGTCTAGCCTCCCCAGCCGGGAGCTCAAGGGCCGGGCAGGACGGTCCCGTGGGCCGGATATGGCCCGCAGGCCGTAGTTTGCCCACCTCTGACTTGGAGGGTGCCAGACTCTGGAGTGATCAGTGCTGTCTTCAAGGCGTCACTTGGAGGGAAGGTCACTGCAACAGTGTCATTTATGGTGTCGCTCTGAACTGAGTGATTCTGGGGTGTCACTGAGGGGGGCGATTGTGAGTGGGGTGTCACTGTTACAGCATCACTCTGGGGGTGATTCTGGTGTGTGACTGATGGGGGTGATTGTGAGTGGAGTGTCACTGTTACAGCATCACTCTGGGGGGTGATTCTGGGGTGTCACTGAGGGGGTGATTGTGAGAGGGGTGTCACTGTCATAGCATCACTCTGGGGGGTGATTCTGGGGTGTGACTGATGGGGGTGATTGTGAGTGGGGTGTCACTGTTACAGCATCACTCTGGGGGTGATTCTGGGGTGTCACTGAGGGGGTGATTGTGAGTGGGGTGTCACTGTTACAGCATCACTCTGGGGATGATCCTGGGGTGTCACTGAGGGGGGTGATTGTGAGTGGGGTGTCACTGTTACAGCATCACTCTGGGGGTGATTCTGGGGTGTCACTGAGGGGGGTGATTGTGAGTGGGGTGTCACTGTTACAGCATCACTCTGGGGGTGATTCTGGGGTGTCACTGAGGGGGTGATTGTGAGTGGGGTGTCACTGTTACAGCATCACTCTGGGGGTGATTCTGGGGTGTCACTGAGGGGGGTGATTGTGAGTGGGGTGTCACTGTTACAGCATCACTCTGGGGGTGATTCTGGGGTGTCACTGAGGGGGTGATTGTGAGTGGGGTGTCTGTTACAGCATCACTCTGGGGGTGATTCTGGTGTGTGACTGATGGGGGTGATTGTGAGTGGGGCATCACTGTTACCATATCACTCTGGGGGGTGATTCTGGGGTGTCACTCAGGGAGGTGTTGGGGGGTTGAAGTCTGAACCTAACGGCACCCCGCAGTGGCAAGAGTCAGTGGCCGGGGCAGGGGAACGTGGGCCCTCCCTGCCTCACCGGGTTCCAATCCAGGACCCTGTGACTAGCAGCTCGAATATGTGGCCCTTATGGTTGTTCCCTGGGCTACTTCCTACCCCAGCTTCAGTTCCTCATTGGTGCCACTGCTCAGTTGCTGGATCCCCCAGAGGTCTCTCTGGTCATGCTCCGGAGGGTCCCCCCCTGTCAGCCATGGCCCATCGTTCCTGACCTCTGTAGGGCAGGCAAGGACCCAGGTGACAGTGGGGATGCTGGCACTGCCCTTGCCAGTTGGCGCTCAGCGCTCAGCCTGAGGACAGCGCTTGGGAATGACAGCATGACACCCTGAGAGCAACACCCCCCAGAATGACCCTGGTAGTGACACCCGACTCACAATAACCCTCCAAGTGACACTGTCACCATAACATCCCACTAACAATAACCCCCTCCAAGTGACACCCCACAGTGTAACAGTGACACCCCACAGTGTAACAGTGACACCCCACAGGCACGACTGTCGAATGAAATGGCTATAAAGTGCAGAGAGCGCCATACAGCTCCCCACGGGCAGCACTGACCCCTTCCCTGTTCTATTGACCTGATCTGCTGCCACCTCCCTCCTCTGCCTCTCCTTCTCCCCGGTGACTGGGAAGGAATTTACCCAGCCTGATCGGGGCTAGGTTCAAACTGGCAGCCTGGGGGCTGAAATGGGCCGTCCAGTTCTGGCACTCCACAGGCTGCTGGTGAGTGAGTCCAGCCCCCATCCCAGTGAATGGGGCTATGACAGATGCCAGGCTCGGGGGTCTCCTCCTCTTCCCTGGATGGCGAGTGGTGGCGCTGAGCACAGCCAACGCTGCACAAAGGAAAGGGGCAAAGAAAATAAATCAATAAGCGAGGATTTGGAGGGGCGCGAAAGCAAAGGGTGAGGCTATGGCCAAAGGGCAGTGAGCCGCCCTGGCAGGGCTCCCGCTGGTGGGGGGTGGAGTCACGGCAGCCCCCTGTTGTCTCCACAGCCACTTGCCACTGCAACGCACCAGAGCTGACCCGGGTCTGAGTCGCTGGGGAGGAAAACCAAGTGTGTTATGGGAAATGAAGTCATCTCTTGGGGAGGGATAGCTCAGTGGTTTGAGTATCAGCCTCCTAAATCCAGGGCTGTGAGTTCAATCCTTAAGGAGGCCATTTAGGGATCTGGGACAACAACCCTGTTAGGGGATGTTACTTGGTCACTGCTAGTGAAGGCAGGGGGCTGGACTCAATGATCTTTCAAGGTCCTTCCAGTTCTATATTTTTTTTAAAATGGAGTTTTCATGGGAGTCATGGCTCCTGGGTTCTTGTGAGGAGAGCGGTCTAGTGGTCCGGACTGGGAGTCTGCACTGTCTTTCCCGCAGTACCGGAGGGCTTTTTCATGGGTAGAGCAGAGCGCTTGGAGTATGGACTCCAGGGTTCTATTTCTAGTTCTGTCGCTGACTCCCTTGGCAGCCTTGGGCAAGGCATTTTCTTTCTCTGTGCCTCAGTTTCTCCATGTAAAATGGAGACAATAATAGAATACCAGGGTTGGAAGGTCATTTTGGACTAGATGACCTTCCAACCCCCTGCTCAAAGCAGGACCAATCCCCAATTTCTGCCCCATATCCCTAAATAGCCCCTTCAAGGATTGAACTCACAACCCAGAGTTTAGCCAGTTAATGCTCAAGCCACTGAGCTATCCCAGAATGTCTGAGGATTTACTCAGCCCTGTTTATAAAGTGTTTTGGTGGCCTACAGCAAAAGGCCTGGGCAAAACCCTAGTTAATAATACTGCTGATTAATAAGGAATGTACAGAGCTAGGAAGAGGTGGCTGCAAACGCCTTGATACCGTACGTCTTTGTGGCCCAATGGCTGTGTCTGCAGGGCACCTAGTAAAATGAAAATGCTCATTATTAAGCATGAGATTCTTTTATGGTGAAATGCCCTGTCATTTCCTGGCTGTTTAGGTCATTACAGTGATAGAATAATAACATAGCACATCGCTATAGCTCCCATAACTACTAGGGGACTGAAAAGCAGGCCAAGAACTGAACAAACTGATGTACACACAGAGCTCACTGCGTCCACCCCTGAAAGTGTGAAACCCAGCAGCTGTTTAACAGCCGCAACACTTCTCAAGAGTTTAGGACAGGAAGTGAAGAAGAAACCATTTGAAAGTGCAGAGTGTGGGTTAACCATCATGGGATTTGGTCAGGTCAGCTGGTCAGGTATATGTCTGATCTGAAGGAGGCTAGTTCCTGTCTCTGGCTGATGTCTTGGTTCTGATCATGCCTCAGAAATAAACCCAGAAAGGTTCAAACAGCCTGCAGGATTTTCCTGTAGCTCTACAGTCTCTTTGAGTTTCTGTGAGGGCACGTCCAGGGAGAGGGTAGGGAGGTATGTGCTGGCTTGTCAAAGGATGCCAAGACAAAGCCATGGGATGGGTGCAAAGGGCTCAGGGATTCCTGGCACATCCATGGGGAGGTTTTTTACAATAGTGCTGCCAATGCGTGCAATTTTATCACAAGTCCCACAATAATTTTTCTGAAAGTCCCAGCTCCTGGAGTCCTGGGATTACATACATACCTCGGCTTTGATTTTTTTTTAAAGTAAATGGTCACAATAAGTTTGAAAATGTGACCGAAGTGTGCCCTGAAGGCTCCGACACCCCAGGCAAAGAAAAAGAACCCAACAGCGGTTTCTTTTGTTGTTGTTTTTAAATCTCATGATTTTTAAGCTAATCTCGTGATTTTAGGGCTGACGTCTCATTTTGGAACGTTTGGGGCTGGTGATGCTGTTGTAACATGGTGTGCTTCACTGTGCGTGGTTGTGACTGACCTGTGCTGTGGCTCGCTGTAACTGCCCTGCAGCTGAGCAAACTCTGACTGTACTGCGGGGTACTGGGCTGTATATCATAGACTGTCACTGTATTGGGATTGTACTATAGGACTCTGCCATGTGATGCTGTAAATGTGCTTTGCTCAATGACTGTACTGGGGCTGTACGGATGGCACATTGCTTTAGTGTAACTGTGCTCCCTGTCTGTCACGTGCTGTGCATTGTAACCCGAATCGATGGTCTGACTGTACTGTTGTCACTGTGCCGGATGGCGCCGTCTGCAGTGCGCCTGCGCAGTGTACATGTGAGTGCTGTGTCTCTCGCAGGGTTGGGTTGCAGCGGTGCTGTGGAATGGCTGACGTGTGATGGCACATGCACAATTTCAAGAGCTTTGGTAGCCAGGTTGGCTGAGGCCCCCTGGCTCTAGTCCTGCATCCAGGGTTGTCACTTGCCCAGGTTTTTCTGGGACCATCCCTGGACTGAGGGAGCTGGCCTGAGAAATCCATGGGGGTGCTCAGTGCGCGCTGCCAGCTGGCCAGTTTTACGGGCTCTGCCTGAGAGGGGGGAGCCCCACCCGTGCCCCTAGCACCCACCGGCAGTTTAAATCGCTTGGTCACAGTGCAGTGACTGAGGGCTGGCTGGCAGTCGCCGAGGCCTTTCAACAGAGAAGGGAAACACCCGCTTCCTTCCAGTAGAGGGAGTAGTCAGGGTAGAGCCAGAGCTACAGGGAGCCTGAGCTACGGTCATGTGTGACCTTGGGAAAGGCACTGTCCCCGCTTTGTGCCTCAGTTTCCCCACCTTTCGCATGGTAGTAACAGTAACCGCCCCAGCTTAACTAGTCAGTGTGTGCGAATTGCGTGGTGCTCCCTAGATGGGTGGGGCAAGGGCTGAAGAAACATTAGGTGATCTGCTCTGTGGTGGGAGACATGGCTTGGGGCAGGTGACAAGGAACACACGGGTGAGCTGGAATGGGATATGAGACCGAAGGGACCCAGCGGCCTCCCTCTGAGTTCTCCCCATGCTCCGGCACGGGGAGGCTTTCCCCAGGCAGCAGAGTGGTCCTGGAGTATCTCCCCTTGTCCCCGAACAAGCTTTCCCAGGGGAGATGGATTCCTGCTCTCGTGTGATCTCGCCCTGCCCTGGTTTGGGGAAGGTCCCTGCAGATGGGAGGGGAGCTGGAAGATTTACAAGCAGCTGAGATACCCTCCTGAGGACCCCCTGCCTGATCTCACACATGCCAGGTCCACGGTTGATGAAAAGCTTGAAGGAAAAGCCCGGCTGCTGCAGGCTATGGTGCTGGCCAGTCTCTCCCACTGGTGCTCCCATAGGGGGCGCTATGTGGCCATAACTGAACACATAACTGTCTCCTTGTGAGGGGTTTTATTGTGCCCATTTTACAGACAGGGATTCGTGGCACTGAGTGGGGCAGGGACTCTGCTAGCATCACACCAGGAGTCAGACACAGAAGAGAACAGACCTACAGGCTGACTCCCACTTCCTGTTCTAACCATGAGGGTCTAGCACCTGTGCCTCCCAGCGACACAGACACTCCTTAAAGCGCCCATGGGATTGTCACGTTGTCATTCAGTTCAGATGTGTCACCTGCTGCGTCTCGGCCAAACTCCAACTCAGGTGGCTACATTCTGCTTCCTTGATTTCCCTCTGCAAATCAGTCGCAGACGGTGTTCATCACTTCCTGTCCTAAACTGTGCTCAACAGTTGCCATGCTGCACCTCAGAGGTGGCTGCATTCCAGTGGTGGGGGAAGTGGTTCCCATCTCAGTGGTTGGCAAGAGGCTTTGAGACGCCTCCAGATGAAAGTTACTATGCACATATTGTCAGCTAGGCCCAATTCCATTCCAGCCCGGAGCACAGGGCAGCCCCGGGTGAATGTCCCTGCCCTGAGACGCGATCTGCTGCGGGGAGCCCTGTGCAAAGGAAGGGCTATACATGGGGAAGCCGGAGCTTGCGGCACCACCGCAGAGCAGCTGGTCTGTGTTACAGCTGGGAGTGACTCTGCTCCTCCAGAGCCAGACACCGGAGAAACAGTCTGACATTTGGAACACAAGCGCCGCAGCAGCTGCCAAACAAGGAGCTGCTGCCATGGGCACAGGGCTTTGGGAGCATGCTCGGCCCGTCCTCACTCGCTCCCGCATTGCTTTGTCTTGTGCACCCCCCCGCCCCCATCCCCCCACCCCCACACGCTCCGGCCAGGAAAACTCAGTTACCACCCAAACCCCGAGCTCACAAATCTCGGGAAAGGAGGGCAAGGCAAGGGCCACACGCTGGGGACTGGCAAACTCCTCTGGCTGGCCCCATCTCCTATGGTCCGACCCACTCAACCGACTCGGTGCTCTGCTTTGGAGACACTTGTGGGCCGGAGACCCAGTGGGGAAAGAGGAAGGGAGCGGGTAGAATTGCAGGGAATACAGTCTGCATAGCATTTAGGCCAGGCCAGATCTGTCCATGGGACACACCCAGGGGGCTTCTAGCCATAAGAAAGCAGCCCTGTCTAACCCGTCTCTGCAGGGTCACATGGCGGTTCCCGGGAGCAATGGGCTGCCTGGGAAATCCACGTGGAGCTCCCCGAGGGATGGAGGTGTGGGAGGAGGAGCTGCTCTCATTCCTGCCCCTGGCTGGGAGCGTGTGGGAAGAGCAGCCGAGGCAGGGGGAGAGCGCGCTGCCTGCTGCTCGGGCCTTGACTCCAGACGCGTCTGGGTCACATTTAAACTAACGCTTCCTGCTGCCTGGCTGTGCACAGAGCCCCAAGGGTCAGAGCGGCGTTGGCAGGCTGAGCCCCACAGTGGGAGTGTAGAGCCACCAGCGCGGCCCACTCTGCACACACAAGCACCCACACACCCGTTCTTGCACATCTGCCCGCTCTGCATTCACACCCAGGGTACCATGCACACTCATGGACACACACACACACACATTCCCCCCCACACGCCTGATTTTCAGAAGTGCCTTCACCTCCACCTCGCACCAGAGAGTGCTCAGGGCCTCTGAAATACAGACCCACACAGCGCGCAGTCACACGTGTGTGGACTTCCACACGTGCGCACGCACACACACACACACACACACACACACTGATGAGCATGCATGGCCACACGCTCTGTATCTTAGGCTTTACATTGTGCTCCTTGCTCCACCCACTCACACTTGCATGTGAACGCCCGTGCACTCATCCCCATAGGCTTGCACTAACACATGCACACTCACGCTTCTGGAGAGAAACTTCCTCCCATAGGGCTGCCAGTGAAATCACTGGGGCTCAGGACTGTCTCCCTCTGGCAGGGGAGTGATGGACAAAGAGGCCGTGGGCAAGACTCAGTCCAGTTACTATGGGAGGAGGGTGGAGGAATGAACCCCGCCCCCCAAATACCTGAGGAATGACTAGTGGGAGCGGAGGATGGGGTGCAGGGACTGGAAGGAACCCCCTGCCCCACACACTCTGATTCTTCCTATCCCCCTCTGCCAGGGCCTTTTTCCCTAGCAAGATAAACAAGGAGAGGTTGAACCCCTCCCTGGCTGAGGCAACTCACCCCTCCTGGCTACACAGAGCAGGGTAACGGGCAATGGCCAGTCCCCATCCATAGGGAGGGTATGGGGGGGCCTTCAGGAAGGGGCAGGGGACTGGGGGAATCCTGCCAGGTAAATGATCCAGTTGAAACGGTCCTTACCGAATGCTCCAGCATCCGGGACTGGCAGGGCAAGTTTGTGTGCCTGTGTGTGTCTTTGCACAAGCATGTGAGTGTGCTTGTGAGCATACAAGTGTGGATGTACCTGTGTGCGTGCATGGAGGTGAGCATTTGCACACATGTGGGATTACTTGTAATTACCGACAATTATTAATAACCAATTGTTAATCCCCACTATTTGGATTCCACTAGCACCTGATAGGCCTGTTGGGACCTGGTTGCGCTAGGCACTGTACAGTGCTATAATGAAAAGACAGTCACGGGCCCAACGAGCTAAAATCAAAGTCCAGGACAAGACAAAACAGGTGGGTACGACAGACAGGTGGAGGGGGAGTCTCCCCCCCCTTCACCCCGAAAGCCCTTGGGGTTTGGACCCTCCTGGCCATCTCGAGATCAGGAGCCATTTGCACAGATGAGCATCCTAGACCCCTGGGCAGGCCATTAGCTAGAGTGGGGCTGTACTGATGTGTGCCTGGGGTAGTGGGGTCCCCAGCACACCCCATCCTGAGCCCCAGGAAGACACCCCTCTATTCTGAAGCTCGTGTTCCCCGTGGCTGTCTGTGTGTGAGTCCCTGCCTACACATGTGGACCATGCATGGCGCCGGTACCGTCCTCTTGTCGTCCTGTCCAGTGGTGGGTGTGGACCGGCTCGGAGCTTCGGCCCATGTCTCCCCCCAGTGGCTGGATCACATGGAGGAAGGAGCCTGCTCCTTATTCATCAATGCCCTGACAGCTCCCATGCTTTGGGTGCCCGGAATATTGGGTTTGATCCCGGCGGTGCCCAGGCCAGGGTGGGAGTGGGTGCCCGTGCGAGGGGGTCTGGAGCTCAGGACTAGAAGCCGGGTAGCCTGTCATTTAGGTTCACTCCCATGGCACAGCTCTAGAGAAGGGGGAGGTGGGTGGCTGATGAAAGGGGAACGCTGTGCAGTCAGATGGGGGGGGGGGGCAGTCACACTCTGACTCCCTGCTAGCAGCACCCACCCAGACACAATCGTGCGCACACACGTACACACCTGCTCCCCCCACACCCACTAGAGACTGAGTCGCACAGACCCACACCCACACACGCATGCGCCAGCACACGGGGGCTCCCGCCCCTCCGGAGAACTAAGGCTGGGATTAATAAAAGCCAAGGAGACCTCCCCTAATAGACTCCAGCTGCAAAAACATTCCCAGAATTCAGAGCCTGCTCTGTCTCCGGGAGCCGCCTCTTGCCTGCACAGTCCAGGCCCCAACCCGAGCCGAATTCCACCCCTCCCCCACCGCCCCCCCTCCCCGTGACAGCTGCGCCGGAACTCCAGCAACTGATCCCCTCGCACGGGGCGGGGGGGGGGGCGCTTGCCATTCGAACATTGTTTTCCTTAAGGTGAGAGCCCAGGGGAGGAAGCAGTGCATGCTGGGAAAGGGACCCTGGCCTTGCCTGCCAAACCACAGTCTGAAGGCTCATTGGGCAGCGAGTTTCTCCTTCATTCTGGGGGGAGGGGGGAGCAGAGGAGCTGCGTCCTTCTCCGCTTCCAAGAAACACAAAAGAGAAGGAAAGTCGCCCCAGGTACAAACTGCACCACGGTCCGGGCTGGGGGGAGCTTCCGGCTACATCAGCGCTGGCCTTTCCCAGCAGGGGGTGCTGCGGGAGCGGGGCCGGGCGCTGGCGGGAGTGGGGTGCCCGGTTACACCAGCCCCGGCCTCTCCCAGCAGGGGGCGCTGTGGGCAGCGGGGTCGGGCACTGGCTGTGGGGAAGCGCCCGGTTACACCAGCCCCGGCCTCTCCCAGCAGGGGGCGCTGTGGGCAGCGGGGCCGGGCGCTGGCGGGAGGGGGGTGCCCGGTTACACCAGTCTCGGCCTCTCCCAGCAGGGGGCGCTGTGGGCAGCGGGGTCGGGCACTGGCTGTGGGGAAGCGCCCAGTTACACCAGCCCAGGCCTCTCCCAGCAGGGGGCGCTGTGGGCAGCGGGGTCGGGCACTGGCTGTGGGGAAGCGCCCAGTTACACCAGCCCAGGCCTCTCCCAGCAGGGGGCGCTGTGGGCAGCGGGGCTGGGCGCTGGCAGGAGGGGGGTGCCCAGTTACACCAGCCCCGGCCTCTCCCAGCAGGGGGCGCTGTGGGCAGCGGGGCAGGGCGCTGGCGGGAGGGGGGTGCCCGGTTACACCAGCCCCGGCCTCTCCCAGCAGGGGGCGCTGTGGGCAGCGGGGCTGGGCGCTGGCAGGAGGGGGGTGCCCGGTTACACCAGCCCCGGCCTCTCCCAGCAGGGGGCTCTGTGGGCAGCGGGGCCGGGCGCTGGCAGGAGGGGGGTGCCCTGTTACACCAGCCCCGGCCTCTCTCAGCAGGGGGCGCTGTGGGCAGCGGGGCCGGGCGCTGGCGGGAGGGGGGTGCCCGGTTACACCAGTCTCGGCCTCTCCCAGCAGGGGGCGCTGTGG
This sequence comes from Macrochelys suwanniensis, assembly GCA_033296515.1. Classification (NCBI taxonomy): domain Eukaryota; kingdom Metazoa; phylum Chordata; order Testudines; family Chelydridae; genus Macrochelys; species Macrochelys suwanniensis. The sequence goes on from CM065797.1 coordinate 2,511,646, forward strand.
GCAGCGGGGCTGGGCGCTGGCAGGAGGGGGGTGCCCGGTTACACCAGCCCCGGCCTCTCCCAGCAGGGGGCTCTGTGGGCAGCGGGGCCGGGCGCTGGCAGGAGGGGGGTGCCCGGTTACACCAGCCCCGGCCTCTCTCAGCAGGGGGCGCTGTGGGCAGCGGGGCCGGGCGCTGGTGGGAGGGGGGTGCCCGGTTAAACCAGTCTCGGCCTCTCCCAGCAGGGGGCGCTGTGGGCAGCGGGGCCGGGCGCTGGCAGGAGGGGGGTGCCCCGTTACACCAGCCCCGGCCTCTCTCAGCAGGGGGCGCTGTGGGCAGCGGGGCCGGGCGCTGGCGGGAGGGGGGTGCCCGGTTACACCAGTCTCGGCCTCTCCCAGCAGGGGGCGCTGTGGGCAGCGGGGTCGGGCACTGGCTGTGGGGAAGCGCCCGGTTACACCAGCCCAGGCCTCTCCCAGCAGGGGGCGCTGTGGGCAGCGGGGCTGGGCGCTGGCAGGAGCGGGGTGCCCGGTTACACCAGCCCCGGCCTCTCCCAGCAGGGGGCGCTGTGGGCAGCGGGGCTGGGCGCTGGCAGGAGGGGGGTGCCCCGTTACACCAGCCCCGGCCTCTCTCAGCAGGGGGCGCTGTGGGCAGCGGGGCCGGGCGCTGGCGGGAGGGGGGTGCCCGGTTACACCAGTCTCGGCCTCTCCCAGCAGGGGGCTCTGTGGGCAGCGGGGCCGGGCGCTGGCAGGAGGGGGGTGCCCGGTTACACCAGCCCCGGCCTCTCCCAGCAGGGGGCGCTGTGGGCAGTGGGGCAGGGCGCTGGCGGGAGCGGGGTGCCCAGTTACACCAGCCCCGGCCTCTCCCAGCAGGGGGCGCTGTGGGCAGTGGGGCAGGGCGCTGGCGGGAGCGGGGTGCCCAGTTACACCAGCCCCGGCCTCTCCCAGCAGGGGCAGGGCGCTGGCGGGAGCGGGGTTGCCCGGCTCCTCCAGCCCCAGCAGCAGTCCCTGGCTTTGGGGGCAGCGAGAGGCACGTGAGGGTCCCAGCCCGGGGCTGCCGTGTCGAATGCCCTGCAGCTCCCCCTTGTAAGCATGGCCGTCAGGAAAGGAGAATCCCCTCGTTCCCCGGCGCCGGGGGCGGACAGGGTGTGACGTGTGCGCCCTGGCGGGGGCGGGGGGAGGTGGTTCTTTTCCTTTAAGAGCTGTGCGGGCAGGGATCCGAATGTCTCCTTTGGAATCTGTCCAGGGCTTGAACAGCCTTCAAACAGATCCTTATCGAGCGCTAACCAACGTGTGGGAGCTGGCTGGGGGCGGGGAGCAGGGCGCTCACAGGGCCGCTCTGTTCCCTCGGCAGGGCCTGAGCCGGGAGCCTGCCGCCGAGTCCCGCGCTGCCCGAGCGGGCTGGGGGAGGCTGAGTCCCCGGCAGCAGGGCCACGTCCCTCCGCGGTGCCCTGAGCTGGGCGCTGCCTTCGTTCAGAGCACACGGTGCCGCTCTCCCCTCCCCAGGCCCGGCCTCGGCTTGCGCGGCCTAACTGCCACAGAAAGCGCTTTGGGCCGGGCACTGGGCTCTCTGGTGCCAGCTCTGCCTCAGGCCGGCTGGGCGAAACTGGGCAGGTCCCTGCCCCTCGCTGGCCCTCTGGCTCCTCTTCCCCTTTGTCTGCGGGGGAGGAACTGATTCTTACTCCATGTTTGTACAGCACCCAACACAAGAGGGCTCTGCTCTCAGTCGGAGCCTCTGGAAAGGAGTGTTAGCTCTCTAGTACTGCCATGGCAGCCTGGCCTCTCATAGACTCATAGACTTTCAGGTCAGAAGGGACCATTATGATCATCTAGTCTGACCTCCTGCACAATGCAGGCCACAGAATCTCACCCACCCACTCCTGGAATAATCCTAATCCTAATCCTGAAGCCTCTACCCTGTGTAGGGCTTCAGGTCCTCAACACAGCTTTGAGGTAGGGGAATATGATTAGCTTCATGTTACAAGTGGGGAAACTGAGGCAGAGGGCGATGCCATGGCTTGCCTGAGGTCGCACAGGGAGTTGGTGGCAAAGCAGGTATTACAATCCCTGGCTCCTGAGTCCTGGACCAGTGCCCTACCCACAAGCCCACGTCCAGGCTGGCGGGCGGGCAGGTGGTCTAGTGAGCAGTCAGAAATCCCATGAGGGATAGCTCAGTGGTTTGAGCATTGCCCTGTTAAACCCAGGGTTGTGAGTTCAATCCTTGAGGGGGCCATTTAGGGATCTGGGGCAAATATCTGTCAGAGTCCTGCTAGGTACTTGGTCCTGCTAGTGAAGGTGGGGGACTGGACTCAATGACTTTCCAGTTCTAGGAGATTGGCATAGCTCCATTTATTTATTTTCACTGATTGGGTGAGTGTAGCACTCCTAGCCAGGAGCTGCGGCTGGGGGGGATTTGGGTGGGTGCTGTTTCGGGGGTGGGAGCAGCTAAGTAAGATCTACGGAGCGCATACATCACTGGACCTTTGCCGTGCTGGGACCCACAGGCGAGCCCCATGCGCCACTCCTAGAAGAACTAAGGGTCTGTGAGCCTTGCTGCCTGAGTGCGGGGTTTCCCTGTCCTGCCCTCTAGTCACGGTCGCTGTGTGAGCCAGGAGACTGACTTATCTCGCTGTGTCCGTGCCAGCCCCCTGGTGAGATGCCTGGGAGCCTGCCCCACACGTCACCGCGGGCAGAACACTCAGACCCTCCTCTGGCTCCAGCTGTACCAGGGCTCTGGCAAGGTCTGTGGGGGGCTCTGTCCCTCAGCTGGGCTCTGTCCCATATCAGCGCCTCTCAGCCAAAGCCTCGAACACACAGGCTTCACGCTCACTCTCCATGGGCATTTGTGCGCTAGCAGCCACAGGACTGGGCCATTCATCCTGACTTCCCATGCGGTGCTCCCTGGACGGCAGTCACCATCCCTGGACTGTCAGGTCTTTGGGGCAGGAGCTCGTGCTCACCCGCCTGCAGAGAGCCGATGCCCCACCAGTAAATAACCCTGTGAGGAAACGGTAGGGCTTGGTTTGAATGTCACGAGCTGCGTCTCCCGGACAGCTAGCGCCGTGCCAGCGCTCACAGCCCTCCGCGGAGGTGAGACGTGCCAGGCACCCCTTTTCACAGCCGGGGCGGGACGGCCCAAGGACACCCAGCACGGTAGTGCCAGAGCTGGGAGCAGAGCCCAGCACTCCTGACTCCAGAGCCCTTGTGTTAACCCTCTTCTCCCCCCGCTAGGAACGGACCCCAGAGGCCTGGCTCTCGGGATGCGGCCCTATTTCAGACAATGGGGCACTCCTTCCCCCGGCCCAGGGGAGCCCCAGCCTGTCACAGCAGCAGAGGCAGGAGGCACAACACAGACAGTTGCGCGCCTGCTGGGTGAGGGGAGGTAGGGAGGGGTTTTATTGCTGCACGTAGGGGGCAGCAGGACCCAGAGGGAAGAGGGGGGCTAGAGCCCCGAGCCCGGCCTGCAATTCACAGAGAAGGGGCCCCCTGAACAGCTGCAACCAGAGCCAGAGGCCTGACTCGGAGATTGAACCCTCTGTTCTGCCATATGGGGCGGCCTTTAACTGCAGAGAGAGAGTGTGTGTGTGTGGGTGGGTGGGTGGCTGGCTGGCTGGCTGGCCTGGGGTGAGAACTTGGGGTTGGAGGTGTCCATCAGCAGATCTCGGGTTGTGTTTGGTGACCGTGTGTAAGATTTTTCATCTGCCTGGGTGTGTCAGTATTTGTGCATGTGCGTGCATGTACATGTGTCTGTCTTAGGGTGTGTCATAATGTGTCCCTGTGTGTGTGCCTCTCAGTGCTGAATTTTGTGTCTTGCTGTCTTCCAAGGTATCTTTGTGCATGTGTCTCTGTGAGATGTCTGTGTGTGGGTGTAGGTGTGTCTGGGGGTGCAGCTCTGTGAGTTGTATGTCTAGGTGTGTCTGTGTGTGTGTCTCTGTGAGTTGTGTGTCTATGTGTCTGGGATTCTCTCTGTGTGTGTCTCTGTGAGTTGTGTGTCTGGGTGTGGATGTGTGTCTCTGTGAGTTGTGCACCTTGGTGTGGATGTGTGTCTCTGTAAATTGTGTGTTCATGTGTGTATGTGTGTCTTTGTGTGTGTCTCTGTGAGTTGTGCATCTGGATGTATTGTATGTGTGTCTCTGTGAGTAGTGTGTCCATCTGTGTCTTTGTTTGTGTCTCTGTGAGTTGTGCATCTTAGTGTGGATGTGTGTCTCTGTAAGTTGTGTGTTCATGTGTCCATGTGTGTCTTTGTGTGTGTCTCAGTGAGTTGTGTGTCTGGCTATATGTACGTGTGTCTCCGTGAGTTGTGTGTCCGTGTGTGCCTCTCTGTGATGATGTGTGGGTGTGCAGATCCAAGTGTACACATTCTAACAGTGCTGCTGACGCCTCCTCATCTGGGGGACACCTCCTGGAGCTATGCCCCATCAGTCACCCCTTCCATTCCTGGCCCCCCGGCGCCCACGCACCTCCCCCCGCCTTCCCCATTCGCACCCCGGCCCTCCTGTCACACAGCCTGGCTCGCTACAGCCCTCGCACCACCCTTCACCTTCCCCATTCGCACCCCGCTCCTCTGCGCCGCACCCCGGCCCTCCTGTCACACAGCCTGGCTCGCTACAGCCCTCGCACCACCCTTCACCTTCCCCATTCGCACCCCGCTCCTCTGTGCCGCACCCCGGCCCTCCTGTCACACAGCCTGGCTCGCTACAGCCCTAGCGCCTCCCTTCACCTTCCCCATTCACACCCCCATCCTCTGCACCACACCCCAGCTCTCCTCTCGCACAGCCTGGCTCGCTACAACCCTAGCTCCTCCCTTCAACTTCCCCATTCGCACCCCTCCTCTGCGCCGCACCCCAGCTCTCCTACACAGCCTGGCTCGCTACAGCCCTGGCGCCTCCCTTCGCCTTCCCCGTTCGCACCCCTCCTCTGCACTGCACCCCAGCCCTCCTCTCGCACAGCCTGGCTCGCTACAGCCCTAGTGCCTCCCCCCGCTGGACATGAACCTCCTCCCCTCGCCCGCTCCCTCCCCAGGCCTGGCTGCGGCTGCTCTGGTGAAGTGTGCCAGAGCACCCCGGCATCTGGAGATGTTTGAAGAAAGGAAACCGGTCCCCCCAACAGGCTTTGTTCTTGGTCCCTCTCCTCCCGCCCCCCCCCCCCCCTTGCTTGCTGATGCTATCGTTGGCTCCACTCTGTGCAAAAATTGGAAATGGGGGGAGGGGGGTGGGGGATCCCGGGAAAGGGGCTTGGAAGAAAGGGGAGGGGGGAAGAAACAAAGAGAGGGAGAGAACGAGGGAAAAAAGAGAGGAGTGAGAGCAGAGAGTGCAGGAGAATTTGGGGTGAGGAATGTGAGCCCAGGCCCCAGGCCCCAGGCCCCAGGGACCGTGGCAGGCAGGCTCTCCACTGAGGCAGTGTGGCTCTTAGGGGTACCGGCAGCCCTCCCCAAGGGAGGTTAGGGGGCACAGCCCCTCCCCCCAGACCTGGAGCCTCCTGGCTGGTGGGTATAGGCCTGGGGCGCCTGGGGGGCTGGTGCTGATGCCCCCAGAGGAGACTTGCCCAAGGCCTCGCCACCCCATGGCTCTGCTAGCAGCAGATCCCTGGCCCGGGGGAGCGGTTGGAGCTGGAAGGAGGGGGGTAGCTCACTGAACACGTTCTGGGATGGAGACACATTGGTCATCCCTCCTCTTCCTGAACCCCCAGCGCCCAGAACAACATGGATGCTCGGCCACCTCTGCACTCACTGCGGCCTAGTGTCCGCTCTGCCCACTCGCTTCCAAACAGCATCTGCAGTGCCTGGGCAGCCCGGCCTTGCAGCTAACGGGGAGAACTGGGCGGCAGGACTCCTGGGTTCTATTCCTAGCTCCGCCACTGACTGACCGCGTGGCATTTGGCAAGTCGCTGCGTGACCTTGTTTCCTCGCCTGGATGGCGAGCTCTGCGCAGGGCTGTCCCATGCTGGGCGTCCCTTCCATGGGGCCTGGCGCAGAGAAGCCAGCTGGGGTCTCCAGGCACGACTGCAGTGCAAGTGCTCACGCTCCCCGTGCTGCCACTGACTCACCGGGTGACCTAGGGCAAGTCTCTGCCACGCTCTGTGCCTCAGTTTCCCCACCTGTCTAATCAGCATAGGGGCACTGACCTCACTGGGCAGAGGCTGCAGGGCTGGGTTAATGCTAAGCACCCCCAGGGTGCTCTGGGATCATCTCTGAGGAGCGCAGGACTCCCCAGGGGTGTGCACCAAAGCAAGGTGCCCTGGGGCTATGGCCGGAGAAAGCCTCTAGTCCCCGTGTTGGCGAGTCAGGCCAGGGGACTGGGGGGTGGGGGCTTGCCCAGCTGGCCCCCAGGCTCAGGTAGCTCTGTTCAGCCCGTTGACACCTTTTGTCAGGGGATTAACAGCAGGCATTGTCTGAGTGAGGAGCTGTTGCATATTTAAAGAGACAGGCCCAGACCCTGGTTGCTGGGGGAGGGGGTGTCACAGCCTTGGATCTGCCCCTGAAGCTGGATCAGCACAGACCGCAAAGTCACAATAAGATGCAATTTCTCCAGTGCCAGCTCTACCGGGTGTGTCCACCCTGCGGGCTCACAGCTGCCCAGGCCTGGCCTACAGGGCGCCCAGGGCAGGGCTGGTGGAGCTTTTGGGCAGGGCTCCCTGGGCGGGTGGATGGACACATGCACCCGCTGCCCACCATAGCAGTGGGCATGCCCTTTATGTACCGCCGGGGGCGCATTTCAGGCACCAGGGTGCGGTGCCTTTTCAAAAAGCACCACATTACCCGTGGGGATTTCAGGGACCCAGCCCTCTGCTGGGGAAAGAGTGATGAATCCCACGGCGCTATGGGCCACTCACCTAGGGACTGCAAAGCACTTACAAAGGGGGAGAGCTGCCATTATCCCCACTGTAAAGAGGGGGAAACTGAGGCACAAAGAGGCTAACGGCCTGATTTTTCAGATGCTCCCATTGGCTCCAATGGGAGTGCTGCATTCTGCAAGTTGGGTCCACAGAGCTCCATCAAAGGCCTCGCAGCAAGTCAGTGCCTGAGCTAGGAATAGGCCCGGGAGTCCCGACTCCCACTCCACTGCTCTAACCACTGACAGAATGGAGAAGAGAGCCCGGGGTCCCAGCTCTCCCCCCAGCAAGGGGAAAGCAGTCCAAGGGGCCGTGGCACTAACCAAACCCTGCTCTGCATAAAGAGGCCCTGCTGTCCCATTGTCAGTCACAGTTACATATTTGTATCTGTAAAATTCCCAGCAGCTCAACAACAACATTTCTTTCCCTGAAGAGTCCATCTCTTCCTCGTGGTAGAGGGGCTGCCTCCCGGCACGGACAGTAACGCTCGTTTTTCACCTGGGGGTTTCGGGGGACTCGTGGGTAATGCTGACGCAGGATGGAATCACATCCTTCACTTTCTCCACTTAAGTATATCTTGTGGTTAGAGCAGGGAGGATGAGGTGCTAGGACTCCTGGGTCCTGTTTGCAGCTCTGAGAGGGGAGTGGGCTCTGGTGGTCAGAACAGAAACATTTGGATTCCCAAGTTCTCTTTCCAGCTCTGCCACTGATTTCCTCTGTGACCGTGGGCAAGTCCCACAGCCTCCAGTGGCTCAGCTGTCCCTGCTCCGAGATGGGGACAATGGTCCCACCCTGCATCATAAGGCCTGACCTAGCTCAGCACTGTATTAGAAACGGGCCTGAACTAAAAGCCCAGCTTGTAACAACCCCCAGCCTCGGGGAAGCTCATTTCTGGGCACTGACCTTGCTGTGTGGACTCCTTTCTGCCCCCAAGGCACCTAGGGTGACCAGATGTCCCGATTTTATAGGGACAGTCCCAATATTTGGGGCTTTGTCTTATATAGGCGCCTATTACCCTCCACCCTCTGTCCCAATTTTTCATACTTGCTGTCTGGTCAGCCTGTCAGCACCAGACTGATGGGCTTTCTCAGGGCAGAGCTCCTGTGTTCCCCCCACCAACAGGGAGACACGTGACGCAGAGAGGGGCCAGTTAAAACCTCACATGCCTCCAGGAGGCAGGGCTTTGCCTGTTGATGGCATGACATTCGTACAAGCTATTCCCACATGTGTAACGAGTCCCCCCTGCCCCTGTTCTCTGCCAAGCTGCCTGGGGAGCCAAAAATGGGCGCTCCAGCCATCTCTTGCCTTGCAGGGATTCAGAGCCATCTCTGAGGAACGAGACTAGCCCTGCCCAACACCTTGCCCTTTGTTGTACTAGTCTTTGTGCCGCTGGGGTTTCTGGGGGACCCACCCAGGATGGGGAGCTCATTGTGCCAGTCCGGATCACAAAGCGTGGGCGCTCACCGAGTCCCTGCCTGAGCTTCCTGGCCATCAGCGACACTCACTGGTGTTCTGCATTTGAAGAATTTGGGCGGGATGCTCAGCTGCTGGGGCTGGATCTTGCCCTGTGCAACAGGCTGCCAAGGGAGGCTGGGGAATCCCGTCACTGCAGGGGCAAACCCGTCAGGGATGGGCTAGGGTTACTTAGTCCTGCCTCACACGGGAGGGCTGGACAGGCTGCCCTCTCGAGATCCCTTCCACACCCCCAGTTCTCTGAGTCTCTGATCCAGCCGCACTGAAGTTACATTGCAGTGGGGACTGGCCATGCGTCTGGCCAGAGTCGTAAGGGTAAATTCTAGCAAAAGCAAAGAATGGGGCTAGGCTATGCAGCCCCCTGCTTCAGGGCTTAAGCCAGCTGCTAGCTACTGGGGTCAGGAGATCTCCCTGGGGCAGGTTCTCCCATAACTCGCAGCAGCCAGCTCTACCCGCCCCCCCCCCCCGCTAGCCCACGGGCCACGGCAGCCTCCCCACCCCCCCACAGGCTCGGCTCCCCCACCACCCCGCGGCAGCTCCCCACCCCGCCGCGGCAGCTCCCCATCCCCCCACAGCAGCAGCTCACCTCCGCTGGGGGCAGCAGCTCCTTGGAAGCTGCGTTCTCGGTGGCGTTTCGGCGGCCACTTTTATTGCCGCCGAATCGCCTCCGGGAGTTGCCGCCCCCCAGATCTTGGTGCCGGCCCTGGTTTCTGCACTTTCCTCAGAAGCAGCAGGCGCTGGCCACTGCTGGAGAAGGAACGCGGGACTAGGGGGAGCCCTGCCCTGTCCAGGCTGGCATTTCCCTACACCCCTACACGGATTCACGTCAGCTGAGGATCCGGCCCTTTCACTCAGTTTGACTGAGTTCACCTTCTGCCCTGGGTTTGGACCCTCAGCCCATTGCTATGAAAACAATGTGGGATTGGCTCCAGATCGACACAGAAAACGGGCGTCTTAGCAGCCCCCATCAGGCGAGATGGACTCCGGGCCGGGGATCCCTTATCACAGCTCTGGTGCGGAACCAGTTCCTGCTGCCATCACCCCATGTGGAGTCAGGTGCTCCCTGGGGGGGCAGGGTGCAGACAGGACAAGCCATTTGGGTTGGTCTGCGTTCCACATTGCAAAGTGTCACGTCCGGTGTTGCTGGGTCGGGGGTCTGTGGGTCTGTTTCCTTATTCTCCAGAATGCCGCTGACATTCCCTGAGGGGCAGGGGGAGCTCTCCTGGAGAGTGTAGACACGACTCTGAGTAAGCGAAGTGGGGAGTTAAGGGTCTGAGCGAGTCAATGGAACATTAAGGGCCTGACCCTGGCATGGTGCTGAGCTCCCCAATACCCAAGCTCAGGACTTGGCCCTCAATCAGCAGCCACTGAGCAATCCCCGCCGTCAGTCCTAGGCAGCTAGCTCTGCGGTGGGACAGGCCCGCTGTATCCGCGGCCACCAGGCTGCCCGATGCTCTGCAGCTGCACACAAAGGCCTCGTGTTCTTGGGCTGGGGGCGCTGCTGCAGCATGGACGGACGGGCTGGACGAGGACTCACCTCGCTGCACAGACGTAAGGGACACTGGTGGGCGCCCAGACCCAGCTCAGGGAGGGGAATCGTTTTTAACCGGGCCACCATCTACCCCTCGTGTGTCTCTGCCCAGCTAAAGACCGGCCGGTCGCTGGCTGTAACTCCCACCATCCTGGCCCTTCAGCCAAGCTCCGCCAGCCTCCTTCAGACCCCTCCGGGCAAGGGCCAGGGCAGAAGCAGCTTGTGCAGGGTTTGGTCCGTGCAGCTTCGCCGCGTGGAGTCGGCTTTCTCCCTGGAATAAACTGGCCCCAACCCAGAGCTCCGACGAACTGGAATAGCAGTTTTCTCCTCAGGGAGCTGGAACCAAGGGGAGACTGCTGGTGTAACTCCCTGCAAAGGCCCAGGGCACCAGATACAGGTTATGTTCCTGTCTACGCTGAGACGTGAGTCCTTCCCCAACCAGAGCCGGCAACAGCGTGAGCACTAGCGGAGCCTGCATAGCCAAGTGGGCTGGGCTAGGACTCTGGAGAGCTGGCGTCTATTCCCAGCCCTGCCACAGACCTGTCACTGCCTTGTTCTGTGCCTCAGTTTCCCCATCATGAAACATGGGGAATGACATGAAAAGCTAGGGCAGCTAGACCTGTGCCGAGGGCCATAGATAACACAAGAGAACTTTCAACTATGCCCTGATTTGTTAATTAACACACATTAACTCTCCTGATTGTAAACTGTGTGGATTTCCATAACTGTTTGCTCCTGCACAGGTCTCCGCTAGATTTTACAATTGTGTTAATTAACACATCACCAAACAGCCATGGCCGGTGTGCTCTGCTAGCCCCGGCAGGAGAATGCCCTCAGATGCTCAGTCCCCACATGGTCGGAGGTGGGGGAAAGGTCACTATTGCTAACGAAGGGGGAAAAGGACAGCCCTGTTCCAGGGGTCTTGTTTCCAGAGAAGACTTAAAAAAGCTCCCTGGGCTTTCTCCCCCCTCCCCCCACCCGCCTCCATCACCTAGGAACAATCAGTCACTGGCACTGCCGGCTGCTGTGTCAACAAATCATCATCTGCTGGCAGAAGGGGGTTGATAAGGACTGTGAGCCAGGGAGCTGCACAGACAGTCTAGCCCGGTTCTCCACAAAGACTAAAATAACCTGAAGCCCTCCCTCCCCCCGGTACAGTGCGTAGAGACACAAAGCACCAATCATAGAGCAGGCTTTAGGAAAAGCCACACTGGCCAAAATTTTCAAAATTTAGCTAGTGCTTGTGGGTCTCCCCAGGACAGTTACTGTGGAATACGGTAGGGTGTGGATTAAAAGCAGAGCAGCGACACTGGAATACTGGATAGCTTAATCCCGTCCCAAAGTCAGACCATGTGGCAAGGATGATGACGGTGACATTCTCTCCATTCCAGTCGTATCTTGGGAGGATGTTAAACAGCAGCTACTAAAGCTAAACATTTCCAAATCAGCAGGTCCTGGTAACTGGCATCGAAGAGTTTTAAAAGAGCTGGCTGAGGAGCTGGCTGGACCATTAATGTTAGTTTTCAGTAAGTCTTGGAGCACTGGGGAAATTCCAGAAGACTGGAAGCCAATGTTGTGCCAATATTAAAAAGGTAAATGGGATGACCCGGGTCTCATAGACTCATAGACTTTAAGGTCAGAAGGGACCATTATGATCATCTCGTCTGACCTCCTGCACAACGCAGGCCACAGAATCTCACCCACCCACTCCTGTAATAAACCCCTAACCTATGTCTGAGCTATTGAAGTCCTCAAATCATGGTTTAAAGCAGGGGTCTCCAAACTTTAGGAGACGAGGGACACATTAGATTTTTGAAGGGGCTTCGCAGGCCGGCTTTAGGGAGTGCGGGGCCCAATTTCAACGGGGCCCTGCCGCCCAAGTGCCACCAAGGCAGCGGCAGCAATTGGTTAGGGGGCCGGACAAATTGAAGCCGCGGGCCGGATCCGGCCCTCAGGCCATAGTTTGGAGACCCCTGGTTTAAAGACTTCAAGGTGCAGAGAATCCTCCAACAAGTGACCCATGCCCCATGCTGCAGAGGAAGGCGAAAACCCCCCAGGGCCTCTGCCAATCTATCCTGGAGGAAAATTCCTTCACAAGCCCAAATATGGTGATCAGCTGAACCAGTAGTTCTCAAACTTTTGTACTGGTGACCCCTTTCACATAGCGCACCTCTGAGTGCGACCCCACTTATAAATTAAACACTTTTTAAAATATTTATATATAATATATATAATATCCATTATAAATGCTGGAGGCAAAGCGGGGTTTGGGGTAGAGGCTGACAGCTTGCGACCCCCCATGTAATAACCTCGCGACCCCCTGAGGGGTCCCAACCCCCAGTTTGAGAACCCCTGAGTTGAACCCTGAGCATGTGGGCAAGACGCACCAGCCAGACACCCAGGAAAGAATTCTCTGTAGTAACTCAGATCCCACCCCATCTAGCATCCCATCACAGGCCATTGGGCATATTTACCACTGTCAAAGATCAATTAATTGCCCATCAAACCATCCCCTCCATAAACTTATCAAACTTAGTCATGAAGCCAGATAGGTTTTTTGCCCGCACTGCTCCCCTTGGAAGGCTGTTCCAGAACTTCACTCCTCTGATGGTTAGAAACCTTCGTCTAATTTCAAGTCTAACCTTCCTGATGGCCAGTTTATATCCATTTGTTCTTGTGTCCACATTGTCCCTGCAATGGCCTGACATCGCTCTTGGGCCAGATAATGGAGTGGCTGATACGTGACTCGACTGATAAAGAAGTAAAGGAGGGTAATGAAATTAATGCCACTCAGCATGGAAAGCAGATCCTGTCAGTCTAACTTGATATTTCTTTTTGATGAGATTCCAAGATTGGTTGATAACAGGCTTGTCTACACTTAAAATGCTCCAGCAGCACGGCTGGAGAGCTTCAGTGAAGAGGGGCTCTCCCCTCGGTGTAGGGCACAAGCTAGGGGAGATGGGAGAAGTTGCCTGTCAAGACCAGGGAGGTTAGGTCAGTTTAACTCATTCAACTTAGTTATACCAACATAATTTCCTAGTGTAGACCTGGCCTCAGGCGTCTGTACGACATTTGACTTGGTACCGCACAACATTTTGATTAGAAAACTAGAACAATACAAAATTAATACGGCACGTTACATGGATTAAAAACTGGCAGGTCTCAAAATGCAACTGTAAATGGGGAATTGTCATTAAGTGGGTGTGTTCCCAGCAGGGTCCTGCAGGGATCAGTTCTTGGCCCTACACTAATTGCCATTTTTATTAATTACCTGGAAGAAAACATAAAATCACCACTGACAAAGTTTGCAGATGACACAAACACTGGGGGAATGGTGAATAATGAAGAGGGCAGATCAGATCTGATACAGAGTGGTCTGGATCGCTTGGTAAACTGGGTGAAAGCGAACTATGCATTTTAATATGGCTCCAAGTAAACGTACTCATGTAGGGACAAAGAACCCAGGCCACACTTACAGGACGGGGGACTCTATCCTAGAAAGCAGCACCTCGGGGGCGGGGGGTGGGGGGGTAATCAGCTGAACATGAGCTCCCAGTGTAATATGGCCAAAAGAACTAATGCGAGCCTGGGATGCCTAAACAGGGAATCTTGACAAGCAGAGGCTATTTTTCCTTTGTATTTGGCACAGGTGTAATCACTTCTGGAACACTGCGTCCAGTTCTGGTCCCACACTTCAAGGACTGCAGAGGGTTCGGCGAGGAGCCATGAGAATGACTAACGGATTAGAAACCCTGCCGCACAGTGAAAGGCTCGAGGAGCTCAATCCCTGTGATGCGACAAAGGGTCCTGTGGCACCTTATAGACTAACAGAGGTATTGAAGCATAAGCTTTCGTGGGTGAATACCCACTTCTTCGGATGCAAGCAGTGGAAATGTCCAGGGGCAGATATAAATGTGCAGGGAAGATTCAGGCTAGAGATAACGAGGTAAGCTTAATCAGGGAGGGTGAGGCCCTCTTCTAGCAGTTGAGGTGTGAACACCAAGGGAGGAGAAACTGCTTTTGTAGTTGGCTAGCCATTCATAGTCTTTGTTTAGTCCTGAGCTGATGGTGTCAAATTTGCAAATGAACTGAAGCTCTTGAGAACGGGCTCTTCGATCCAGCAAAGGTCTAACGCGATCCAGTGGCTGCAAGTTGAAGCTAGATAAAGTCAGACTGAAACCAAGATGTCATTTGTTAACAGGGAGAGTAATTAACCATTGGAGCAACCTACCAAGAGTTGGGGTGGATTCTCCATCACTGGCACTTTTTAAAGCAAGATGGATGGTCCATTCTGGCCTTGGAATCAACGAACCTAGGAAAAGAATTCTATCCCTGATGAATTTGATCCTTTGAGCCGGGTCTCTCTCCAACACTCTGAGCCAGATCCCACTCCCATTGAAGCCAACTGAACTTTCTATGGCAACAGGCCTGGGCACTCAGCCCAAAGTGTGTGAATGTCCCAAATCCAAAGGCAGCAATGACTGTTATGGACTTCAATGTGCCTTGGATCAAGCGCTCATTACACCAAAGAGAGAGCGCTTCCCATGGCAGGAGGGGAGAATTGACCCAGCAGAGTAGATTGCTGCAGTTTACCTTGGAGACATGGGTTTTGGAAACGCATCTTAATTTACTATTCAGTCCCTGCTATTCAAGCTACTTCAGGCACTGATAGGCAGTCGGGGGAAGAGGAGGGATTTGGTGCACAAATACAGGCCATGATCCTGCAAACACTTACACACGACTAACTTTATTTATACACACCACTGTGGGTATCACAAGCACAAAGCGCCAACCTTGCAAACAAACACTTAGCGCTTGTGGACACAGGGTAATTACCCAGCATAGCTAGAGCACGATCACAATCCAGGTGATACCAGCACAGCTACAGGCAAGCCGTAAGCAGGCTGGTCTAGCTTCACCGGTCAATTTCCCAGGCTGGATAAGCCCTTGAACTTGCACATAATTTTGCTCATGGACGCAGCCCCATCAGCTCCTGCACAAAGCTACCCGCCCGCTGAAGGGCTGCAGGGTTGGGGCTTTTCAGCGTAGCACAAACCACACGCCAGACTAGTCGCTGCTTCAGACCAGGGGATCATTACAGCCCCGCCCCCAGCCGAGAGCTAGAGAAGCACCTAACAATCCTGAGCACATTGGTGAACGGATGTATTTGTTTACACGCACACACTTGTGTAGCTTCAAGACAATCACACGTTTCTAACTAAAAAACCAGAACTCATTTAGAGGTTCTAGGCCCAGTGTGAGCCAGCGACGAATTGTTACCACGGGGTGATGACCAATAGATACGCGGCCTTCTCTCTGGAGAAGGATTTCTGTTCTACACCACTTTGGGCTATAGATCCAGCTGCACTCCTTTAGAGCTCCCCTCAGCCTGACCACATCGCTTTAAGAACACAATGCCTCCCTCCCAAGGATTAGATAAAAAGGTTATAATTTACATACATTATCTGGATTCAAATGTTCAGCCTTAGAAAAACCTGCTGGGTCTTTCCTCTCCAGCAGTTAGTTTCTTTCATCACAAACCACTGTGTGATGAGTTGGAGGTTCTCTGGGGACCTGCAGGGAGGGCCTGGTATCAGTCCGGGTGTTTGATTGGGAAGTGGGGGTTGGAGCTGCACTTTAATTGACTTCCACAGAGCCCAGCCACACTAAGCCAGCTGTGAAAACATTGCAGGCCTAATTAGTTCACATCAAAGGGACCCCACCTCTGCCGGACGGCAGGCACCGGCCCTGCTCTCTGCAACACGCGCAGCGCATGGAACAACCCACCCTCTCCACACGCTGCATCCCCGGCTGGCCCAGTGCGGTTATTTATTAAAGCACCAACAACCGGCATTTGCTGCTTCAGAGACTCCTCTTTATTTCAGTTCCCAGATCAGCTTAAAGATGGATGGATCCAGCCAGGCCTCAGCCCCTGCGCCCATGGGGGGAACCAGCAGGATCGGAGCCTATAGGAGACAGTGATCGAGGGCCTCAATGGAAGCCTAGTGATGCCGGACGGAGCATGAACCAAAATCCTAGGTAGTCAGGGTTGAATCCCAACTTCCCTTGATCTTACTCACCCCCACCCCTGACCCCTTTTTCAGCTGCTTATTTCACTGACACATTCACTCTGGGGGTCCATTTTCTCCCTGCCCAGAGCCAGCTTTTTTCTGTCTGGAAAAAAGTTGTGTGTTTATTAAGCAGCTCAGATTGCCTCATGCTCCTCTGAGCCCCGCTTCGTAACTGAGTCACTTAAAGAAGGGCTTTTTGTCTGCATGATTGGGCAGTCTCCAGTCTGGTGCAAAGGAATTTATTTATTTAAAATAATTCCTGGCCTGGGATGAGAGTTTATAGCAGAGAGAACAACCCACTCCCCCCTCTGAACCTGGGGATGTTTCTTCCTTGACTAGATGAAACTTTCTAGTCTTTTCCTTTTCTACAACAGCTGGGATGTTTAATGCATTAAGCAGACTTCTGCTTTTCTTGAGAGTATAAGGGGGGGGGGGGGGAATCTCCATTTCAAAGCCATTCTGTCAACTTTCCACACTTAACTGGGAACAAAACCCTCCCCCCATTCCCATTAAAAAAAGCCATCCAAGTCAACTCTAACCTTAAAAAAAAAAACCAAAAAAACCCACCACGCATGTGAAAGGCCCTTGTATTTAGTCACAAGGTAGAGTCCATAGCAAACTGCAACTCCATAAAGAATGATACAAATTATTTGGTTAAAATGAGAGGGCCGAGAGCCTTAGAACAAGAGAAGCGTTTACAGAGAACTGGGAAGCAGGGATTGAATGAAGCTGCTTCCTTCTCAGCCCTACAATCTTCGGGTCAGGTTTTCAACAGGCCTCAGCACCCAGCAATGCTCACTCAGAACGGGTGCTGCCGGCAGGGAGTTCTTGCGGGGTGGAAACTGGCCAGAGTGGTACAAATGAATTCACTAGGAAGCCTTCTAGCCAAACCCCAAGCGAAGGCTGCAAGGGCCAGTGCGGTAAAGATCACAAGGAAGGTAGCACAATGCAAACTTTTCTGAAGTAACAGCCCTTCCAGGGTCTCTTTTTCTATGCTGGGGCACTGGAAAGCCACACCGCCCCCCTTGGGGAAGAGTTTGCATCTCCCCTCCTCCCCTAGTGATTTGTACAGGACATTTTGTCTGTGAAAACCAAAGGATGTTCCAGCAGGGTTGGGTGTAATCTATCTTCTTAGGGGTAAACTGAAATGCCTTCCTACAACAGAGTAACACGAACCAGCTGCTGGGGAGCTCAGCTGATTAGCAAGGCTGCTTTCAACGTGCACAAATACAGGCATTTTCAGAGAGTGAATGGGAACACTCCGTGTCTGTCAACAGCAGGCTCCAGGCCCTGGGGGTGCCGCCTTTCCCTCCCAGCAGCCAGGGATACGCGCTGGGGTGTCAGCAGCATAGAACCTCACCAGCCTCTTAAGGGAGGAGCTGATTTTAAGACATTCCCTTTAACTGGCATTTGCACCTTCAAGGCTCGGGGTAGGATTTTTAGGAGCTGGTGGGTTTGGGTGCCTCATGGAAGACACCTGACAGGCCCCCATTTTCATAGGGTAGATCTAGAGCTCAGGCCTCCCAAAATCACTAGTCACGTCTTGGCCACAAAGGATCAATAGTCCAGCTCTTCGGCAAGGGATTTACATGTACTGGCTCAGCAGAGAGCCATCTAAGGCACATGTATACAGGAAGGTCCAGCCTTGGCTCCAGGACTGACCCCCCCCTCCCTGGAATAATGACCAGGGCCAAGAGACAGCTGGAATGGATTTCTCCTTTATCTAGAGGGCCCAGTTTGATACAGGACATGTTCACAGCTTACCCCTCCTAGCTGGTTTCCTTTAGGACAGTCTCCTTCCCCACCCCCACCTTACTTCAGTGTTTGAAACAAGCTCACGTAATTACAGCATGTTCCTAAACTCCCTTATACAGTCCTCTTCAGCTGGACTGTAGACATTTCCCCCATTTGCCACTGGAAAATTAAACCAGATCTAAGGGTGTTTTCCTCCCCACAGTCTATAGCGGAGACACACACGTTTTGCAGTTTAACGCTTTTGTATCCTACCCCAGCTTTGTGCTGTTTTAGCTATGATCTTATATACGGAGCTGTTATCGGAGATGGTATTTCCTAGTCAATTTCTGGCACATTAAACAGAATCAGGCCATACACATTACTCCTTAACTAAAGCTGTTTTGAGAACAGACTCCATTTACCAGTGAGAGCCTGAATTGTGAGGAGGGAAGTCAATTTTTGGTGATTTTGGTCAAACCAGCTTTTCAGCCCAAAGGATCTGAAATCTACCAGTAAAATTAAGAAAAGTTCAAGTTAGGAGCCAATTATTTCTAGCATTCGTGGGTTGGGATTTTTTTAAGCCTATGAGGTAAGGAATTTTGTATAAATACTCCTCTTATCAGTACAATTCATTAGAATATCTTCCGATTCCCCACCCTTATGTTCTCCCTCTCCCAATTTCTCTCCAAAACACAGAGGCAGGCTGTCAAACTAAAGTGTATTTGATGTGGTAGCAAAATCAATCCAAGTACTTTCCCCTTATATATGATAAAAAGAGAGAATTAAAAACCTTACAAAGGGATAACAAATTTATACATTCTACAATTTGTGAAAAATAGGACTGAAGCCAGCATTCATTTAACTGTAGTGCTTCCCTCTCTTTAAACTTTTTCCCTAATAACTACAGTATTAAAGGATGCAGTGGCAGAATGTTGTTCATTTTTAAAATCTAGTTCTAAATATTCTCCTCCACGGTTGATGGTTTGGGCAGTAAGCCACAAAAGATTTTTAGAATTTTAAAAAGAAGTTGTAACATGTTGGCCAATCCTGGAAATTAAAAATAAAAAAAAGTTGTAGGAGGAGTGATTAAGAATTCTGCAACAGGCATTTCCCCACCACATCACTGCCAAACAAGGCGTTACAAAAGAGAGTCTTCACCTTTATTTCACAGAAAAATCTGTTCAACTTTCTAGGAGTTTTCAGATATAGGATTCCAGAACACATCGGCAAACACTGAAAAGGCACAGTAAGCCTCCGGCTTTTGTGTTTGTTTGTTTGCAAGCAGTAACTTTAAAATGAGATTCACTTCCCCTTCCCCCACCCCCCCAAATAAAGTAAAAAGATCCTTCCCAACCCACTTACTGCTTAAAATGATGCCTACCTGAATGAAAGAGCACCACACCACAAAAATCTTGAATGTCAGTTGCTAAGGTTTTATAATTTGGATTACAGCTCTTGAGCTAGGGGGAAAAAACCCTCAGAAGTAGGGTTTGGGGGTTTTGTTTGTTTTTAAACTCAGTTGTACTTGCAAAGAACAGACTGCTTACTAAGGACGTGTAGTTTAGAAAGAAACGTCTGTACACAGCATTTGGGGAGAGAGAAATGTACAATGCCAGAGAAGTAGCTTTAAGGTGAAAGTTAAAGACGGGGGTTGCTAAAAGCGCTGAACTGGGGTGTGCTTTCTTCATGAATCAATCCCATGTGCCTTTCACTGGAGTCTCTAGTTGGGCAGAAGAGCCTTAGCAAAAAGCAGATCCTCAGAACCAGGCCATGCCACTCAAGTCAGCTGCTGGGATAAAAGGGGGAGGCAGCCCCTTCGTAGGTCTCTTCGTATAAAACAAAAAACAACACACAACACAACTACTTGGTAAACTTCCGAAAGAGGGAAAAGAGGGAGATGGATACTTTAAAAAAAAAAAAAAAAAAATCAAAGTCTGCCTTTAATACAGACCAGCTTCCATAATGTGCACATCAGGGGAAAGCGATTACAGGTCTGGCTTTTATGGAAGTTCGCCTGAAAACGTTCCCCCCCCCCCCCCCCAGCCAACACAAACAGAAACTCCGTCTCTATGGCTCCATTTCGAGGGGAGATATTGCCAAGGCCGAGAAAGGGAAAAACACCCGACGCTTTAGTACCCAAGAGAGAGGCGGCGTGGCGAGCCGAACCGAACCGCTCCTCCTCACGCGTTTCTGGATCTCGGCGGGCTTCGTTTGGTTTTTAAATAGAAATATATAATTCCATGTACAAATGCTATTTACAGGGCTAATTACAAGACCCCCTTGGCCGGGAATAAACCTGCGAATCGAAAGGCGGTTTAGACTCGAATAAAAAAAAGTTTGTTTTAAATACGGCTCTCCCCCGCCCCTGCGCCCCCCGGGGCGCCTCACACCGTGGTCTCGCCGTGCCGGCTGTGGGTCAGGCGGGTGTAGAACTTGCGCCAGGAGTGCAGCGTCTTGCCGGACCAGATCCAGAAGCCCGAGGTGATGCCCACGATGAGGGTCATGAGGTATTTGATCATGTAGACGGTGAAGTCGGGGCTCATGCGCGGCGCGTAGGCCAGCGGGCAGGGGATGGCCAGGCTCTTGCAATGCTGGCTGACCCAGCTGCGCTCCCAGTGCTCGCGGAAGGCCTGCTCGTAGAAGTAGCAGGCGATGACGATGGTGGCGGGCACGGTGTAGAGGACGCTGAAGACGCCGATGCGCACCATGAGCCGCTCCAGCTTCTCGGTCTTGGAGCCGCCGTGCTTCATGATGGTGCGGATGCGGAAGAGCGAGACGAAGCCGGCCAGCAGGAAGGAGGTGCCGATGAAGAGGTAGACGAAGAGCGGGGCCAGCACGAAGCCGCGCAGCGGGTCCAGGCCGTGCAGCCCCACGAAGCAGACGCCGCTCAGCAGGTCACCGTCCACCTGCCCCATGGCCAGGATGGTGATGGTCTTGACGGCTGGCACGGCCCAGGCGGCCAGGTGGAAGTACTGCGAGTTGGCCTCGATGGCCTCGTGGCCCCACTTCATGCCGGCGGCCAGGAACCAGGTGAGGGACAGGATGACCCACCAGATGGAGCTGGCCATGCTGAAGAAGTAGAGCATCATGAAGAGAATGGTGCAGCCCTCCTTCTTGGTGCCCTGCACCACCGTGCGGTACCCGTCCTCCTGGAAGCGCTCGTTGCACACCACGCGCTCCTGCAGCACGAAGCCCGCGATGTAGGCCACCGACACCATAGTGTAGCAGCCCGACAGGAAGATGATGGGCCGCTCCGGGTAGCGGAAGCGCTGCATGTCCACCAGGTAGGTGGTGACGGTGAAGAAGGTGGAGGCGCAGCAGAGCACGGACCAGACCAGGATCCAGAGCCGGGCGAAGCGCACCTCCTCCTGGCTGAAGAACATGTGGCCGTCGCCGCGGGCCGGCTCGCAGGGCGCCGCGCAGTCCTTCTCGCCCAGGAACTTGTAGTTCAGGTAGCTGGGCACCTGCAGCGCCCGCGGGCAGTGGAACGGGTGCTCCGGCGAGGCGTAGCGCGGCGCGCCCGGGGTGCCCTGGCCGGGCAGCGGCGCCGGGCTGGTGAGCAGCGCCGGGGAGCCGCCGCCGTCCTCCGAGTGGTTCTGCCCGACGCAGATCTGCTCGGCCCCGTGGCGGGGGAAGTTCTCGCAGCGCAGCCGCTCGGGCCACTGGAAGCCGAACTTGTTCATGAGCGCCTCGCAGCCCTGGCGCGCCCGCTCGCAGATGGAGCGGCAGGGCGGGATCGCCTGCTCCAGCACCGTGCACACCGGCGCGTACATGGAGCAGAGGAAGAACTTGAGCTCGGGCGAGCACTGCACCTTGACCAGCGGGTAGAACTGGTGCACCTCCAGCCCCGCGTCCTCCTGGTTGGTGTGGCCCAGCAGGTTGGGCATGATGGTCTGGTTGTAGGCGATGTCGGTGCAGAGCGGGATGGAGATGGGCTGGCAGAAGCCGTGGTCCGGGATGGAGATGCCCTTCTCCCCGTGGAACTGGCCCCGGCCCCGGCCCAGCACGGTCAGCCACAGCAGCAGCGAGGCCAGGCGGGGCAGGACGCTGGACGGGCGCATGGTGCCGGTGCCGCCGCCGCCGCCTCTCCCGAGCTAACGCGCCCCGGGCGGGCCGAGCGAGCGCCGAGCTGCCGCCCCTCCTGGGCCCGGCAAAGTTCGCGGCGGAGTCTGCAGCCGAGTCCCGGGACAGCCGCCGGGCGCCCTGCCCGCAGCCAGACCGGCCAAGTCCCGGAGCTCCCTCCTTTGTGCGGCTCCAGCCCCCTTCAGCCCCAATTAGCCGGTTTCAAGGGGGCCCCCAGCCCTGGAGCGCGCAGAATCCAGCCCAGCCCCCTCGTCCCTCTCCGCCCCCAGGGAGCCTTGAAACGGCCTGGCCCGGGCCCTAAGCCCCTTCCCAAAATTTCCTCGCGGCCAATCAGATTCAAACGCCGGGACCAGCCCCGAGGGCAGGATTGGTCAACCGCAGCATAACGAGCTCAGAGAGCAGCTGCCAGGGGCCGCCCCTCGCCTCGGCTGCTTTAAAGGGGCAATTGCCCCTTAATCAGCGTCCCGATTAGTAGTTTGCAGATACATTGATCTTGGGGGCTGGAAGCGCCCCTCCCCCGCCACGGGCTCCGCGGAACGCGCGACTCCCCCCCCCCCCAACTTTCCCGGCGACAACACCCCCAGCGCTGCCGTCCGCGGGGGCCGGAGAGCGCCAGGCGAGTCCATCCGGAGTGGGGGTCGTCCCGGGCGGCCTGAACGTCCCGCAGCAGACAGAGCTCAGCCCAGCCAGGCTGCAAAGCCCCCCCGGCCCGAGTTACAGCTTGGCTGGGTTTTGCGCGCTCGCTCCTGCTGCTTCCCCTGTTCTACAAACCCTCCCGCGGACCCGCTTTCCTCCGCCCCGGCTCAAAGAGCAGCAGGTTACAAACATCAACATTTTAAAGTCCGCTTGACAGGATCCCCCCGGAGTAGGGGGACCAGCCAGCAAATGTGAAAAATCCGGACGGGGGTGGGGGGTAATAGGAGCCTATATAAGAAAAAGACCCAAAAATCGGGACTGGCCCTCTAAAATCGGGACATCTGGTCACCCTTCCCCCCAAACCTGTAAGATCCGGTGTAACGCGTGCGCGGGAGATTTGGTCCTGAGCTGTGCAGGGGGGAGACGCTGCTGAGATTTTTGCCACTCCACCGATTTAGGCCCGATTCTGCAGAGACTGGGCACGTGCTTAGCTTGATGCCCTGGGAGATCCAGGAGGAAAGTTAAGCACGTGCCTTTGGCGAACCAGGACCTGCCTGTGCGCTCGGGTAAGGCCCGGTCCTGGCCTGTGTAGCACAGGGGGTGAGCAGTGAACAGGGTCACGTTGCAGGATCTGGGCCCCGGGTCTGCATCGTCTCTCGGGGCCATACACAGCTAATCTAGCAGCGGGAGGGAGAGGATGGGGGTGTGTGTGTCTCTCTCTGTGTGTGTGTGTGTGTACACACACGTGTCTGGCTACACCCACATCTCCTATATCCTTATTTCTTTTAAAATTGGTACATTTGAAAGTGTTTCTACTCGATCCCCCACCCCCCAAAAAGCGGCCCTGTCTCTTTAAGACGCTCGTTAATGGCTAGGTTGTTCACTGGCATATAATTGTCCCTTCTCACTAACAAAGGACTCCATTATGGCCCCTTTTTTCGGTGGCACCTCAAAGTGAGAAAAGCCTTTACCACGCTGCTGTGAGCAAGGCGGGGAGGTTCCTGGGGCCAGGCCCTGCTGCTCCCGGAGTAACCTGCGTCATGCAAAGCAGAGTTTAGGCCCATTCACAAGTGGGTCTTAAATGAAAGTTAATCGCTGGGGGCTGGGACATGTTTGGCTGCCGGACGCTGCTGGCAGCTGGGGGGGGGACCGGGGGGGGGGGGGTGCGCTGCAAAACCGAAATCAATCCGGAGTCTGGGGCTGGCAGGATTCCGACCCAAGCTGCAGCGATCCCATGGGGGGCGTGGGGCGCCCAGCCCCAGACTCTGTAAAGACCCGCCGAGCTATCCGGATTGTTTTCAGTGTGAACAAAGAAAGACAACGGGACGTTGAGCGGTGCAGGGTCGGGGGTTTATCGCTGCGGGACCCCGGCCCCTCGCTGCGTGTTAGCTCCCTCCAGCGCCCCGGACCAGCAGCCGGGCGTGGGCAGCTCGGGTCATAGAATCATAGAATCTCAGGGTTGGAAGGGACCTCAGGAGGTTCTAGTCCAACCCCCTGCTCAAAGCAGGACCAACCCCAACTAGATCATCCCAGCCAGGGCTTTGTCAAGCTGGGCCTTAAAAACCTCTAAGGATGGAGATTCCACCACCTCCCTAGGTAACCCATTCCAGTGCTTCACCACCCTACTAGTGAAAAAGTTTTTCCTAATATCCAACCTAAACCTCCCCCTCTGCAACTTGAGACCATTACTCCTTGTTCTGTCATCTTCTACCACTGAGAACAGTCTAGATCCATCCTCTTTGGAACCCCCTTTTAGGTAGTTGAAAGCAGCTATCAAATCCCCCCTCATTCTTCTCTTCTGCAGGCTAAACAATCCCAGTTCCCTCAGCCTCTCCTCATAAGTCATGTGCTCCAGCCCCCTAATCATTTTTGTTGCCCTCCGTTGGAGCCCAAAACTGGACACAGTACTCCAAATGAGGCCTCACCAGTGCCGAATAGAGGGGAATAATCACGTCCCTCGGTCTGCTGGAAATGCCCCTACTTATACAGCCCAAAATGCCGTTAGCCTTCTTGGCAACAAGGGCACACTGTTGACTCATATTCAGCTTTTCGTCCACCGTAACCCCTAGGTCCTTTTCTGCAGAACTGCCCAGCCATTCGGTCCCTAGTCTGTAGCAGTGCATGGGATTCTTCCGTCCTAAGTGCAGGACTCTGCACTTGTCCTTGTTGAACCTCATCAGATTTCTTTTGGCCCAATCCTCTAATTTGTCTAGGTCCCTCTGTATCCTATCCCTACCCTCCAGCGTATCAACCACTCCTCCCAGTTTAGTGTCATCTGCAAACTTGCTAAGGGTGCAGTCCACACCATTCTCCAGATCGTTGATGAAGATATTGAACAAAACCGGCCCCAGCACCGACCCTTGGGGCACTCCACTTGATACCGGCTGCCAACTAGACATGGACCCATTGATCACTACCCGTTGAGCATGACCATCCAGCCAGTTTTCTATCCACCTTTGGGTCAGGGAAACTGGAGAAAGGACCACCCCCCACCCTTGTTTGCAGACTGGTTTCTTTCTGCCTCTGGTTTAGCTGTCACCTGACCTGGGCCAAAGCTGCGCCCCCCCGGTCCCCCCCCCCCCCCCCCAGCTGCCAGCAGCGTCCGGCAGCCAAACATGTCCCAGCCCCCAGCGATTAACTTTCATTTAAGACCCACTTGTGAATGGGCCTAAACTCTGCTTTGCATGACGCAGGTTACTCCGGGAGCAGCAGGGCCTGGCCCCAGGAACCTCCCCGCCTTGCTCACAGCAGCGTGGTAAAGGCTTTTCTCACTTTGAGGTGCCACCGAAAAAAGGGGCCATAATGGAGTCCTTTGTTAGTGAGAAGGGACTAACAAAAGCCCGGGGGCGGCGGGGGGGGGATGCTGCAAAACCGAAATCAATCCGGAGTCTGGGGCTGGCAGGATTCCGACCCAAGCTGCAAACTTGCTAAGGGTGCAGTCCACACCATTCTCCAGATCGTTGATGAAGATATTGAACAAAACCGGCCCCAGCACCGACCCTTGGGGCACTCCACTTGATACCGGCTGCCAACTAGACATGGGCCCATTGATCACTACCCGTTGAGCACGACCATCCAGCCAGTTTTCTATCCACCTTTGGGTCAGG
Organism: Macrochelys suwanniensis; assembly: GCA_033296515.1. Taxonomy (NCBI): domain Eukaryota; kingdom Metazoa; phylum Chordata; order Testudines; family Chelydridae; genus Macrochelys; species Macrochelys suwanniensis. The sequence continues at coordinate 2,537,085 of CM065797.1, forward strand.
GCTTCCCAGCTCCCAAACGGGAAACTGGAGAAAGGACCACCCCCCACCCTTGTTTGCAGACTGGTTTCTTTCTGCCTCTGGTTTAGCTGTCACCTGACCTGGGCCAAAGCTGCGCCCAGGGGCAAGGAGTCCCACAGCCCTTTCCTCTTCCGCGTGAACCGTGCCTGGGGCCAGCAGGCCTACCCCCTAGAACCCCTGCTGCCTGCTCCCCACACGGGTGGGACCCTGGGAGTCCCTGCAGGTGCCCTGCCCTCTCCAGCCCACCGCCGGCTCCTGGGGTTTGGGTTGGTTTAGCCGCGCCTGGGCCCTTGAGCAGAGCTGACTTTCCCAGCACACTCGGAGAAAGCTTGTCCCATGACTCGCTTTGCAGGGAAGTTTCAGCCTGCTGGGGGCGGGCAGCGGGACCCCTCCAATATGCTGCAGGTCTGGAGGAAGGCACCCGGGTTTCTAAGCAGTGCTCCCTGTAACGGGTGTCTGGTGCCAGGCGCGGATGCCTGGGCATGTCCAGGAGTCCTTGCTAGCGACTGGGTTCATTTGCCTTCCCCTGACGGGGCTCTGGGACATGTAACAGCAGAAAGACGGCTCCCCAGTGACTGACCATTCCTCCGGAGCACTTCGGCCTCGTCTCTGGCCTCTCCACTCAGCATCTCCACTGCCCCGTCCTCCCCCAGCCCTGCTCCAAAACTCCCCCTTCCCCACCACAGGGGCAGGACTTGGGCTTTTCATTTTCTCAGCCGGTTTTTGCCCCTTCCCCTCTCCAAGTCTCTCCCCGTTTTCTGTGCTTTGGCCACACAGCCCTGGCCCCTCACGCCTGCTGCTTCCCTCTCCCTCTGGGTCTGCTCTGATCCACAGCCAGCGCTGGACCAGCATCTTCTGCCACTGAGACCTCGGCGTGAGACTCACCCGGCCAAAGGCCATTTCCTCTTCTCTCAAGGCCAAGGCCCGTCATTAGTTTGGTTGAGTCGCCCCAGGGGCCCCCTGGAGATCAAGGCCCTGCTATTCCAGGGGCTGAACGTGGAGTAAGAGACATTCCTCACCCCACCCCAAGGCACTTCCCCCCCTCTCCCCCCCGAGATGAGACAAAGGACATGTCGTCCTCCCTCTGCCTGAGGGGCACTGTGGGCAGAGAGCCAGGGGATGTCCACTCAGCTCTTTGGCACACCTGGCGCTTGTGCGGGTGCCTCGCGGGAGCTGAGCTCTCCTGGCTCCAGGCGGGCTGAGCTCCTTTGATGTACCCAAGGTCCCCCAGGAGACTGGTCAGAGCTGGGACCTGAAGCCAGGCACCCTGAGTCTCAGTCTCAGGCCAGACTCACCAGCCCCCATCCTGCTTCGTTGCCTGCCAGGTTGTGGGCAGGGCTTTTGACAAGTGCCCTTCAGTTTTTAATTGCCCTCTTTTATCCAAGGATCTCAGAGCCACGTCACAGCCCTTATGGAACCCCCCCAGTGAGTAGTCCTGTGGCCCCCCCCAGAATTTCACAGCAGCAGTGGGGGCAGAACTCAGTTCCTCCTGCTCCAAGAGCCCAGTCCCCAGGAACTTGAGCTAAAGGTGAATCTCTGTTAACAATATAGAGTCTATGACACACAGGGGAGCAGTTCTCTTTCCAGCTAGTAAAAGACAAAGGCACCCTGAATTTCCTGCCTATATTCAGTCTGCTAGACCAGAGGCTCTCACCTTTACCATACTGGCCTGCACCCCATCTGGTCCCTCCTCCCATCTAGCCAGCCCCCCCCCAGCAATCCAGGAAGGGAAGGGTGTTCCATAGAATCTCAGGGTTGGAAGGGACCTTAGGAGGTTTTAGTGCAACCCCCTGCTCAAAGCAGGACCAATCCCCAATTTTTGCCCCAGATCCATAAATGGCCCCCTCAAGGATTGAACTCACAACACTGGGTTTAGCAGGCCAATGCTCAAACCACTGAGCTATTTCTCTGCCTCACCCCTCTATAGTGTTTGAAACCTTCAGGTTGAGAACCCCTGGACTAGACCATGCCCTGCTGCTGCTCCTGCTGCTCTCCCCTGCTGAGAGGACTTTCCTCCCCAGGGCCCTCAGCCCAGCACCTTGGGACACACAAACAGCACGAGCGATCTGTTCCTGAATATCAGAGGGGTAGCCGTGTTAGTCTGGATCTGGAGAAGCGACAAAGGGTCCTGTGGCACCTTATAGACTAACAGAGGTATTGGAGCATAAGCTTTTGTGGGTGAATACCCACTTCTTCGGATGCAAGCAGTGGAAATGTCCAGGGGCAGATATAAATGTGCAGGGAAGAGTCAGGCTAGAGATAACAAGGTTAGCTCAATGAGGGAGGGTGAGGCCCGCTTCTAGCAGTTGAGGTGTGAACACCAAGGGAGGAGAAACTGCTTTTGTAGTTGGCTAGCTATTCATAGTCTTTGTTTAGTCCTGAACTGATGGTGTCAAGTACTCCTGTTCTTTTTCCTGACACAGAGTAACACGGCTGCTCCTACTCTGAAACCGGTCCATACACTGTGGCCTGCAGGGTCGATACACTAGCAGGACACCAAGCAACACAGGCTGGTGCAGTGGGTAACTAACCCACGGCCAGGTAGGGTGACCAGATAGCAAATGTGAAAAATCGGGACGGGGTGGGGGGTAATAGGCGCCTATATAAGAAAAAGACCCAAAACTCAGGACTATCCCTATAAAATCGGGACATCTGGTCACCCTACGGGCGGCCAGGCTACAGACTCTGTGCACTGGCAGGGCACCGCGCAGGCTCGCGCTCCCTGGCTGCGGGGAGTCAGGTCAGCACTCAGCACACGCTTCTACTGTTCCTGAATGCAAATGCAGTCTGTGCTCCATACGGGTGTTACCGTGCTCACGTCCCATGCACACGTCTCATCTGCAGTGTCTTTCTTGGGCCCCAGAGATACCAAGACTTCAGAGAGCTGTGCAGGCTGAGGGCGTTCGTTAGCACCATGGGATGTGCTCTGCTCAATCGGGCTGTCACACCATGAGGTCAGATCCTACCTGTGGCAGTGCCTGAGTGCCGGATGTCTCAGAGGAATGGGCACCGCCACCGTAACATCCCTGCTGTTACGTCACATCTACATGGCAGGGGGAAGGGGGATTTCTTCCAGGTCCTTATGGTGATCTGCTGATGCCCTGGCCCATGGCAGTGGCTCGCCCCAGGCTGCCTTGCAAGGAACCTTTCTGAAAATCCCCTGCTCCAGCTGTAGTCCCAGTTCAGCTCCACTAATGCTACCAGAGAGCTCTTGCCACTGCCGCTAGGGAACATTTATACTGCAGCAGAACCCAGCATCAGCTCTGGTCCCCGCTGCGCTGAGTGCTGCACACGCGTCTAGCAAATGACAACCCCTGGCCCAATGGGTTTGTAATCTAACCTTGCCTAGACCCTCTGCTGGATCCAGTTTGAGGGCCTTTCTTTTTTCCAATGGGTAATTTAGGGCCCACAATTCCACTGGCTGGCAATGGGCCAAAGCCCCACAAGCCAATGAGGAGTCTGGTGGCATCTTAAAGAGTAACAGATTTAAACCCCAGGGGTTTTTTACCCAGAAAAGCTTATGCCCAAATAAATGTTAGTCTTTAAGGTGCCACCGGACTCCTTGTTGTTTTTGTGGATACAGACTAGCACGGCTACCCCCTGATACTTGGCACCATGCAAGGCACTGAATTTAGCTGTACGGAGTGGAAATCCACCAACTTCATGAAAAAACTCACACAGATACAGACAGACGTCATCTTCCTCTCCAAGTGCAAACAGACGGACATCGGACCTAATGGACTGAAGGTCAAAAATCCATTGCAATCGACCTACTTCACTGACTATGGGGAGAGACTGTGCCACACACTCGCAAAGAAACTGAGGAACCCCCTGATCAGCAGCCCATACAGCAGACAGGAGATGATCAAGGATGAGCTCTCAAAACTGGAGACTCTCATACAAAACCAACCTTCCACACAAACTCCCGCGTGGCTGGACTTTACGAAAACGAGACAAGCCACTTACACAGGAAAAAGGACAGTAAACTATCTAAACTCCTACATGCCACAGGGGGGCTGCAACAGTGGTACCTTTAACTCACCCAACAATATTGTTAATCTATCCAACCACACACTTAGCCCGGTGGAAGAGTCTGTCCTATCTCGGGGACTCTCTTTCTGCCCCACCACCCCCATGAACATGATACAGTTCTGCGGTGATCTAGAAGCCTATTTTTGTCATCTCCGACTCAAGGAATATTTTCAACACACCACCGGACAGTGCACTGACCTACAGAAACCCTCCTACCAACACTACAAGAAGAAGAATTCTGCGTGGACTCCTCCTGACGGTCGAAATGACAGACTGGACTTCTACACAGAGTGCTTCCGCCGACGTGCACAGGCTGAGATTGTGAACAAACCGCATCACTTGCCCCATAACCTCAGCCATACAGAATGCAACGCCACCCACAGCCTCAGAAACAGCTCTGACATTCTCATCAATGGGGCTGACAAAGGAGGTGCTGTCATCATGAACAGGTCGGACTGTGAACAGGAGGCTGCCAGGCAACTTTCCAACACCACATTCTACAGGCCACTATCCTCTGATCCCACTGAGGGGTACCAAAAGAAACCACACCACCTGCTCAGGACACTCCCTGCTACAGCACGGGAACAAATCTACACAGACACACCCCTAGAGCCCCGACCAGGGGTATTCTATCTGCTACCCAAGATTCATAAACCTGAAACCCTGGACGCCCCATCATCTCAGGCATTGGCACTCTTACAGCAGGATTATCTGGCTATTTGGACTCTCCTCAGACCCTACGCTACCAGCACTCCTAGCTATCTTCGAGAGACCCCCGACTTCCTGAGGAAACTACAATGCATTGGTGATCTTCCTGAAAACACCATCCTGGCCACCATGGATGTAGAAGCTCTTTACACCGATATTCCACACGAGGATGGACTACAAGCTGTCAGGAACAGTATCCCTGATGAGGCCATGGCACACCTGGTGGCTGAGCTTTGTGACTTTGTCCTCACCCACAACATTTCAGATTTGGGGACAACTTATACCTTCATGTCAGCGGCACTGCTCTGGGTACCCGCATGGCCCCACAGTATGCCAACATTTTTATGGCTGACTTAGAACAATGCTTCCTCAGCTCTTGTCCCCTAGCGCCTCTCCTCTACTTGTACTACATTGATGACATCTTCATCATCTGAAGTAACAGCTGTTACTAAGGCGGGAGGGATAGCTCAGTGGTTTAAACATTGCCCTGCTAAACCCAGGGTTGTGAGTTCAATCCTTGAGGGGGCCATTTAGGGATCTAGGGCAAAAATTTGTCAGGGGACAGTACTTGGTCCTGCTGGTGAAGGCGGGGGACTCAACTCAATGACCTTGCAAGGTCCTTCCAGCTCTAGGAGATTGGCATATCTCCATTTATTTTATTTTATTTTATATCTGGACCCACAGGAAGGAGGCCCTTGAAGAATCCCACCTGGATTTCAACAATTTCCACCCCACCATCAACCTCAGCCTGGACCAGTCCACACAAGAGATCCACTTCCTGGACACTACAGTGCAAATAAGCGATGGTCACATAAACACCACCCTATACCGGAAACCTACTGACCGCTACACTTACTTACATGCCTCCAGCTTCCATCCAGGACACACCACACGATCCATTGTCTACAGCCAAGCTCTAAGATACAACCAAATGTGCTCCAACCCCTCAGACAGCCATGCATCTGAAGAAGTGGGGGGTTTTACCCACGAAAGCTTATGCCCAAATAAATCTGTTCATCTTTAAGGTGCCACTGGACTCCTCGTTGTTTCTGTGGATACGGACTAACACGGCTGCCCCTCTGGCCACAAGCCAAGGAATCCAAAGCTGAAAAGGCTCAGGGCTCGTGGGCCAGTCCCCAGCTGCCTCACCCTCTCCACCCTGACTAGAATTCCTTGCTGGCAGTTTCAGTGGGATTGGCCATGGAGCCTGGCCAGGCCTCGGGGGTGGGGGTCTCTCTGGCCACAGAGGTGGGTGCCTGGGCAGGGCAGCATGGGGACACTGGCACAGCTGTTGCTAATTATAGTGCTAGGTGCTGTACATTATCTATTAGGTGTACTACGGTAGTGCCTGGGGGCCCCAGGCCAGGGCCCCACTGTGCCTGGTGCTGTACAAACACAGACCACAGATGGTCCCTTAGCTTGGATGGGAGCAGGAAAGCTGACAAGGGAGCTCTGTGCTGGCGCAGCCCTGGCTGGGCTCTGGTTTGCTCCTCCCCTCGCCTGGGGCTGCTGGTACTAGACTGGCCCAGGGGCTGGCATGCCCCTGCCAGGCTGCCTCCTGCCCCCGGAGCACATCCCGAGGCAGGGCCTTCGAGGCCAGGGCTGTGCCAAGCTGGCTTTGTGCCTGCACCAGCACTCTGGGCTGAGAGGAACCAGGAGGGCACCCTGCCCCAGTAATGCCAGTGGGGATGGGCAGAGACGGGGGAGGGGCGCTTCTGGGCATCAGCAGAGGGGCCCCATGGTTTTCCCTAATCTATGCAACAACTAACTGTCTGGGCTGTGGCTAGGGCTGGCGGCTGATGCTGTTTTGTGGGGGGGTGGAGCTCCAGCCGCACGCAGACTGGGGGCACCCTCACGCTGTGCGGGCACTGGGGGTAACTGGCCCTGCTGCGCCGGGAGACGCTGCCCGGGATGGAATTGCCCGGCAGGGGGGCACCATGCTGCCAGCTGGGCCCTGTCCATGTCCTGGAGTTTGCCGTGCCCTTGGCCATCAGAGCAGAGTGCAGCCAACCGGACCTGGCCTGCCCCCTCCCGCGCTGCAGTGCCCGGGTTTAGAGCTGCAGCCTTGGCGCATGCAGGCACCTGGTCATTTGTTTGCTTCAGCAGAGTCTTTACTTTCTGGCCTTTTTTGGGGGGGTCCCTTCCTTTCCCCCTCATCTGGTTCTTTCTCTCCCGCCCGCCCTGCCTCCCTTTCTCTCTCTTTCCTGTAACTTAAGCTTTTGTTGTGAGTCAGAGAAACCCAGGCTGGCTTGAAAAGAGGCCCCACTGCTTTTCAGAGAGTAATTGAAACCATCGTGCTGCTCCTGGGGAGGGGGAGGGGCGGGGGGGGCTCCAGAAATCAAAGACGGGGGGAACTCGATCCTTGGAGACAAACTCTGATTTACGGCTGGAGCCGCGCGCTGCTCCCCGCCTGCCGGCCTGCCCCGCTCCAGAGGGGCTCTGTCCCCTCGCGCACCCCGTCAGACCTGGGGGGAGTGTGGAGAGTCCGTGGGAATGGGAGCTGCAATGACATGCCAGCCCTCACCACCTTGCTTCACTGGTGGGGCAAGAGAGACATTGCAGGAAGGATCCCTTCCCCGTGTTACTCGAGTATGGGGCAAGGGGCTAGGAGAGAGTATCCCCTCCCCTGTGTTACTCGAGTATGGGGCAAGGGGCTAGGAGAGAGTATCCCCTCCCCGTGTTACTCGAGTATGGGGCAAGGGGCTTAAACCCTGAGCACTGGAGACCCCTGTGAACATATTGCTGTCAGGGGCCTGCTTCCTGCGGGGGAGGGGTGGGGGCTCCGTTTCCTCCCCTGGCCCCGGCCCCCGGCTGCATTTCAATGCTGCTCATGTGTCTGCAGGACACTGTGCAGGAGCCCGGGACTCTGATCTGATCCCAACTCCCGACTGGGGGACGGCGTCCGGGAGCCCCTTTCTCCGTGTGCTGCAGCCCTCGCTCGGCGATGATCAGAGAAAGCCTGAAACGCCAACCCAGGCCCATGCTGGAGGTGCAAACACCCGTGGCTGCCCCCCAGTCAGACAAACAGCAGCTCCCAGAGCAGATTTGGTTGATGTTAGACTCCCCCCACCCCAAGAAGCTGGGCTGCCTCGCACCTTATTTGAACGCAAACATCCAGCGGAAGGGGGACGCGCTGCCTACATTGTTGGGGGGAAGGGGGAAGAAGGAAGCAAATTCCCAGCCGTACACACGTTGCCTCCCTCAAATCCCCTTCACCCGGATCCAAGATTCCTGGCGCGCTGGGACCTGATTTCCAGAGGTGTTTTATGCTGAAGTTTCCAAAGGAACCAGGTGTCCAATGTCCTTTGCATTTCTAGGGGGTCCGGGCAATTCACAGCCTTTGGACTTCCTAGTCTTAAACTGCTGGCAAGCTCTGCTGTGAGCTGGGTGATGGGGCCAGGAAGAAGATGGGGGGTGAGGCGGTTCCACCGTGGAATGAAGTGTTTCTTGTAGCTGTTGCTTGTAAATTGCAGTGGGGATCTCTGCTGGAAGCTGCTGTCTGGTGACTAGCAAATCACATGGGTTCAGCTCTACTTTCAGATATGATTATTATTGATTCATTCATTTGAACAGCAGGAATGCCTGGAGCCTCGGTTCCTGCGCTAGGCGCTGTACAGACACAGAGGAAAGTCCCCGCCCCCAGGAGTTGACAATCCTGCTGAAGGAGGAACCCAGCTCCTATTGCTTAACCAAAGCATAATAACCCCAAATCTCCATTTTCTTTGCAAGGCCGTGGATTTCCACACCCAGCCTATAGCGTAGAGAGGGGCAGGAGAGGCTGGTTCCGGGTTGAGAGACCCCAGAGCCCAGGTGTGGGTAAGATCTGGGCTCCATTCAGTTCAAAACTCCAACCTTCGGAGGAGGTCAGAGAAAAGTTTCTCCGTTCAGCCAGTCTGGCCCTTTCCCCTCCTTGAGCCCAGAGTTCTTCCCAAGGACCGGGGGGGAGGGCGGGAACAATCCTGCGAAACGCGCAGGGCTGAGCACCACAGCGCAAAGGGGCCCTGTGCAAACTGCAGAAAGGGGAGGGGAGGGGAGGGGAGGGCGCGTCTAAGGACTCCGGGACACGGGGAACCTCCAGCCTTCACCCAAGTGCCCCAAATGTCTGTGCAGAGCAGCTCCCTTGCCTTCATCTGCCAGACACCCTCAATAGGGAGGACTGAATTCCCTCCCGCGCAGACAGAAATGTCCGGTTGGACGGGACCGTGCCCGGTCGCCCAGGCAGCCCCCCACCCCCATGTCCAGCTGAGCCTGGCTCCCAAGTGAGAGCAGCGTCGGCAGAGGGAAGCAGGGGGGTGCTGAGCCCCTGCTGTCTGACCTGCCCTGGCTGCACCAGAGGGACCAAACCCATCTCTGCGGGGACAGGAGCTCCCGGGTCCCAGGGCAGTTCCCAGGCCGCGGGGCTTCTCCTCTGGCCACATGCGAGGCAGGACCTGGGGCTTGCTTCCCATGGCACTTGATTGGCGTCTGCGGAGAGATTCGCTTCCCTGCCTGGAAAATAGGATCTTGGGGGTCGAGCTGGGTGCGGCAAACGGAAAAGGTCCAACCTGAAAGAAGGGGCACACGGAGGGCAGCAGCGTCACAGGCAGGTTAGCAAGGAGTTTGGAGGCGAGGGGGGGGTAACCCCTTTACTAGGATGCTGCAAAACGCCCCTGCTCCAGCAGGGACCAGGGAGACCCAGCCGGGAAGGTCCCGCCAGGGCTAGAAGTGGAAGGATGCTCAAGGCCTTGTGCTGGCAGCTCTCCTCCAGACAGACTAAACTCCTCCCCCACCCCCTCGCCCCCCATTACCATCACCGAGGGGAGCATTTTCCAAACAGCTCCGTTCCCAATTGGTACATAAATAAGAGCCCAGATTTCGCCAAAGATCTCAGCCCAGCCAGGTGCAGGCTGGCAGCTGAGCTCTGTTTTCAAAACCAGCCTTTATATCAGGGCCTAAATGGGCACTGAGCCCTGGGGAACCCGGCCCCGATCGCGGGTGCTGAGCCCTGGGGAACCCGGCCCCGATCGCGGGCGCTGAGCCCTGGGGAACCCGGCCCCGATCGCGGGCGCTGAGCCCTGGGGAACCCGGCCCCGATCGCGGGCGCTGAGCCCTGGGGAGCCCGGCCCCGATCGCGGGCGCTGAGCCCTGGGGAACCCGGCCCCGATCGCGGGCGCTGAGCCCTGGGGAACCCGGCCTCGATCGCGGGCGCTGAGCCCTGGGGAACCCGGATCCGATCGCGGGCGCTGAGCCCTGGGGAAGCCGGATCTGATCGCGGGCGCTGAGCCCTGGGGAAGCCGGCCCTGATCGCGGGCGCTGATCCCTTGGGAACCCGGATCCGATCGCGGGCGCTGACCATGGGGAATTTGGCCCCGATCGCAGGCGCTGAGCCTGCGGTTTTTGTTCCGTGTACCGAACGGAGGGAGGGTCTAGACCGCGTCCCCGTCCATGCTACGTATGGACAGGAGCCCAGTTTAAGTTCAGCTCTGGATCTGACCCCGTCCCGGAGCCGTGGGAGCATTTGGACCTGGGGTTCTGCTTGTCCGCCCACGTCACCGCGGCTGAGTCAGCGGCGAGATTCAGCTCCATGCACTCGGTTAATGAAAGTCACCGTCTCACCCCCTGCCCCAGTTGCCGGCCTGGCTCAGCAGAACAGCTGAGGGGCCTCACATGACCCAGTGGGGGCTGCCGGACAGAAAGCAAATGACAATCGGTCCCTTTGCTGCGGGCAGGCAGCTGCGCTTGTCCGGCTGGGCCCCGGAATTCTCTCCCCCGCGGCCAGCCCTGCAGAGAGCCGGGGAATGGACGGGTCTTTCCTGGGAGGGGGCTTCAGGCTGGGATGCTGGGAAATGGCGGCGGCGGGGGGGGGAGGGGGTGCTGGAGAGCCTAATTAAAGGAGTTAGTCAGCTCTACATCCTCCCTGCCGAGATCAAATTTGCTCAGCTGAGCCTTAAAGAGCCAAAACCTTTAATAACCCAACTGTGGGCATGTGACTGCCTTGTACCCTGGCCTAATGCTGCTAATGCCAATCACACCGGAACCTCGCTGGGTGCATGAACCTGGGGCTGGCAGGCTGGCATGGGGCAGGCGCTGGTGGGGTGCTGAGGAGATTCAATTTCAGGGCAAAACCAAACTCTCCCGGGGAAAGTCTCAGGCAGGTCGCAGCAGCTGAAGGGCGGTGGTCCAGGGAGCAGGGTGGCCCTCTCCTTCCCAGCTTGGGGCTTCCTCTAAAGAGCAACCAAGGAACCACAGCAGGGAGGAGATGGCTTAATATGCCCCACTCAGCGAGGTGGAAGAGGGGCCAGGGCCCAGGAAACACACCCAGGAGCTCCTGGGCAGAGCTGGGAACAGCTGGCCGGGAATCCCTTCCCAGGCATTCCCTCCGACAGGCCCTGCCTGCTTTGGAAAGGATCCCACCCTGCGGCGGGAATGGGTCAGGGAGCAATTCCCCCTCCCGCTCCCAAGGGTGGGGGATCCTGAACAGGACTCTAAAGACACCCTCTGAGCGTGGTGAGCAGGAGTGAAGCTGGAGCTGTCCAGGCAGCCGGGGTGTGTCAGGGTTCCCTCCCCACTCTAAACTCTAGGGTAAAGACGTGGGGACCCGCATGAAGAGCTCCTAAGCTTATTTTTACCAGCTTAGGTTAAAACCCCCAAGGTACAAAATTCCCTGCACCCTGAGAAATGCTTCTTCCACTGCCACCATCAAGTGTTCTAAACAGGAATCCAGGAAAGGAAGCCACTTGAAGTTTCTCTTTCCCCCCAAAATACCCTCTCAAGCCCGTACCCCCCTTTCCTGGGAAGCTTGAGAACAATCTCCTAACCAATTGGTTACACAGTGATCTAAAAAACCCCACCCCCGGAGTTTTTAACACCATAGAAAACAGTCAGCTTCTTAAAAGAAGGATTTTATTAAAACCAAAGAAGGTAAAATCAGCTCTGTAAAATCAGGATGGTAACTAATTTACAGGGTACTCAATTTCCAAACTCAGAGAGATTCCAGCTGTGGACAAACCCTTAAAGTTACAGAAAAAAAAAGGAGTAACCCCTCCCTCTAACACAGGGAACGCACACCAAGCAAAATAAACCGAAATCTACTCGCTATGCTGACTAGACTTACTTTAGAAAAGTGAGGATTTGATGAAAAGATGACTGGTTCCTTCTGATTCCAAGATCACTCTGAGTCTGACAAAGACCCACACACAAAGCTTTCCCCCTCCCAAGATTTGAAAGTATCTTGTCCCCCCATTGGTCAGATGCCAGCCAGGTCAGGTGTCAGTCTGGCTACCTGCACTTCTTAACCCTTTACTGGTAAGAGGATTTTATCTGCATCAGACCCTCTCCCCCTTCCCTTTATATTTATGACAGGGTGACTGGTCTGTGTAAAGGGTGATTAACGCTCTCGATGTCACACTCTTCTGCCATCAGCACCTTACAGAGGTGGGGGAAGTGCCATCACCCCGAAGGTGCTCACAGGGAAACTGAGGCACAAAGAAGCTGGCAAGGATTTGCCCAAGGCCACAGGGAGAGTATGTGGCAGACCCAGGAATGGAACCCAGGAGCTCTGACTTATCCCTGAATAGCAGAACTGGGCAGCGGGCGGGAAAACTGGCAGGGCTCTGTTGGAAACCTGCCTGGCTTCTTGCCAGCCTCACCAGCTGGCGCAGCCCAGGCCTGTGACTACAGGGCTTTTGGGCTCCCTGCCATGGAACTGGGCGCCTGGGAGCCCTGCTCTAACTCTAACCCCAGCTCCTGAGCTCAGAGGCTCCCCATCAGCCTTAGCGAGTGATGGGGACCTGGGAGCCAGGGCCGAGCTGGGACAGCCAGGCTCAATTTGGTTTCAAAACAAAACATTTTGCTTGTTTCAAAGTGAATGTTTCGGGACTTTCCTTCCATGGGACGTTTTGACCCAAACCAGAATTCACTTGTTTTCAGAATTGTGGGATTTCCTGGGACCAGGAATTCCAGCTTTGGGCCAGTGCCCTGCCCGGAGTGTGTTCCCAGGCCACCTCTCCAACCACTAGGCCATGCTGCTCCTTGCTGAAGTCTACCTTGGGCAACTCCCCTGACCCTAGCTGAGTAGCAAGGGGTGGGGACGACTGGGGGCAGAACTGGGCCCTTATTGTTACAGGGATTTGACGTTGTCTTTTCTCTGCTGCCCCTCGACCAGGCTGGGAGGCGTGGGAGGGTCGGTGCCTTCTGCAGGCCAGGAGCCTGGACAGCGCTTTGCACAGACCCGGCCCTGCTCTCCCTCTCTCCGGCTCACTCCAGGTGTGGGGGCTTCCTGCTCCTTCCGATGCGGCTGCTGGAGAGAGATGGGCCTTTTCCCATGAGGCGGGAGCTCAGACCCCTCTGCAAGGCCGCTGGCCCCCTGGCCCCTTGGTCTGCCGGGACGGGATGGGGCTGTCAGTGAGGGCTGGGCGTGCGGGAGGCCAGCACTGGTATAAGGGCAGGGCCCTCGCCTCTGACCCTGGTGTGGGCAGAGGAGGGGCAGCACCGGGAGTGGGGAGGGGGGGGGCAGCCTGGCCAGAAGCTGGGGGGGCAGAGCTGCATTCGTGTTTTCATTAATTGTGGCAGCTCCTTTCTCCCAGCCTCTCCGTCAAAGCAAAGTGGGGCTGGGCCAGAGAAGGGGACCCTGAGCCCCCAGTTAGGCCACACTGGGCACTGGGGGGGTGCCTGATTTGCCAGGGGTGGGGGAGGGGAGCTGGGGCTTGCAGGGATCCTGAGGGCCACATCGGGTAATAGAAATTGTATGGCGGGCCATGAATGCTCAGAAAATTGGGGTTGGGGTGCAGGAGGGGGTGAGGGCTCTGGTTCATAGAATCATAGAATCTCAGGGTTGGAAGGGACCTCAGGAGGTCATCTAGTCCAACCCCCTGCTCAAAGCAGGACCAAACCCAATTAGATCATCCCAGCCAGGGCTTTGTCAAGCCTGACCTTAAAAACATCTAAGGAAGGAGATTCCACCACCTCCCTAGGTAACCCATTCCAGTGCTTCACCACCCTACTAGTGAAAAAGGTTTTCCTAATATCCAACCTAAACCTCCCCCTCTGCAACTTGAGACCATTACTCCTTGTTCTGTCATCTTCTACCACTGAGAACAGTCTAGATCCATCCTCTTTGGAACCCCCTTTCAGGTAGTTGAAAGCAGCTATCAAATCCCCCCTCATTCTTCTCTTCTGCAGGCTAAACAATCCCAGTTCCCTCAGCCTCTCCTCATAAGTCATGTGCTCCAGCCCCCTAATCATTTTTGTTGCCCTCCGTTGGACTCTTTCCAATTTATCCACATCCTTCTTGTAGCGTGGGGCCCAAAACTGGACACAGTACTCCAAATGAGGCCTCACCAGTGCCGAATAGAGGGGAATAATCACGTCCCTCGATCTGCTGGAAATGCCCCTACTTATACAGCCCAAAATGCCGTTAGCCTTCTTGGCAACAAGGGCACACTGTTGACTCATATTCAGCTTTTCGTCCACCGTAACCCCTAGGTCCTTTTCTGCAGAACTGCTGCCCAGCCATTCGGTCCCTAGTCTGTAGCAGTGCATGGGATTCTTCCGTCCTATGTGCAGGACTCTGCACTTGTCCTTGTTGGGGGGTGGGGGTGGGGTAGGGCTGGGGATGAGGAGTTTGGGGTGTAGGAGGGTGCTCTGGGCTGGGACTGAGGGGTTCGGAGGGCAGGAGGGGGATCAGGGCTGGGGCAGGGGTGCGGGAAGGGGTGCAGGCTCTGGCTGGGGATGCAGACTCTGGGGTGGGGCTGGGAATGAGAGGTTTGGGGTGCAGGAGGGTGCTCCAGGCTGGGATCGAGGGGTTTGGAGAGCGGGAGGGGGATCAGGGCTGGGCCAGGGGATTGGGGTGTGGGGAGAGGCTCAGGGGTGCAGGCTCCAAGTGGCGCTTACCTCAAGCAGCTCCTGGAAGCAGCGGCATGTCCCTTCTCCAGCTCCTATGCATAGAGCAGCCCGTGATCCTTGGAGTGGGGCCATGCAGCTGCTTCCGGGAGATGCATGGTGTGACCCCCAACCCGGCGCCCTGGCTGGAGTGCTGGAGCGGGGCAAGCCCCAGACCCCGCTCCCAGCAGGAGTTCACGGGCCAGCTTAAAACGGATCCGGCCCGCGGACCGCAGTTTGCCCCAGCCCTGTCCTAGAGCCTATTTTTGGTTGCTTATAATTATGTTTAAGTTCAGCATTTCAGGCTGAAATTTCCATGATGGCTGTTTGCTTCGGGAGGGAACTGGAAAAGGCCTGGGATGATCGGGGGTTGGCTTTCAGGGCATCTAGTAAAGTGTTCTTAAAATATTCTCAATTATCAGTCACATTTTTCTGATTAAATCCTTCCTCCCAGTTGATCTGAATTAAAATTGTTTTCAACGTTGTGAAATTGGCCATTTTAAAGTACCCAAGTCTGTCTGTCTGTCTGTCTATCCGAGCGGGGAGGGATAGCTCAGTGGTTTGAGCATTGGCCTGCTAAACCCAAGGTTGTGAGCTTAATCCTTGAGGGGGCCATTTAGGGATCTGGGGCAAAAATTGGGGATTGGCCCTGCTTTAAGCAGGGGGTTGGACTAGATGACCTCCTAAGGTCCCTTGCAGCCCTGATATCGTGCAAACAGAATAAAGTTCATCTATCTATATCAGTCACTGGTCTAGACTTTATTCTGTTTGCACATTATAAATGTGAGCAAGTCATGATCACTTGTACCTAAACTACCATTAATGTTTAGTCTGTGATGAATTTTACTTCACCTGTCAAGATGTCAAGACTTATCTGGCTTCAAGATTAAGCTAGATAAGTTTATGGAGGGGATGGTTTGATGGGATAACTTGATCTTGGCAATTAATTGACCTTTGACTATCAGTGGTAAATAGGCCCAATGGTGGGATGTTAGAAGTTACTACAGAGATCTTTTTCCTGGGTGTCTGGCTGGTGAGTCTTGCCCACATGCTCGGGGTTCAGCTGATCGCCATATTTGGGGTCGGGAAGGAATTTTCCTCCAGGGCAGATTGGCAGAGGCCCTGGAGGTTTTTCGCCTTCCTCTGCAGCATGGGGCACGGGTCACTTGCTGAAGGATTCTCTGCATCTTGACGTCTTTAAACCATGATTTGAGGACTTCAATAGCTGAGATATAGGTGAGAGGATTATTGCAGGAGTGGGTGAGATTCTGTGGCCTGCATTGTGCAAGAGGTCAGAGTAGGTGATCATAATGGTCCCTTCTGACCTTAAAGTCTATGAGTCTATGAGTGTATAAGATGAGCACTAATATGGAATTCGCCTATGTTGTATAAACACTGTCTGAGTTAGGAAATTGTCATCTATAATGCTTAGAAATTCCAAGGATGTTTTAGTGCTGGCAGCAGGAGACCTCCAGCATCATCACTCAGATTGACGTCCTCCAGGATCACGGAACTTTTGTTTCCTACACATTGCAGATAGGTGCATAAGGAGCTGGTCATCCTGTTCCCTAGTGTGATTTGGTGGGCTGAAGCAGACACTTAAGAGCTAGGTTACAGAGGGGAGCCGTGTTAGTCTGTATCAGCAAAAACAACGAGGAGTCCTTGTGGCACCTTAGAGACTAACAAATTTATTTGGGCATAAGCTTTCGTGGGCTAGAACCCACTTCATCAGATGCATGGAGTGGAAAAATACAGGAGCAGGTATAAATACATGAAAAGATGGGAGTTGCCTTACCAAGTGGGGGGTCAGTCTAACGAGACAATTCAATTAACAGCAGGATACCAAGGGAGGAAAAATCACTTTTGTAGTGGTAATGAGAGTGGCCCATTTCAAACAGTTGACAAGAAGGTGTGAGTAACAGGAGGGGGAAATTAGGTTTAGGTTTTGTAATGACCCAACCACTCCCAGTCTTTATTCAGGCCTAATGTGATGGTGTCCAGTTTGCAAATTGATCCCAGTTCTGCAGTTTCACATTGGAGTCTGTTTTGAAGTTTTGTTGTTGAAGAATTGCTACTTTTAGGTGTGTTATAGAGTGACCAGGGAGATTGAAGTGTTCTCCTACTGGCTTTTGAATGTTACAATCAGGGTCGGCTCTAACTTTTTTGCTGCCCCAAGCAAATAAAAACAAAAAAACACACCGAGCGTCGCCCCCTCCCCCCCGGGAAAAAAAAAAAACGAGCATTGCCCCGCCAAAACAAACCCCCGTCCCCCTCCCCAGCGCCGCCGAGCCGAAACAACCGCCCCCCTCCCCCGAGCCGCCCTGCCGAGCCAGAACAACCGCCCCCTCCCCCGAGCCCCGCACTGCCGAAACAACCCCCCCTCCCCTCCCTTCCCCCGAGCCCCGCACCGCCGAAACCCCCACCCCCGAGCCCTGCGCCGCCCCGCGGAAACAATCCCCCCTCCCCCACGCTGCCCCGCCAGGCCGAAACAACTGCCCCCTCCCCTGAGCCACCCTGCCGAGCCAAAAAACCCCCCCTCCCCCTCCCCCACGCCTCCCCGCAGAAACAACCCCCCTCCCCCACGCCGCCGAACCGAAACAACACCCCCTCCCCTGAGCCCTGCACCGCGGAGCCGAAACAACCGCTCCCTCCCCCGAGCCCTGCCCCGCCCCGCAGAAACAACTCCCCCTCCCCCGCGCCTCCAAACCAAAACAACTGCCCCCCTCCCCCGAGCCCCGCACCACGGAGCCGAAACAACCCCTCCTCCGCTCCCCTCTCCTCCCTCGAGCCCCGTGCCGCCCTGCTGAAACAACCCCCCATCCCCCGCGCCGCCGCGCCAAAACAACCCCCCCTCCGCTCACCTCACCCGAGCCCCGCACCGCCTCACTGAACCAAACCCCCCTCCCCCGAGCTGAAACAACCCCCTCTCCCCTCCCCCGAGCCCCGCGCTGCCGCCGAAGTTAAAAAAAAACAAACCCCGAGCGCCGCCCCTTGCAAGGTGCCACCCCAAGCACGTGCTTGGTCTGTTGGTGCCTGGAGCCGGCCCTGGTTACAATTCCTGATGTCCGATTTGTATCCATGTATTCTTTTGCATAGAGACTGTCCGGTTTGGCCAATGTACATGGCAGAGGGGCATTGCTGGCACATGATGGCATATATCACATTGGTAGATGTGCAGGTGAACGAGCCCCTGATGGTGTGGCTGATGTGGTTAGGTCCTGTGATGGTGTCACTTGAATAGATATGTGGACAGAGTTGGCATCTGGCTTCGTTGCAAGGATAGGTTCCTGGGTTAGTGTTTTTGTTGTGTGGTGTGTGGTTGCTGGTGAGTATTTGCTTCAGGTTGGGGGCCTGTCTGTAAGCGAGGATCTGTAAACCATATGAGTTGCAGTGTGTGGTGGCAGGTGACAATTAGGGGGTGTGGTCGGGGGAGGGGTATGTCTGTACAGGTTCTCTCAGGGTATTTGTCTCTCTCACCCACAGAAGTTGGTCCAATAAAAGACATTCCCTCCCCCACCTTGTCTCCCAAATATCCTGGGACCGACCCGGCTACAACATCACTGCATAGAACCACTGATATTAACATTGTATTCATGGGAACCATCCCACCAGGTTTCAGTGATATCAGCTACTTTGAAGTGATGCTCATAATTGAGCAATTCCAGTTCCTCTTGTTTGTTACGCAGGCTCCTAGCATTGGTGTATGGGCAACTCAAGAATTTCTTCTCCTCGTGTCCTTTGGTTCCTCCCTTAATTTTGTTCTCAGCATCTCGATTTTGTGCTGAGTGCTCATATCTTCCCTCTTTTGCTATTAGTCTAATCCCCTCCTGACTTCCCTAGCCAACCTGTCCCTGAGGAGACTAGTCCCCCGTCTCTTGAGGTGGAGTCCATCCAAACTACACAGGTCGCTCTCCCCATAGAAGGTGGAACAACT
The DNA here is from genome assembly GCA_033296515.1 of Macrochelys suwanniensis. Classification (NCBI taxonomy): domain Eukaryota; kingdom Metazoa; phylum Chordata; order Testudines; family Chelydridae; genus Macrochelys; species Macrochelys suwanniensis. Next base: position 2,555,635 of record CM065797.1, read on the forward strand.
TTCCACAAAAAACTTCCACCACTTACCTAGCCAGTGGCTCACTTCCAGAATCTTTTGCCTTTTGTCTTCCTTATCTCATGGGACAGAGAGGATCTCAGAGAAGATCAGCTGGACAATCGTCTTCTTCAGCCTGCTTTTGAGTTCCCTGAAGTCTTCTATTCTCTGCGAGAAATCCTGCCACACAGCATCATTAGTGCTGATATGAACCATCGTCCAACCTAGCCTGTTAACTTCAGACGCCTGTCCAATTTTAGTGAGGGCTCGCGTCTTGGCTCTGTTGCTCACCTGTCCCTTGCAGAATGTCCTTTCGATTCTTCTGAGAATTGAATCCCCAACCAGGATGTCTGTCTTCCTTGGATGGCTGCAGAACTCTTTGTGAGCAAGACTGATTTTCATGAAGGTTGGGCCAAGCTGCCATCCACAGGTGTGTCCCATACATCTCTCCAGTCTCTGGGACCTGCTGGATCCGGAGAGAGATCTTCAGTCGCTTCCACACTGAGCACTGGTGAGACCATGACTGGAAATTGTCCCATTTTGGCATCTGTCTTTTTAAAAGGACATCATGAATTGGAAAGTGGTCAGAGAATTGCTCCACAAATCATCTGAGGTCTGGACAAGTGAGAGACTAAAGGAGCTCAGTCTGTTGAGTTTTTCCAAGTGCTCACGCTGGCTAGATGCCTACACAGGGAGATTTCTGGCAGCCGAGGGCTCTTCAATCGAGCAGACAAAGGAGAACAAGGTCCAGTAGCTGGAAGCTGAAGCTAGACAAGATCAGCCTGGAAATAAGGCCTCGTTTTTCAGGAGGGAGGGTAATCAACCATCGGAACAACTGACCCAGGGATGTGGAGGTTCCCTATCACCTGACGACAACATCTGTCTCAAAGGGACCTTCTGGCCGAGCTAGTACATGAGTCAGATGCTGGAACCACTGGGTGAGGTTCTCTGGCTTGTGCTGGACAGGAGATCGGACGGGCCCTTCTGGCCTTTGCAGCTAGGAATGACTATCGCTGATATCACAGTAGCACGGAGAGGTCCCAGCCAAGACCAGGACCCCATTGTGCATAAGGCCTTGTCTGCACACAAAAATTGCACTGCTCGCACTCAGCGGTCCAGTGAAAGCCCAGTGCCCCTGGGGGGCCTTATTCTGGCACAGGTGTTCCTGTAAGGAAGGAGAATAAGTTATTCTGGTCAAAGGCAGCTTTATCCCGGCACAGCTGCAGCACATGAGGTTTGTACTCGTGTAACTCGCTCGACATCCCCTGCCCCATCTCGTTATCCCAGTGCAGTCTGTGCGTGGGCCAGGCTGAGGAGACCGGCCCTGCCCTGAGGAGCTCACGGCCTGAGCAGACCACATCTGGCAGGTTCCTACGCAGCCCACAGCACAGGGTCAAAGTTCTCAGAGGGACGGGTCACGTGTAGACGAGGCGCAGGCATTTCCCCAGCGCCCCGGCTTTGGGGCAGGGACGGTCGTTGCGTTCGATGGAAGGACAGGCCTGTGCTTAGCCTGGTAACCTGGGACTTGTCAGAGCTGGGCAGTCCCCTGCTGCCACAGGCTGCCTGGCTGAGCCAGGGCCAGGCCCTTGGGCTCCCTGTGCTCAGTGGCCAGTCTGAAGTGGGTATAAGTGCCCCGCCCTGCTGCGCTGGAGGGTTATAGACTGTGAGGGGGCCCAGGCCAGGACTGGGGCTTCTGGACCCGACAGGAATAACCCTGCCCTGAGCAGGCTGCGCCAGGTGGCGCTTGGGAACACTAAAGTTCCTGCCATCGCTACCCCTTGGGGTTCCGCCTGTGCTAGCCATGGGGGGCGGAGGGGGAGCCCAGCATCCAGCTATGGACATGGCACCCGGCAGCCCCGGCTGAGGGCAGGACCCCATTGGGAGAGCCAGGCCCTGCACGCCCAGACAGGCCCAGGGCGGGAAGGGACTTGCCCAGGGTCACCTGGCAGGTCAGTGGCAGAGCTGGGCCTAGCGTTCAGGTTTCCAGCCTCCCAGGCCAGGTCCATTAGACCAGGTCACCTCCCAGGCATGGCTGGTCTCGAGCTGCAGGTGGCTGATTTCAGAGGCTGGATCCAGGAGCAGAGCAGTGTCCTCTGAGAGCCGGGGGCACCCTCCCCCCAGCCCCTCCCTCCAGCAGGCTCTGGAATGACAAGCATCTGAACTACAAACAGACCTCATCAGGGATTAACGCCCAGAGCCTCCCCTCCCCCCTCGCCTGGCTCCCTGCCCCCTGGGCTCACTTACCATCTCCAGACAAGGGGCCACTTCCTGGGGCCAGGCCTGTACTGGGCAGAGGGGAGCAGGGGGATTTGGGGACTGGATGGGGGGAAGGGAGCAACAGATCCAAATTCCAGTGGCAGCTGTGAAGCGACTGGGTGTGGGGAGAGAACGGAGCAGCGCAGGGGCTGGCATCCCATGAGCCAGCGCCAGCCTGCACTGAAGGGGGGATGCCCCTAGGACTGGAGGTCTGACCATGTCCCTGGGGCGAGGGCTCAAAGAACAGCCCTTTGTCCTTCTCAGCCACACTCCGAGAGGCAGAGAGACTGGCCCAAGACCACTACTAGCGCTGAGAGGAGAACCCAGGAGTTCTGGGCCACCCGGCTCCTTGCTCTAACCCTCCGCTCCCCAATTCAGAACCAGGAGTCCCGTCTGTCTGCTAGAACCACCAGACACCCCCCTGCCCTGAGGCAGGAATAGAACCCAGGAGTCCTGACTTCCAGCCTCCTGCTCTAATCATTAGACCCAGAGCTGGGGAGAGAACCCAGGAGTCCGGACTCCCTGCCCCTTACTCTCACCACTGGCCCCAGAGATAATAACACTAATAAAAGTGTTAACGGCTTAGAAGCCAAGCTCTGTACATTGGGACTGTGTCGAAGGGCGGGGACACGATGGGTCTCGGTCCAATGGCCAGGCCATGAAAACCCACCGCTGCTACTGCGCCAATGGGCCCCTCCCCTGGGAGGCCTAGGCCAGAGCAGGCCACAGCGCCCAGCCCCCTCTGAGCCAGAACAGAACAGGCCACGGAGCCCAGCCCGCTCTGAGCCAGGACAGAGCAGTCCACGGAGCCCAGCCCCCTCTGAGCCAGGACAGAACAGGCCACGGTGCCCAGCCACCTCTGAGCCAGGTCAGAGCAGGCCAGGGAGCCCAGCCCCCTCTGAGCCAGAACAGAACAGGCCACGGAGCCCAGCCCCCTCTGAGCCAGGACAGAACAGGCCACGGCACCCAGCCCCCTCTGAGCCAGGACAGAGCAGGCCACGGAGCCCAGCCCGCTCTGAGCCAGGTCAGAGCAGGCCACGGAGCCCAGCCCCCTCTGAGCCAGGACAGAACAGGCCACGGTGCCCAGCCACCTCTGAGCCAGGACAGAAGAGGCCACGGCGGCCAGCCCCCTCTGAGCCAGGACAGAGCAGGCCAGGGAGCCCAGCCCCGTCTGAGCCAGGACAGAACAGGCCACGGAGCCCAGCCCCCTCTGAGCCAGGACAGAGCAGGCCACGGAGCCCAGCCCCCTCTGAGCCAGGACAGAACAGGCCACGGTGCCCAGCCACCTCTGAGCCAGGTTAGAGCAGGCCACGGAGCCCAGCCCCCTCTGAGCCAGAACAGAACAGGCCACGGAGCCCAGCCCCCTCTGAGCCAGGACAGAACAGGCCACGGCACCCAGCCCCCTCTGAGCCAGGACAGAGCAGGCCACGGCACCCAGCCCCCTCTGAGCCAGGTCAGAGAAGGCCAGGGAGTCCAGCCCCGTCTGAGCCAGAACAGAACAGGCCACGGAGCCCAGCCCCCTCTGAGTCAGGACAGAGCAGGCCACGGAGCCCAGCCCCCTCTGAGCCAGGACAGAGCAGGCCACGGCGCCCAGCCCCCTCTGAGCCAGGACAGAGCAGGCCACGGCGCCCAGCCCCCTCTGAGACAGGACAGAGCAGGCCAGGGAGCCCAGCCCCCTCTGAGCCAGGACAGAGCAGGCCACGGCGCCCAGCCCCCTCTGAGACAGGACAGAGCAGGCCAGGGAGCCCAGCCCCATCTGAGCCAGAACAGAACAGGCCAGGGAGCCCAGCCCCCTCTGAGCCAGGTCAGAGCAGGCCAGGGAGCCCAGCCCCGTCTGAGCCAGGACAGAACAGGCCACGGCACCCAGTCCACCTCTGAGCCAGGTCAGAGCAGGCCAGGGAGCCCAGCCCCCTCTGAGCCAGAACAGAACAGGCCAGGGAGCCCAGCCCCCTCTGAGCCAGAACAGAACAGGCCACGGCACCCAGCCCCCTCTGAGCCAGGTCAGAGCAGGCCACGGAGCCCAGCCCCCTCTGAGCCAGGACAGAGCAGGCCACGACGCCCAGCCCCCTCTGAGCCAGGTCAGAGCAGGACACGGCGCCCAGCCCCCTCTGAGCCAGGACAGAACAGGCCACGGAGCCCAGCCCCCTCTGAGCCAGGTCAGAGCAGGCCACGGAGCCCAGCCCCCTCTGAGCCAGGACAGAACAGTCCACGGCGCCCAGCCCCCTCTGAGCCAGGACAGAGCAGGCCACGGAGCCCAGCCCCCTCTGAGCCAGGACAGAGCAGGCCACGGAGCCCAGCCCCCTCTGAGCCAGGACAGAGCAGGCCACGGAGCCCAGCCCCCTCTGAGCCAGGACAGAGCAGGCCACGGCGCCCAGCCCCCTCTGAGCCAGGACAGAACAGGCCACGGAGCCCAGCCCCCTCTGAGCCAGGTCAGAGCAGGCCACGGAGCCCAGCCCCCTCTGAGCCAGGACAGAGCAGGCCACGGAGCCCAGCCCCCTCTGAGCCAGGACAGAGCAGGCCACGGAGCCCAGCCCCCTCTGAGCCAGGACAGAGCAGGCCACGGAGCCCAGCCCCCTCTGAGCCAGGACAGAGCAGGCCACGGCGCCGAGCCCCCTCTGAGCCAGGACAGAGCAGGCCACGGAGCCCAGCCCCCTCTGAGCCAGGTCAGAGTAGGCCAGGGAGCCCAGCCCCCTCTGAGCCTGGTCAGAGCAGGCCAGGAAGCCCAGCCCCCTCTGAGCCAGGACAGAGCAGGCCACGGCGCACAGCCCCCTCTGGGCCAGGACAGAGCAGGCCACAGCGCCCAGCCCCCTCTGAGCCAGGACAGAGCAGGCCAGGGAGCCCAGCCCCCTCTGAGCCAGGACAGAGCAGGCTAGGGAGCCCAGCCCAGCCCAGACACACACCAGTCGGCCGGGATGGGCCTTGGCACCTGCTTGGGGGAGAGCTCTTAGCAGCCACTTTCCCCTGGCCCAGCTCCCTGTCTGGCCCCTGCAGGGCGCGCTCACCCCTGGGTATTAGATGGACCCAGGAATAGGCGCCGACTTCTGCTCCTGTCAGTGGGTGCTCGACCCCTCTCTCCCCCCAGCCCGACTCCACCCCTTCCATGAGGCCCCGCCCCTGCCCCACCCCCTCCCTGCCCCTATTCGGACTCCCTCCCCAAATCCCTGCCTTGGCCCCGCCTCTTCCCCACCTCCTCCGCTGAGTGCACCACGTTCCTGCTCTTCCCCCCGCACCCCCAGAGTGGCCGTTTGGCGGCGGCCACGGGGGTGCGCTGGGAGGTAGGCGGCAAAGCAGGGAGGCGGCGCGCTTGGGGGGGTGGAGGAGGAGGAGGTGGGGCAGGGGGGAGGGGATCTTGGTTGCTGGTGGGCGCAGAGCACCCACTAATTTTTCCCCACGGGTGCTCCAGCCCCGGAGCACCTACGGAGTCGGCACCTATGGACCCAGGTCTGTGCCCGTGGGCCCCTCAGCCTGGCCCTCGTAACCCACAGCCGTGTTTGTAGGTATGCTCCTCACACACCTTCTGGGGGGCCTGCTTCAGCTCAGGAAGGGGACCTAGGCCCCGTGGAGGCAGCTCTGGAGAGCTCTGCTCCGTGTGTAGGTGCGGGCACAAGAGCCAACAAGATGCATCAGGCATGGGCTGGCGACTAATCCAGAGGATGTTAGAATGCCATTGCCGTACGCCTTATCTGGGCACTGTGCAGCCTGGGTCACCCCTTCTCCTGCAGAACTGGAGGGGTTCAGAGAAGGGTGATGGGAAAAGCTCTCCTCTGCAGAGAGAAGGGAACAACTGGGATTGTTACCTTAGAAATGAGATGAATACGAGGGGACATGATAAAACTCTATAAATAATGACCGGTCTAGGGGAGGGAGATTGGGAGCCTCCATTCCCCATGCTCACAGCACAAGAACAAAGGACATTCAACGACATTAAAAGATGAGGCATTCAAAGCCAATAAAAGGAAATATTCGTTCACACATAGTGTAATTAGAAGTAACTGAGGCCAAGAACAGAGCAAGATTCGAAAAGGGACTGGGGATTTCTATGAATACACGAAGATCCATGTAGGAAGGGATATTAGACCTTCTGCTCCATGGCTTGAACTGATCTCTTAAAAACAGGATTACGCCTATTGTGTGGCGCTCATTACCCCACAAATGCCCAGTGTGGGTTCTTGCACCTTCCTCTGAAGTATCTAGTGCTGGCCACTGTCAGGCAGGAGCCTGGACTGGGAGGACCTCAGGTCTGATCTAGTTTGACCAGTCTTGTGTTCCTCTGTGGACATTAGAAGTAGAGCCCTGTGGGGCTCCCTCTCCGCCCCCCGCAATACCCACTCCCACTCCCTCCCCCATTGTTTCTTGCATTTTTATCCCGCTCCCACCCGCAAAAACCTTAGATCCCACAAACCCCGCATGAGAGACAGATTCCCCCACGCTAACAAAAGCCCCCTCCAACTCCAAAAAGGTCAGTTAATGTATTCTATATATAAACAGAATTCAGACCCAATTTTTACCACTAAAAGAATAAAACAAATCTTGCTTAAACCATGTAAAAATATACTTTAACTCCTGTTACAATAGACGGCAAATCTCTTTCGATCCCTTGCTTACATGCAAGTATTTAAACCTTTATCTAAAACAAAAAGACAAACTTGCTTTACGTTGCTGAAATTCTATTGGGGACAAACGGATGCAAGATGTCGTGTTTTCCCGCCAATTCCTGCAGGTTGGGTTTTCTTCCCGCCTTCAACACATGACATTTCACCCGCTCGCGCCATTGTGGCAGCGGGTCCTGCGGGATCCCAGTCCTGCTGCAGGCTCTAAGAAGTCCCTCTGGAAGAGCAGGAGTATCATAGAATCATAGAATATCAGGATTGGAAGGGACCTTAGGAGGTCATCTAGTCCAACCCGCTGCTCAAAGCAGGGCCAATCCCCAATTTTTGCCCCAGATCCCTAAATGGCCCTCTCAAGGATTGAACTCACAACCCTGGGTTTAGCAGGCCAATGCTCAAACCACTGAGCTATCCTTCCCACCCTCAGCCCACTGTCCCTCGGAGAGCTGAGTCCAGCCCCAGAGGTGGCTCCATTTCCTAGCAGAGACGGGCGCAGGGCCAGCTGGGATCGGGGCCGCTTTGGGCTGGGTGCTGCACACCCCAGAACGAAGGCGCAGGGGTGGGGGAAGGGGTAGGACGTACCTGGGGCATGGCAGTGCTGTGGCACGGCGCTTTGTTCGGAGCAGTGTGGGGGCAGGGCATGCTGGGATCCTGGAGGTTTGCTCCCAACACAATCCCCTCCCGGAGTCCCTCCGCCCCGGGCTGCCTTCAAAGGGCTGTGGCTCCATCAGCAGCCTGCACCCCCGGGGGCTGTGTACGGGGTGCCCCAGGCAGCTGGAACAGATGGGTGTCTACCTGCCACTCGCTCCCCTTTGGGCCAGCGGATCTGGGAAGCAAGTTTGTGAATTGTGTGTGTCTGGGGCTGGTAAAACCATCCCCAGCCCAGCTCAGGGGCTGACTCTGAACCGCCTGGCTGGAGGAACCCACCCCTGCCCCTCATCTCCTCCCATTGCCCCTCCAGCAGGAGAAGCCGTGTCGTGTCACCCAGAGTCGCGCTATCAGAGCCCCATGTGCTGAAGAAGGAAAACAGGCCAGCTCCTGCCTCCTGACCCAGGGATCAAAGGCAAGAACAAGACAACCCCTTATCAGCCAAGGGAGATGCCCCGAACTTTCCTCCCTGCTGTGCCCCATCTGCTATGTTGCTCAGCGTCTCCATCGGCCAGGCCACCTTCTCTCACAGCTCCACGGTGCTGCTGAGACCCTGCAGGCTTGGGCTCACTTTGATCTCAGGGCTGTCTTCTTCCTACAGCTGGAGCCTTGGGACAGGCTCCCCTCTGATGGTGGCCCATCGGCAAGCCCCTAATTAATTTGGGAAGTGGGGAAGAGGTTTGGGTGAAATAGGAAGTGGGCAGAATCAGTGCCCCCTGCCCCATCCTTGAAATCAGTGCTGAGCTCCCCAAAGTCTTAGTTAACATCCTCCCAGCACGGGTCCCCCAGAGAAAGCGTGTCTTCTAGGCAGGGCCTAACGTGCGGCTTGGCAGGGGGCTGCCCAGAGGGTCAGAGAACCCTTCAAAATGTGGGGTGCTGCTCTGAGCCAGGCTTTGGTGGGGCTGAAACGGAGCACCCAGGTTGTTAGATAATTGCCTCATGTTCAGCTTCTTTCAATGAAAACCTGGTGGGAGAGAAGGTGAAGGGGGCACTTTGCTGACAGACAGGGAGAGGGGTGAAAAGGAGAAAGTGGGCAAAGGGGCATAGGATTGGGGTGCAGAGGGAGGAGTTCCCAGGTGTCTGATCTCACCTCTTCTGTCCCTGTTCGCATATCACAGGTCTTTGTACATGCCCAGGACCTTCCATCCAGCAGCCTGAGAGCACTTTACAGACATTAACACCCCGGTAGTGGGCAAGCATCATCCCTAGATCATAGCTGGGGAAACTGAGGCACAGAGCGGGGCAATGACTAGAACACAGGTCTCCCAGTTTGCAGGCAGTAGATTGTTAGTTTCAAGGGGAGTGTCTGTCCCCCTCCCTGACTCTCTGGGGTGTGAAAGCAGAGACCTCTATTGGCACTGGGACTCCCCAAGTCAGGGCAGGCAACACCTTTGTGATCAAAGGGCCCTGAGTTATCTGGCTCTGAGATTTGAACAGAGCTTTGATTCTGGCAGCCCCAGCGCCCGGGGGCGGGTTAATAAGAATATCACCCACTTCGAGGGCTGGCCCCAATGCTGACAGCATGTCGGTGAGCAAACGGAAAGAGATGGTGACCCCCTGCCGTTCCTGTGGGGCCTTTCATCCCGAAGGATCCCACGAGAGAGGAGAGCTGCTTCTGGGGTGGGAGGCAGCGGCTGTCGAACCGCACACAGCAACGTCCTGGTAGGACAGGAAATGCAAAGGAATTTCGAGAATGTTATGTATGCACAGCACCGCCTGCCACCGCACCCATGGGCTGGGGCCAGGACACCGGACCTCTGCTCTGCCTGGAGAGGGGCTCACACCAAATCCAAACATCCCCACGGGCTGCATGCCAAAGGGGGAACCTGGAGCTTGCACCTTGGACCTCCCTAAGCCCAGGGTGGGGAGGCTGGTTTGGGCCCAGCTTCAACTGGGTGCAGGTTTGGACTCTGTGGGGTTTGGATCCCGAGGTCCAGTTCTGGCCCAGATTCTCTCCTGAACCCCCTGTGGCGTCTCCCCACCCGCTGGGGCTGGAGCTTGCTGTTCCCCAGAACTGTTGGCTGGGCTGTGGGGGAACCAGCAGATCCCCAAGTCGTCTTGGCATGGTGCATCAGGCTCTCAGACTCGGCGGCACAACACCAGGAGCTGGCCAGGAACACCAAGATGGGCCCCTCAAATGCCCACTGCTCCCTGGGACAGCCTGGAGGGCGGGGGCTGCACAGGGGCTGGGCCAGGGAGGGAAGCACATGGGGAGCTGGGTGGTTCCCCACATTTCTGGTGCAGGCCTGGGAGGAGGGCCGCCCCCCCCCCCCTCGCCTTTGTCTCACACTTAAGAGCCTTTAATTAAAACCCATTACAAAAGCCCTGGCTGCTCTGTGTGGCGGAGACTGGGGCTTATTGCTATGGAAATGGAGACATGCCGGGCCTGCTATGGATACCAGCTCCCCGCTCCCATCCCCCAGCTCCTGAACCCCCTCCCCCACTGCTGCCCCCGAGGGACATCGGTACCACCCTCAGGCTAACCCTGAGCGCAGCGGGAGGGGTGGTGTCTGGTGTGGGGTGTGTGTGTGAGAGTATGAAAGGTTCGAGTGTGTGTGAGTGGGGTGTGTGTGCATGTGTGTGGGGGTGTGTATGGGTGCGTGATGCGTGTGAGTGAATGAGATGTTTGAATGTGTGCATGTGAGCGTGTGTGTGCGTGTGTGCGTGCGTGTGCTTGCATGTGCAGGCCCTCAGAAAAGGACACTCCCTCCGCCCCGTTGTGGACTCGTGAGACGCCTCACCAGGAATCATTGTTTGCTGAAGCCTGGTTTCCACTTGCCGGTTTTGCCAGCCTCACCTGTGTGTGGCCGAGCGTGAAAATCCCCCCAGCCAACGCCCCGGAGAAGACGCAGCTTCTGCCAGCAGTTTCTCCTGTTGGGGGTACAAGCGGCCCTGGGGTCCCACGAGGCGGGTTTGCTAGAGCTCTGCTGTACACACAGCCTGGGAGCCGGCTTGGTGCATTCCCGCTGGTGGGATATGGTGTCCCTGCTGTTGCACAGTGGAACTGCCTGGAAAAGCCACTGGGGGGCGCTCTCGCACGAGGCTGTGTAAAGGTGGGCACCCCCAGCCGTGCCCCAGACTACCAGGTCCTGGCGGGTCAGAGCGCGCCGAGGTAGAAGGGAGGCACCCGGGGAGTGGGACGGCACAGACACAACCGGGAGACTGGGGAGCAGCTTCTCTTTCTCCTTTCAGAGCTTCTGTGTCCCGCGTGCAGGAGATCAGCGAGTGGAGCACAGCAGGACACCGGCTGGCCTGGAGTACCTCCCTCCCCAGGGGCCATGGGCGGCAGCTAAATCCAATTGCCTCTGGCGAAGGGGCCCCCAGCTCCGCATTGCGGTTTTGCTTGTCTCCACTGGGGGGGCGTTCTCTGAGGCCGGCCATGGAGGGTGGGGCTCAGGGCTGGTGGGGCTTTGAACCGAGGGGTCCTGGCTGCCTAGCCAAGATGTAACCATGTTCTAAACATCTCCAAGCCCATGGTGCTGGGAACGGACCCCTGGCATCTCGGCCAATATGCTCCAAAGAACCTCGTGGCCTCGCCCCATCGGGGGCACAGAGAGGAGTTCGCGGGGTGGCAAAGGGCCTGGAAGGACACGGGGCAGTGAAAGCGAAGAGCCCCGTGCGATGGGGCCCGGGGGAGCAGAGCACAAGGCCGGCCAGGCACTGAGTCACGCACGCTCCCGGCGGAGGCAGCCGCTGTCAGCGAGGTCAGCGTGAGCGAGGGACGCTGGAGAGAGGCGAGTGCTTGGTGCCGGGCAGGGCCCAGCCTCGCTGGGACTCCGTGTGGGCCCCAGGAAGGCGAGGGCTCCCCATGGAGGAGCCGCGTTCCCCGGGCCCTTACGGCGCCTGGCAGCCGGAGGCGAGAGAAGCTGGGTTTGCCCTTCAGGTGACCGCAAGGCGCCGCTAGCGCTGCCGGGTGGTGCGTTAGGGAGGCGAAGGCGCCAAGTGTAGCCCGTGCTGGAGGCCTGCAGGGCCCCAGCTGCACAGGGGGAAGCAATGAGTGTCCTTTGCCTTGTGGGGAGCAAATCCTCCCTCCCCCCCCCACACCCCACTTAGTGAAGACCCAGAGTTCAGCGGTGACTCCTGTGAGTTCACCTCTCCCCTGGGGGTGGGGGGGGGGCAGGAAGGCCCCTTGCTCGCTCCGTCAGCCAGCTGCTGGCTCTGCCACCGGCCACCCGCTCACTCACCGGCCGCAGCTCGCTCCACCGCAACCTCTGCAATGTCTCCAGGTCTCTCAGCTCCACTAGGCTTCAGCACCGCTGCCCCCCATAACACAGCCCAACACCCGCAGCTCCGTCGTGCTGCACACCTAGGCAAGGGTCCATGCTCCTGACATCTTCGCCCCCAGCCCATCACCAGATGTCAGGGCAGCACCCATCCAGCCCCTGCGCCCTGTGGCCGAGCGTGTCCTGCCAATGACGACTCGTCGAATCTCATTGAAATGAAGCTGCATTTCGAAATGTCCGGGTGCCCCGATCGCGTGGGAGGAGCCCATCGGGAGGCAGTTTGTATTAAGCTGAAATCGAAACGAATAGTAAACAGAAGACACTCGGAGACACTCATCTGTTACAGCCATAGAAAGGGCCCATTCTGATCCTCGCAGCACACAGGCCAGAGACCCTCCCCCAGGGATTCCTGCATCTAGCCCAATCTTCCCAAGCTAGGGCCTTTTGGGGGGGGAGAGAGAGAGAGAGCGAGCACCAAGCCAGCCTGGAGTTAAGGACCCCAAGTGACGGAGAGTCCAGCAAGTCCCTGGGTAAATCGTTCTGATGGTTAATTACCCTCCAAATCTGCCCTCAGCACCACACACTGGCTCCAAGCGCTGCTCTCGGAGTGGCCTGGGTAGCTTCTCTGGCCAATCTGGAGTTGGGTCTGTCAGTCTCCATAGAGAGTCCCTGGTGGGACGATGTGCCGGGGCTGAGAGGAGGATGAAAACGTCTGTAATCCCCGGAGCGTAGCCAGTCCTTCCAGCACTTCAGTGGGCTGGGACGGACACCGAGCGGTCACGGTGATGCCGGGCGTTGCTGGATGGCATGGAGCACATGCTGGGCATGGTGCATGGTTCCCTTACTCCTTTCAATCCCAGCGTAGTGCAGCTGCTCCCGACTCAGAACGGTTACAAAGAAAACAGAACACAGCTTTCAGCGTAGCAGCCATGTTAGTCTGTGTCAGCAAAAAGAACAGGAGTGCTTGTGGCACCTTAGAGACTAACACATTTATTTCAGCATAACCTTTCGTGGACTACAGTCCGCCTCGTCGGATGCAAGAACACAGCTATTACTCTAGGTCCTACACATAAACAAAGCTCTGTATGACCCTCCCCTCGCTGTGCCCCAAGGCCTGTCTACAGCACTGTTAAATGTTGCTGTGATTTTACAGCCCTTTCCACTGCTCTCCATGCCAGGCAGGGGCTGGGTCTATGGGACAGAGGGCAGGTGTGGCTCCCACCTTGAGAACATAAGAACATAAGAACGGCCGTACTGGGTCAGACCAAAGGTCCATCCAGCCCAGGATCCTGTCCACCGACAGTGGCCAATGCCAGGTGCCCCGGAGTGAGTGGACCCAACAGGTAATGATCGAGTGATCTCTCTCCTGCCATCCATCACCCCACTCTGACAAACAGAGGCTAAGGACACCATTCCTTACCCATCCTGGTTAATAGCCATTAATGGACTTCATCTCCATGAATTTATCCAGTTCTCTTTTAAACCCTGTTATAGTTCTAGCCTTCACAGCCTCCCCAGGCAAGGAGTTCCACAGGTTGACTGTGCGCTGTGTGAAGAAGAACTTCCTTTTATTTGTTTTAAACCTGCTGCCCACTAATTTCATTGGGTGGCCCCTAGTTCTTCTATTATGGGAACAAGTAAATAACTTTCCCTTATTCACTTCCTCCACACCACTCATGATTTTAATATACCTCTATCATATCCCCCCTTAGTCTCCTCTTTTCCAAGCTAAAAAGTCCTAGCCTCTTTAATCTCTCCTCATATGGGACCAGTTCCAGACCCCCAATCATTTTAGTTGCCCTTTTCTGAACCTTTTCTAATGCCAGTATATCCTTTTTGAGATGAGGAGACCACATTTGTACGCAGTATTCAAGATGTGGGGCACTATGGATTTGTATAAGGGCAATAAGATATTCTCCATCCCTTTTATAATGATTCCTAACATCCTGTTTGCTTTTTTGACTGCCGCTGCACACTGCATGGACGTCTTCAGAGAACTATCCAGGATGACTCCAAGATCTTTTTCCTGATTAGTTGTAGCTAAATTAGCCCCCATCATATTGTATGTATAGTTGGGGTTATTTTTTTCCAATGTGCATTACTTTACATTTATCCACATTAAATTTCATTTGCCATTTTGTTGCTCAATTGTTTAGTTTTGTGAGATCTTTTTGAAGTTCTTCGCAGTCTGCTTTGGTCTTAACTATATTGAGCAGCTTAGTATCATCTGCAAACTTTGCCACCTCACTGTTTACCCCTTTCTCCAAATCATTTATGAATAAGTTGAATCGGATTGGTCCTAGGACTGACCCTTGGGGAACACCACTAGTTACCCCTCTCCATTCTGAAAATTTACCATTTATTCCTACCCTTTGTTCCCTGTCTTTTAACTAGTTCTCAATCCATGAAAGGATCTTCCCTCTTATCCCATGGCAACTTAATTTACGTAAGAGCCTTTGGTGAGGGACCTTGTCAAAGGCTTTCTGGAAATCTAAGTACACTATGTCCACTGGATCTCCCTTGTCCACATGTTTGTTGACCCCTTCAAAGAACTCTAATAGATTAGTAAGGCATGATTTCCCTTTACAGAAACCATGTTGACTTTTGCCCAACAATTTATGTTCTTCAATGTGCCTGACAATTTTATTCTTTACTATTGTTTCTACTAATTTGCCCGGTACAGATGTTAATTGCCGGGATCACACTCCTTCGCCCTCTATGAGATCCAGATCGCCCCCAGGTCAGGGCTGCTCCATGCCAGGGCTCGCAGGGCGTGTTCACGCCCGGTCCATCGCTTCCCGTCTCACCTCTCACTTCTATTAGCAGTCACCCCTCCCATGCCCGCTCCCAGCCAGGGCTACCTCAGTGCTTTCTCCCCGCACGCCCCTCCACTAGAGGGGCCTTGTCCCCCTGCCTGGCCTGCCTTGCCCACAGCACAGGGCGGGGCGGGGGTTCAGTGGAACCCCTCCCTGAGGGATGGCACCATGGGCGGCTGGCTTTGCAGAAGCCCCGGCCCCTGGGGGGCAGCTCAGAGCATGGCGTGGGCATTGTTAGCAGGCCCTGAGGGGAACAAACCAGCTTTCTCTGGCTGCCGGCTGTTTGCCCTTCCATGCTGGGGTGAGTCTCCAGCCAGAAGGGGCTGGCGCCCGTGCTGCCCTCCCCGGGGGCCCAGGGTTTGTGTGAGAGGGAAGCTGGCTTAAGCACACCTTGACCTTCCTGGCAGGGGAGGGATCCCTCCAGCTTGTCTGACACGTCTCCTGCCAGGGCCGGCATTGAAAGCGCCGAGAGCTCGGCGTGCTGAGGAAGGGATTGAAAAGGCGGCTTAGCGCCTCCCGCTGCGAGAGATGGATTAGGGGCTTCTGGGGAGGGACGGGGGGGCCAGCGAGAGAGGCAGCCGCAGCAGCCTGAGCAGGGCTGGCTCAGCTCCAGCGTCCATGTGCTGCCCACTGGGCGGAGTGTTCTCTGGGGAGGGACGAGGGGGGGGCACCGCTGGGCACAGCCAGAGACTGCCGACCCCTCGGGCCCAGCAACGTGCTGTCTGGAGCGGGCCGCGCCACGTTACGCACAAACAACAGTAACGAGCGCAGCACCGGAGACGCAGGGCGGGCGGGGTTCCTTGCATTTGGGGAAACCCAGCCAAAGCAGCCTTGTGCCAGCATCTGCGAGGATCCGAGCGGGGTCTGCAGCGGGCCCAGCCGAGGGTGAGGGAACAGCCAGGAGTAGGGGAGGCCCCGGGGACCCGAGCAGGGTCTGCAGCCGGCCCAGCCGAGGGCGAGGGAACAGCCGGGAGTAGGGGAGGCCCCCGGGGACCCGAGCGGGGTCTGCAGCGGGCCCAGCCGAGGGTGAGGGAACAGCCAGGAGTAGGGGAGGCCCCGGGGACCCGAGCGGGGTCTGCAGCGGGCCCAGCCGAGGGTGAGGGAACAGCCAGGAGTAGGGGAGGCCCCGGGGACCCGAGCAGGGTCTGCAGCGGGCCCAGCCGAGGGTGAGGGAACAGCCAGGAGTAGGGGAGGCCCTGGGGACCCGAGCAGGGTCTGCAGCGGGCCCAGCGGAGGGCGAGGGAACAGCCGGGAGTAGGGGAGGCCCCGGGGACCCGAGCGGGGTCTGCAGCGGGCCCAGCCGCGGGCGAGGGAACAGCCGGGAATAGGGGAGGCCCCGGGGACCCGAGCAAGGTCTGCAGTGGGCCCAGCGGAGGGCGAGGGAACAGCCGGGAGTAGGGGAGGCCCCCGGGACCCAAGCGGGGTCTGCAGTGGGCCCAGCCGAGGGAACAGCTGGGAGTAGGGGAGGCCCCGGGGACCTGAGTGGGGTCTGCAGCGGGCCCAGCCGAGGGCGAGGGAACAGCCGGGAGTAGGGGAGGCCCCAGGGACCCGAGCGGGGTCTGCAGCCGGCCCAGCCGAGGGAACAGCCGGGAGCATCAGTTGGAAGTAACGGAAGAGGAGAAGGACCTCGGAGTCCTGGTTGATCACAGGATGACTATGAGTCGCCAATGTGATGTGGCCGTGAAAAAAGCTAATGCGGTCTTGGGATGCATTAGGCGAGGTATTTCTAGTAGAGATAAGGAGGTGTTAGTACCGTTATACAAGGCATTGGTAAGACCTCATTTGGAATACTGTGTGCAGTTCTGGTCTCCCATGTTTCAGAAGGATGAATTCAAACTGGAACAGGTACAAAGAAGGGCCACTAGGATGATCCGAGGAATGGAAAACCTGTCGTATGAAAGGAGACCCAAGGAGCTTGGTTTGTTTACCTTAACCAAAAGAAGGCTGAGGGGAGATATGATTGCTCTCTTTAAATATATCAGAGGGATAAATACCAGGGAGGGAGAGGAATTATTTCAGCTCAGTACCAATGTGGACACAAGAACAAATGGATATAAACTGGCCATCAGGAAGTTTAGACTTGAAATTAGACGAAGGTTTCTAACCATCAGAGGAGTGAAGTTCTGGAACAGCCTTCCAAGGGAAGCAGTGGGGGCAAAAGACCTAACTGGCTTCAAGATTAAGCTAGATACGTTTATGGAGGGGATGGTTTGATGGGATAACATGATCTTAGTCAAAGGTCAATTAATTGCCATCAGTGGTAAATAGGACCAATGGTCAATGATGGGATGTTAGAAGTTACTACAGAGAACTTTTTCCTGGGTGTCTGGCTGGTGAGTCTTGCCCCCATGCTCGGGGTTCAGCTGATCGCCATATTTGGGGTCGGGAAGGAATTTTCCTCCAGGGTAGATTGGCAGAGGCCCTGGAGGTTTTTTGCCTTCCTCTGCAGCATGGGGCACGGGTCACTTACCGGAGGATTCTCTGCATCTTGAAGTCTTTAAACCATGATTTGAGGACTTCAATAGCTGAGACATAGGTGAGAGGATTATTCCAGGAGTGGGTGGGTGAGATTCTGTGGCCTGCATTGTGCAGGAGGTCAGACTAGATGATCATAATGGTCCCTTCTGACCTTAAAGTCTATGAGTCTATGAGTAGGGGAGGCCCTGGGGACCCGAGCGGGGTCTGCAGCGGGCCCAGCCGAGGGAACAGCCAGGAGTAGGGGAGGCCCCGGGGCTATTTAAAGAGATTAATGCAGAAATCACTCCAGGCCTTTCCCCCTTCGTTTGCTGGCCCCAGGTCCCCAGCTGTCGCTGTCCTGAGGCCCTGTTAGTTCCAGTCGTGCCCAGGCCCAGCCCTGACGAGATGGGGAGGTTTGGGGTGAGGCGGAGCTGCCAGGCAGCGTGGGGGTGGTTTGGGGGCATTCTCATGATGAGAACTGGGGAGCTTCCCGCCGAGCGTCTCCAGGGGTCCTGTCCGTGCGGGGAGCATTCCCTGGGGCTGGGGACCAGGCTGAGGAAGGGTGGGTGGCCTGGGGGATTGGGGAGGTTCCCCACTCTCCAGAAGGCTGCCGGTTCTGACCCGCCCAGGGGAGAAAGGGTAGCGCTGCTGCTGCCTGGAGGACGCGCTGCCGGGGTGAGCTCAGCAGGGACGGGAGAGCGGGGGGAGTGGGGCTGGCGAACCTGCCCTGCCCTCCTGGTGCCCCAGGGACCTTTCACCTGCCCCTTGCTCGCGTTCACGAGAGAATCTCGCTCTCTGGGGAGCTTCTATGGCTCCCGCAGCCTGGATCCAGGTGCCTCCCCGTGCCCCTGGGAGGCGGGCGGTGCCGCTAGGACCGTGCCCCTGGGAGGCGGGCGGTGCCGCTAGGACCGTGCCCCTGGGAGGCGGGTGGTGCTGCTAGCCTACGGCCCGGTCTGCACTGGGAAGGGCCGAGACCCCGCAGAGCCTTCCAGTGGAGACGCAGCTAGCGTAGCGAGGGCTTTCGCCCAGCACCACGGTGCCCACACTGGGGCTTGTGGGGGGAGGTTCACACTCCTAACCAACAGCAACGCCAGCAACGCCTTTCTGCGTGGAGCAGGCCCCAGCAATGTGCCCACCCGGCAGGCAGCGAATTGAACCCAGGGCTGCCACAGGCCAGCCTGGCACCCACCACCCCCACACATCCCCCGGAGCACGCTGGGCCTCAGCCGGCGGCTCTCGGGCCTGCAATCACTCAGCAGCCGCACACGGGCAGCGAGAACGAGAAGAGCTGCCGGGGAACCAGGCCTGGCGCTGGGCAAGGCCGTGCTCCCCAGAGCAGCGAGCCGGGGCCCAGGGAGCACCAGGGGCTGGCAGAGATCTGAGCACTCCCATCTGCCCTGCATCCTGCTCGGTGCCAGCGCGCCTCACGGGCACCCTCTGCCCCGTTGCTGGCACTGCCCCGGGACGGTCCAGGTCTACCCACCAGGGTGACACCAACAGCTCTTCACACAGGGGCTGCACCCGGGACCCAACAGCCCAGATACCAGGGACCAAAGGGGCCCGGCTTGAGGAGTGGTTGCACACAGGACTGGGCTGGGCTTGCGGCCCTCGCTCTGCTGAGCAGACACCCTGTAGGTCGTGGGGGGGGGCGGAGACGGGGGTCCAGGAGGGGAGGTAGGTGGGGGGGAGACAAGGGTTCAGGAGGGGCTGGGGGGAGGTAGGTGGGGGGTGCAGAGACGGGGGTTCAGGAGGGGCTGGGGGGAGGTAGGTGGGGGGGTGCAGAGATGGGGTTCAGGAGGGGCTGGGTGGGGAGATAGGTGGGGGTGCAGAGATGGGTTCAGGAGGGGCTGGGTGGGGAGGGATGTGGGGGTGCAGAGATGGGGGTTCAGGAGGGGCTGGGTGGGAAGGTAGTGGGGGGGGCGGAGACGGGGGTTCAGGAGGGGCTGGGTGGGAAGGTAGGTGGGGGGGTGGAGACGGGGGTTCAGGAGGGGCTGGGTGGGGAGATAGGTGGGGGTGCAGAGACAGGTTCAGGAGGGGCTGGGTGGGGAGGGATGTGGGGGTGCAGAGATGGGGGTTCAGGAGGGGCTGGGTGGGAAGGTAGGTGCGGGGGCGGAGACGGGGGTTCAGGAGGGCTGGGTGGGGAGGTAGGTGGGGGGTGCTGGGAGATGGGAGGGAGCTCAGACCATGACATGCTCATTTGTCTTGCTAGAGGAAAAGCTCTGATGCCCATCGGTGCCAAGCCCTGTGCCCCAGGAGATTATCTAGTGGTTAAGGCAGGGGACTGGGAGTCAGGACACCTGGGTTCTAGTCCCAGTTTGGGGAGGGGGTGGGGCTGGGAGTCAGGACACCTGGGTTCTCTTTGCCAGCTTGGGGAGGGGGTGGGGATGGGAGTCAGGACACCTGGGTTCTAGTCCCAGTTTGGGGATGGGAGTCAGACTCCGGGGTTCTAGTCCCAGCTCTGGCACTGTCTGGGGTTCAGTGACATGGGGTAAGTTAGTTCGCCTCTGTGCCTCAGTTTCTCCATCTGCACACAAGGCTTGTGGGGTGGGGGCTCATGGCGCTTGCCTGCCTGTGGAGTATTGAGCTCTCCGGGCAGGGCCCCCTCCCTGCCCTGCTCCCACTGGCCCATGGGCTCTGGGAACAGCTCTTGCCAGTCTGGGCCGTTGAGGGGCCCTGCCAGCAGCGGGCGTGGAGCGGTCCCTGCCCGCGAGGCTCAGGGCAGCGCTGTGTGGGGCTGGGCGATGCTGGAGCAGGCGGGCCGAGGGCCCGGGCCATGGCGCCAGGAGCATGGCTGGAGATCGACGGGTGGGGGCACCCAGGCCCCACCCCATCCCCTAGGGGCAGGGCAGTGAGGCCACAGGCCAAATTCTGCGCTTGGCACCCTGAGGGGCTGGTCTCCTTGTGCCACCCCCACCCCCAGCACGGTGGGGTCAGTCCGGGTCCCCCTCCCCGCCCACCAGCCACTCCCGCCTCCTGCTGCTGGCTCAGGATCGGGGCCAGGCCCACACCCTACGTGGGAAGCCCCCCCCCCCAACTCAGCCCGGTTATTGGTCCCGGCATTTTCCCATGGGAGGGGATGGGGTGAGGATGGGGTGGGTTACTGTGGGGGGGGGAGAGAGGAGGGGGAGGGGTGACACACACAGCAACAGCCCCCGCCCCCCGCCAGTCAGGAAAGCTCATGGGTTGGACCTGCCCCCGCCCCCAGTGTGAGGCAGTGTCAGAGCTGGAGTCCTGAAGTGTCCAGGACTGTGGGGAAGGGCCTGGGGTGTGGAGAGGGGGCATGGGAGGCACGGGGGGGGGCTATGGGGAGGGGGCACGAGGGGGAGGAGGTATGGGGGAGAGGGTCGGGAGGCACGGGGGGGCTATGGGGAGGGGGCACGAGGGGGAGGAGGTATGGGGGAGAGGGTCGGGGGCACAGGGGCAGGGGGCTATGGGGAGGGGGCATGAGGGGGAGGAGGTATGGGGGAGAGGGTCGGGGGCACGGGGGCAGGGGACTATGGGGAGGGGGCACGAGGGGGAGGAGGTATGGGGGAGAGGGTCGGGAGGCACGGGGGGGCTATGGGGAGGGGGCACGAGGGGGAGGAGGTATGGGGGAGAGGGTCGGGGGCACAGGGGCAGGGGGCTATGGGGAGGGGGCATGAGGGGGAGGAGGTATGGGGGAGAGGGTCGGGGCACAGGGGCAGGGGGCTATGGGGAGGGGGCACGAGGGGGAGGAGGTATGGGGGAGAGGGTCGGGGGCACAGGGGCAGGGGGCTATGGGGAGGGGGCACGAGGGAGAGGAGGTATGGGGGAGAGGGTCAGGGGCACAGGGGCAGGGGGCTATGGGGAGGGGGTACAGGGGGCACAATGGGGCTGTAGGCAGGAGCATTGGGAGGGGGTAGCAAGATGGGGCCAAGGAGGGGTGGGGAGAGCATGTGGGGAGGAGAGGGTATTTTGCAGCATTGCCCACTCCTTGGTAGGGTCTCCTGGCTCCCGGCCCTCCCCTCGGCCGCCCCACACAAAGGGGCCCAGCGAGGCCTGACAGACACTCGCTCAAAGGCCCCTGGCCCTGACAGCTGGGATCTGGCCACCCCCTTCGCTGGACAAACGGCCTCATTGACTTGCAATTAGCGATGCTTTGCATATCCCTGGAGCTTTGCCCCCCAAGCCCTTCCCAAGGGCACCTCGGACCCCCAGCAGGGATGTGGCAGAGCCAGGGGCAGGAAGAGCACCCGGGACTGATGGGGGGACGAGCCCTTTCCTCGGAGTGACACCCCGACAGGCAGGGCACCTGGAATGAGATAGACATAGTGAGAGAGGCGCCCTCCAGCTAGACAGGTGGGTGTGCACGGGGAGAGAGAGCCAGACTGGGGGGTCGGGGGTGGGTGTGCACCGGGATATAGCCAGGTAGGGAGGTGAGGGGCTGGGTGTGCAAGGGGACAGATAGATGGGGGAGAGGGGTGGGTGTGCACGGGGATGGATAGTGAGGTCGGGGGAGGGGTGGGTGTGCACGGGGATGGACAGCCAGGTAGGGGGTCATTGAGTGGGTGTTCACGGGGATACAGGTAGATAGTAGGGTGAGCGGTGGGTGTGCATGGGGATAGATAGCTAGATAGGGCGGGTGAGGCGGTGTCTGCACAGGGATGGACAGTGAGATGGGGGAGGGGTGGGTGTGCACGGGGATGGATAGTGAGGTGGGGGAGGGGTGGGTGTGCACCGGGATGGATAGTGAGGTGGGGGTGAGGGGTGGGGGTGCACAGGGATGGATAGTGAGGTTGGGGGAGCAGTGGGTGTGCACGGGGATGGATAGTGAGGTGGGGGTGAGCGGTGGGTGTGCACGGGGATGGATAGTGAGGTGGGGTGAGCGGTGGGTGTGCACGGGGATGGATAGTGAAGTGGGGGTGAGCGGTGGGTGTGCACGGGGATGGATAGTGAGGTGGGGTGAGCGGTGGGTGTGCACAGGGATGGATAGCGAGGTGGGGGTGAGCGGTGGGTGCGCACGGGGATGGATAGCGAGGTGGGGGTGAGTGGTGGGTGCGCACGGGGATGGATAGCGAGGTGGGGGAGGGGTGGGTGTGCACCGGGATGGATAGTGGGTTGGGGGTGCACGGGGATGGATAGTGAGGTCGGGGGAGCAGTGGGTGTGCATGGGGATGGATAGTGAGGTGGGGGTGAGCGGTGGGTGTGCACGGGGAAGGATAGTGAGGTGGGGGTGAGCGGTGGGTGTGCACGGGGATGGATAGTGCGGTGGGGTGAGCGGTGGGTGTGCACGGGGATGGATAGTGAGGTGGGGTGAGTGGTGGGTGTGCACGGGGATGGATAGTGAGGTGGGGTGAGTGGTGGGTGTGCACGGGGATGGATAGTGAGGTGAGGGTGAGTGGGTGAATCTCCCGGGCCGGGGGGCGGGATATCCCAGGCCGGAGGGGCCGGGGGTGATCTCCCGGGCCAGGGGGGTGGGGAGGGGTCTCCTGGGCTGGGGGGGCTGAGGGGGGATCTCCCGGGCCGGGGGGATAGGGGTGGGGTCTCCCGGGCCAGGGGGGCGGGGGGGTGGACGGTCAGCGAGTGGCAGGAGTTCTGGGTACGACGGGCGGCGACAGCCCAGCTGCTCTGGGGGCGACGAAGGGGTGTTAGCGGCCAGGGGCCCGGCTCCGGGGCAGGGCAGCTCACCCCTGGGGCGACCCTTCACTGCTGAGTGCTGAGCCCCTCACCCCCTCTCCAGCTGGGGAGCCTGGGGCCCTGGGGGGGCACTTGCCAGAGGCAGCATCTGCTCCCCTCCTTGGCTGAGGCAGGGCAGGTGAGTCCGCCTCAGCCGCCCTTGAACTGCTCAGCCAGAGTCTGCCTAGGGAACGGCCTCCCCGGGCCATAGAATCAGAGACTCTCAGGGTTGGAAGGGACCTCAGGAGGTTCTAGTCCAACCCCCTGCTCAAAGCAGGACCAACCCCAACGAAATCATCCCAGCCAGGGCTTTGTCAAGCCTGACCTTAAAAACCTCTAAGGAAGGAGATTCCACCACCTCCCTAGGTAACCCATTCCAGTGCTTCACCACCCTACTAGTGAAAAAGTTTTTCCTAATATCCAACCTAGACCTCCCCCACTGCAACTTGAGACCATTGCTCCTTGTTCTGTCATCTTCTGCCACTGAGAACAGCCTAGATCCATCCTCTTTGGAACCCCCTTTCAGGTAGTTGAAAGCAGCTATCAAATCCCCCCTCATTCTTCTCTTCTGCAGGCTAAACAATCCCAGTTCCCTCAGCCTCTCCTCATAAGTCATGTGCTCCAGCCCCCTAATCATTTTTGTTGCCCTCCGTTGGACTCTTTCCAATTTATCCACATCCTTCTTGTAGTGTGGGGCCCAAAACTGGACACAGTACTCCAAATGAGGCCTCACCAGTGCCGAATAGAGGGGAATGATCACGTCCCTCGATCTGCTGGAAATGCCCCTACAGCCCAAAATACCGTTAGCCTTCTTGGCAACAAGGGCACACTGTTGACTCATATTCAGCTTTTCATCCACCGTAACCCCTAGGTCCTTTTCTGCAGAACTGCTGCCCAGCCATTCGGTCCCTAGTCTGTAGCAGTGCATGGGATTCTTCCGTCCTAAGTGCAGGTCTCTGCACTTGTCCTTGTTGAACCTCATCAGATTTCTTTTGGCCCAATCCTCTAATTTGTCTAGGTCCCTCTGTATCCTATTCCTACCCTTCAGCGTATCAACCACTCCTCCCAGTTTAGTGTCATCTACAAACTTGCTAAGGGTGCAGTCCACACCATCCTCCAGATCGTTAATGACGATACTGAACAAAACCGGCCCCAGCACCGACCCTTGGGGCACTCCACTTGATACCGGCTGCCAACTAGACATGGAGCCATTGATCACTACCCGTTGAGCACGACCATCCAGCCAGTTTTCTATCCACCTTACCGTTCATTCATCCAGCCCATTCTTCCTTAACTTGCTGGCAAGAACACTGTGGGAGACTGTATCAAAAGCTTTGCTAAAGTCAAGAAATAGCACATCCACTGCTTTCCCCTCATCCACAGAGCCAGTTATCTCATCATAGAAGGCAATTAGGTTAGTCAGGCATGACTTGTCCTTGGTGAATCCATGCTGACTGTTCCTGATCACTTTCCTCTCCTTTAAGTGATTCAGAGTTGATTCCTTGAGGACCTATTCCATGGGGGGAAGGGATAGCTCGGTGGTTTGAGCATTGGCCTTCTAAACCCGAGGATGTGAGTTCAATCCTTGAGGGGGCCATTTAGGGATCTGGGACAAAAATTGAAGACTGGCCTTGCTTTGAGCAGCAGGTTGGACTAGATGACCTTCTAAGGTCCCTTCCAACCCTGATATTCTATGATTTCACTCCCACATGCCTGAGCAATATTTTTGTACTCCTGCCTGGTCATTTGTCCAATCTTCCACTTCTTGTAAGCTGCTTTTTTGTGTTTAAGACGAGCAAGGATTTCACTGTTAAGCCAAGCTGGACGCCTGCCATATTTACTTTTCTTTCTACACATTGGGATGGTTTGTTCCTGCAACCTCAATAAGGATTCTTTAAAATACAGCCAGCTTTCCTCGACTCCTTTCCCCCTCATGTTATTCTCCCAGGGGACCTTGCCCATCAGTTCCCTGAGGGAGTCAAAGTCTGCTTTTCTGAAGTCCAGGGTCTCTGTTCTACTGCGCTCCTTTCTTCCTTGTGTCAGGATCCTGAACTCGACCATCTCATGGTCACTGCCTCCCAGGTTCCCATCCACTACTGCTTCCTCTACTATTTCTTCCCTGTTTGTGAGCAGCAGGTCAAGAAGAGCTTTTCCCCTAGTTGGTTCCTCCAGCACTTGCACCAGGAAATCGTCCCTTATACTTTCCAAAAACTTCCTGGATTGTCTGTGCACTGCTGTATTGCTCTCCCAGCAGATATTGGGGTGATTAAAGTCACCCATAAGAACCAGGGCCTGTGATCTAGTAACTTCTGTTAGTTGCTGGAAGAAAGCCTCATCCACCTCATCCCCCTGGTCTGGTGGTCTGTAGCAGACTCCCACCACGACCTTACCCTTGTTGCTCCCACTTCTAAATTGAATCCAGAGACTCTCAGGTTTTTCTGCAGTTTCATACTGGAGCTCTGAGCAGTCATACTGCTCTCTTACATACAACACAACTCCCCCACCTTTTCTGCCCTGCCTATCCTTCCTGAACAGTTTATATCCATCCATGACAGTACTCCAATCATGTGAGTTATCCCACCAAGTCTCTGTTATTCCAATTACATCATAATTCCTTGACTGTGCCAGGACTTCCAGTTCTCCCTGCTTGTTCCCCAGGCTTCTTGCATTTGTGTATAGGCATTTAATATAACTCACTGATCGTCCTGCTGTCCCAATATGGGGCAGGAGCCCTCCCCTCTTGCACTCACCTGCTTGTGCTTCCTCCCAGTATCCCACTTCCCCACTTACCTCGGGGCTTTGGTCTCCTTCCCCCGGTGAACCTAGTTTAAAGCCCTCCTCACTAGGTTAGCCAGCCTGCTTGCAAAGATCATAGAATCATAGAATCTCAGGGTTGGAAGGGACCTCAGGAGGTCATCTAGTCCAACCCCCTGCTCAAAGCAGGACCAACCCCAAGTAAATCATCCCAGCCAGGGCTTTGTCAAGCCTGACCTTAAAAACCTCTAAGGACGGAGATTCCACCACTTCTCTAGGTAACCCATTCCAGTGCTTCACCACCCTACTAGTGAAAAAGTTTTTCCTAATATCCAACCTAAACCTCCCCCTCTTCCCTCTCGTCGTCAGGTGGAGCCCATCTCTGCCTAGCACTCCTTGGAACACCATCCCATGGTCAAAGAATCCGAACCCTTCTCTCCGACACCATCTGCGTAGCCATTCGTTGACTTCCACGATTCGACGGTCTCTACCCCGGCCTTTTCCTGCCACAGGGAGAATGGACGAGAACACCACTTGCGCCTCAAACTCCTTTATCCTTCTTCCCAGAGCCACGTAGTCTGCAGTGATACACTCAAGGTCATTCTTGGCAGTATCATTGGTGCCCTCTTGGAGAAGCAGGAAGGGGTAGCGATCTGAGGGCTTGATGAGTCTCGGCAGTCTCTCCGTCACATCACGAATCCTAGCCCCTGGCAAGCAGCACACCTCTCGGTTTTCCCGGTCAGGGCGGCAGATAGATGACTCAGTCCCCCTGAGGAGAAAGTCCCCGAACACCACCACCCTCCTCCTCCTCTTGGGAGTGGTGGTCGTGGAACCCCCATCCCTAGGACGGTGCAACTCATGCCTTCCAATCGGTGGAGTCTCCTTCTGCTCTGTTCCCTCAGATGTATCATTCACTCCACTCTCTGCACTAGTACCTGTGGAGAGAACATGAAAACGGCTGCTCACCTGAATCTGCATTTCTGGTACATGGACTTTTCTGGTACTTTTCTGGCCAGAGACTCTCCTCTGCTCCCGGCCTCCTGCTCCGATGCGGCCACCGCTTGGCAGAGCCGGCCTCATTCCTTCTTCAAGTCTCTGCTCCGCCTGAACCTGGCCAGCCCGGATCCAGTCTGGACGAGGGATTCTCCAGCCCATCCCTGACAGTGTCTGTCCGACCTGCTCTAAAACCCCCAGTGATGGAGATTCCACAACCTCCCTGGGCAACTTATCCCAGTATTAACCACCCTGACAGGGAGTTTTTCCCAATGTCCAACCTAAACCTCCCTTGCTGCATTTTAAAACCATTGCTTCTTGTCCTGTCTTCAGAGGTTAAGAACATTTTTTCACTCTCTTCTCCTTGTTGCAACATTTTAGGTAGTTGAAAACTGTTATGTCCCCTCTCAGTCTTCTCTTCTCCAGACTAAACCAAACCTTTCATCATTCATGTTGCTCTCCGCCAGATTTTCTCCAGTGTGTCCACATCTTTCCTGAAATTGTTGAGGCCTTATCAGTGCAGAGTAGAGCAGAGGAATTACTTCTCACGTCGTACTTATTACAACATTCCTGCTGATACATCCCAGAGTGATGTTTACTTTTTATGCACCAGTGTTACACTGTTGACTCAGTTAGCTTGTGATCCACTATGACTTCCAGATCCCTTTCTGCACAGCACTCCTTCCTAGGCAGTCATTTCCCATTGTGTATGTGTGCAACCGATTGTTCCTTCCTAAGTGGAATACTTTGCATTTGTCCTTATTGAATTTCATCCTATTGACTTCAGACCATTTCTCCAGTTCATCCAGATCATTTTGAGTTTTAATCCTATCCTCCAAAGCACTTGCAACCCCTCCCAGTTTGGTATCGTCCACAAACTTTATAAATGTACTCTCTGTGCCATTATCCAAATCATTGATGAAGATATTGAACAGAACCGGATCCAGAACTGATCCCTGCAGGACCCCATTCGTTATGCCCTCCCAGCATGACTGTGAACCACCGATAACCGTTCTCTGGGAACTGTTTTCCAACCAGTTTTGCACCCACCTTATAGTAGCTCCATGTAGGTTGCATTTCCCTAGTTTGTGTATGAGACGGTCACGAGAGACTGTATCAAAAGCCTCACTAAAGTCGAGATATACCACGTCTACCACTTCCTCCCATCCACAAGGCTTGTTACCCTGGGAAAGGAAGCTGTCAGGTTGGTTTGACACGATTTGTTCTTGACAGATCCATGGTGACTGTTATTTATCACCTTTTTATCTTCTGGGTGTTTGCAAATTGATGGCTCGGTTATTTGCTCCATTCTCTTCCCCACACAATTCCCTGACTCCAGGCGCTCGGCCTCTCACGCCAGCTCAGCCAAGACTCGGGAGAAAATCGGGAGTGTTGGTGACGCGTGTGCAACAGGGGTTGGGCGGAGCAGCGACCAGCTCCAGCCCATCTGGCTCATGGCCAAGGGAGGGGAGAGCTCCCCTGGCTGGATCTCCACGCTCAGCAGCCGGCTGGCTTAGACCCTTCATGGCCACGGTTCTTGTCTCATCAGCGCAAACGTAACGAGTCAGAGCAATGGTCCATCCAGCCCAGAGCCCGTCTGCCAACAGTGCCTAAGGCCGGAGGCTTCAGGGAGAGTGAACAGAACAGGGAAATTATTGAGTGCTCCAGTCCCCGCTGCTGGCAGCCAGAGGTTTAGGGTCCCCCACAGCATGGGGTGTGTCCAGAGCTCCTGAGGGAGACACCTGTCACATGGGGACCTGCTAAGCAGGGCTTGGGCAACCCTACTAACAACACCATCAATGCCTCTCACTCCCGACCCGCAGCCCCATCGCTGTCCCCGTCCGGTCCGCCCGCTCTGCCGGCGCTCCTCACTCCCGACCCGCAGCCCCATCGCTGTCCCCGTCCGGGCCGCCCGCTCTGCCGGCGCTCCTCACTCCCGACCCGCAGCCCCATCGCTGTCCCCGTCCAGTCCGCCAGCTCTGCCGGCGCTCCTCACTCCCGACCCGCAGCCCCATCGCTGTCCCCGTCCGGTCCGCCAGCTCTGCCGGCGCTCCTCACTCCCGACCCGCAGCCCCATCGCTGTCCCCGTCCGGGCCGCCCGCTCTGCCGGCGCTCCTCACTCCCGACCCGCAGCCCCATCGCTGTCCCCGTCCGGGCCGCCCGCTCCTCACTCCTGACCCGCAGCCCCCAGCTGGGGCCTCTTCCAAGGAGGGGTTTGGAAGCACGTCACCATGTTGGCCAGGCTGAAGCTGTGGGGCCAGATTAATTCTCAGCTCCAGCTTGGCTGCAGCGTGGACCCAGTGTATAACCATGAGCTGGCCAGGGCCTCGGCTGATCCTTCTCGGTGGCAGAGTCCTGGAGCTCGGCGGGGGTGGGGGGAAGCTGCATGCTGCTCTCTCCTGCTTCTGGGTGGCAGCAGCACCGCAGCCCCTCGTCACATGGGCACACAGGTGCATGGCCCAGCACTGCGAGGGCGAGTGGCCTGGTCTGGGCCGATCCACCCGACTCTGAGAGTGGGGCTGCCCAGGATCACCCGCTGCCCACCGACCCCCAGCAGTAGCGTAGCCACGGGGGAGCGGCCGCTCCCCCACTGAGCAGAAGCGGCTCCTCTTTTGTGCTCCGGCGCCTTCTGCTCCTGCGCTGCTGCCGGAGCGGAGCATTTTTTTTTGCTCCTGGCGCCTTTTTTTAGCTCCGCTCCCCCTGTGCTCTAACCTGGCCAGGAACCCGACCCCCGGGTAGGCTGTGCAGGCGGCAGGTGGGAGGGCCCGTGATGCACCAAGGGCCCCCTCTGGTGGCGAAGGCGTCTCAGTGCTGGGAAAGCAGATCTGGTGCCAGTGTAACTCAGGCGGTGCCCGGCAGGATTCCTTGCCGTGCCGGTTCTGAGCATGCTCAGTAACATCTGCCCTCGCCCTGCTTAGGGCTTCCAGCCTGCTCCCAGCTGCCCACGGGGCTGAGGGGCACAGGGGAGGGGAGGGATGGGCAGAGTCTGTGCAGGGAGGGGTGATGGCTGGAGGCAGGGGAAGATAGGGTTAGGGTTGCACGGCCAGACGGGGGCAGGGGCGAGGACAGGATGGTGCAGCTGAGCCCCGGCTTACCAGGGGCCCGACCCATCCCAGTGCCTGGGCCAGGCAGCACCTCCCTGCCTGGTGCAATCTGAGCTGCTCAAGGAGACTCGAGGCAGTGAAATATTAGACATCTGCCACCTCCAACAACTGTCCTTGTCAGTGGTTCGCAGAATCGCTCATCAGGTGAGATGTCTGGATAAACCTCCCGGTGTCAGCTGCTGGG
Source organism: Macrochelys suwanniensis (assembly GCA_033296515.1). Taxonomy (NCBI): domain Eukaryota; kingdom Metazoa; phylum Chordata; order Testudines; family Chelydridae; genus Macrochelys; species Macrochelys suwanniensis. The sequence goes on from CM065797.1 coordinate 2,585,305, forward strand.
CTGATGGCCTGAGCCGGGCACCTTTTCTCTAAGGCGCTGGAAATGGAATTTCACTCCTTTAAACGGCTTACTTTTGAAACTGTTATTTGTATTACTCTGAGCCCGCCGGCCTTTCCCTGGACTAGCAGTGTGCAGGGGACTGGGCTAGGCGACCTCGCAACAAAGTCCCTTCCAGTCCTACAAGTCTATATTGTGCAGATGGAGGCAGGTGTGCTAGCTAGCCGATAGTTTTGATAGCAAGACGCAGTTAAAATATGAATAGTTGCTAGTAGCTTGAGCCCTCCCCTCTCAGTCTCCCAGGACAGCACTTCCTGGTTGTCCTGCAACGTTAGGTTTTAATTCTAAATTTTTGTTCTTTTTTCATTTATTTTTATGCACAAGTTTATTCTTTGGGCTCATGTGACCCCGAAGGCTGACCGATTTCCTGGGTTGATGTCAAAAGGTCGTCAAAAAGAACAAGGAGTCCTTGTGGCACCTTAGAGACTAACACAGGTATTTGGGCATAAGCTTTCATGGGCTAAAACCTGCTTCATCAGATGCACGAAAGCTTATGCCCAAATACATGTGTTAGTCTCTAAGGTGCCACAAGGACTCCTCGTTCTTTTTGCTGATACAGACTAACACGGCTCCACTCTGAAAAACGATTGTCAGTTTCCTTTAATCCACCAATGGGGATTGCCTTTCTTAACTATTATTTTGCCTCTCTGTCCGGCCCCCTTGTTCTTTTTCACATGTAACCATCTGTGAGTAGAACTTGATTCCCAAATGGTCACTACAGGACAGGTTTGTAAAGGCTGAAAGTATCTGGAGGCTTTTGAAAATCCCACTATTAGCCTAAATTCCTTTAAATGTCTGGCCCTAAAGGCACTAGATTATCTTGCATTAAATCTGTCACAAAGATACATTTCTACTGTAATTGTTACTAAATATAGCCTTAGGTACACAACCCCAAGATAGATTGACGGCCACAAGGATTCAAAACTCTTGAGTTATGCACCTGAGTGTCCTAGAATTGAAAGAAAGAAACAAAGAAACAAAGAAAGAAAGAAAGGTTGGGTTCTTTTAATTTGCCTGTTTGTTTCTGAGCCATTAGGGGGCGCTAGCATCTCCCTTTTTCTGTTCCCTCTCCCAAGGAATCGCATACCTAGAACAGTCCAGGTTCCTATAACATTCCATACTGGGTTGGACTTCCAGTAATATGTGATTCCCTTCCCCCCTCCCCCCCGTAACTGAAAACTTATAGATTCATAGATTCTAGGGCTGGAAGGGACCTCGAGAGGTCATCGAGTCCAGCCCCCTGCCCTCATGGCAGGACCAATTACTGTCTAGACCATCCCTGATAGACATTTATCTAACCTACTCTTAAATAGCTCCAGAGATGGAGACTCCACAACCTCCCTGGGCAGTTTATTCCAGTGTTTAACCACCCTGACAGTTAGGAACTTTTTCCTAATGTCCAACCTAAACCTCCCTTGCTGCAGTTTAAGCCCATTGCTTCTTGTTCTATCCTCAGAGGCTAAGATGAACAAGTTTTCTCCCTCCTCCTCATGACACCCTTTTAGATACCTGAAGACCGCTATCATGTCCCCTCTCAGTCTTCTCTTTTCCAAACTAAACAACTTATCAAACTTATTAAAATCCTTATTTCTGTGAGCCATCCCACAAGCACTGATGCGCACACTTGACTCCTCTAGGACTTGATTTGTTGCGTACATACATGTTGATTTTTTTCTACTGAACAGTTTATACTTCTAATTGCACATTTTAATTTCATGGCCTTTTATGTAGGCTACGTAGCTGGGTCTGAAACATTTCAGAGACATTCTTCATCCTGACAAGTTCACTGCTCTGTGTTGACAAAATCAAGGATTTTTTAAATGAAAGCTCCTGTTCCTCCCCTGCACTGGCTGGGCGGGGGGCAGAGGGCTGACCCCCCAGTCTGCCTTTAGCTGAAACGAACAGCGCCTCGTCTCCCCTCTGGTTTGGCAGTGGGATAGCTAATACGTGGGGGAGCCGCTCAGCTCAGGCTGGGCAGACCAAGCCAGGGAACAGTCGGGTGCTGCAGCCACTGGGACTTCAAGTGGCTGGGGACGGGGCCACACAGTTATGCTGCCCCAGGCCGCTCAACCGCAGGGGCTGAGGACAGAGAGTGGCTGTCAATAAGGGAGTGAGCTGAGGAGATGCCAAGGGGGACCCCAAGGGGGACCCATAGTGCAGATGGAGGAACAGAAGCTGGGGTAAGAAGTGGCCCAGGGAACAGGCGTACGGGCGCCCACCCTAGGCCATGAACTTGAACCACTATTTTGAAGGGTCCTGGGTTGGAACCCAGTGGAGCAGGGTGGGCCCAGGTTCCCCTACCCCCAGTTGCTGGCTCTTGCCATTGGGTGACACTGCCACAGGCTCTAGCCACTAGGCAAGGTGGCCATGGACTCTCGCCGTGTGGTGACATAGTCCAGAGTATCACCACTAGGCGGTACTGCTGGCCTTGCAAAGGAATGCACATTGGAAAACATCATCCCAACTATACGTATACAATGATGGGGTCTAAAGTAGCTGTTACCACTCAAGAAAGAGATCTTGGAGTCCTTGTGGATAGTTCTCTGAAACCATTCACTCAATGTGCAGCAGCCGTCAAAAAAGCGAACAGAATGTTGGGAATCATTAAGAAAGGGATCGATAATAAAACAGAAAATATCATTTTGCCTCTATATAAATCCATGGTACGCCCCCATCTTGAATACTGCGTGCAGATGTGGTCGCCCCATCTCAAAAAAAATATATTGGAATTGGGAAAGGTTCAGAAAAGGGCAAGAAAAATGATTAGGGGTGTGGAACAGCTGCTGTATGAGGAGAGATTAATAAGACTGGGACTTTTCAGCTTAGAAAAGAGACGACTAAGGAGGGATATGATAGAGGTCTATAAAATCATGACTGGTGTGGAGAAAGTAAATAAGGAAGTGTTAGTTACTCCTTCTCATAACACAAGAACTCGGGGTCGCCAAATGAAATTAATAGGCAGCAGGTTTAAAACAAACAAAAGGAAGTATTTCTTCACACAACACACAGTTAACCTGTGGAACTCTTTGCTAGAGGATGTTGTGAAGGCCAAAACTATAACAGGGTTAAAAAAAGAACTAGATAAGTTCATGGAGGACAGGTCCATCAATGTCTATTAGCCAGGATGGGCAGGGATGGTGTCCCTAGCCTCTGTTTGCCAGAAGCTGGGAATGGGCGATGGGGGATGGATCACTTGATGATTCCCTGTTCTGTTCATTCCCTCTGGGGCACCTGGCATTGGCCACTGTCGGTGGACAGGATACTGGGCTAGCTGGACCTTTGGTCTGACCCAGTATGGCCGTTCCTATGTTCTTGGACACAAACCCTCCCCCTCACAGCACCTTCCCTTCTGAAGGGTTTGTTTACATGGTATGACCCTGACGGTGTGAAGCTAATGCACGTAAGTTACAGCACCTTAAATCCTTGTGCGGATGCTTGTGTGTCGTTCCAAGTAAAGTGGCCTTTGTTTTGACAACAGCCACCAGGGCACCCATAGTGCAGAGCCCTTCCCCAAAACGCTGTGGTGCGTGTGTCTGTGGGTTCCTGGGTGTCCCCTGTGGAGAGCAGCCTTTGCAGTATTTCACACGTGTTGATTTGGGCCTGACAACATTTCAAAACAGGAACTCCTCACTGAACGTTGTAGTTCTGGTCCTGAAAAATGCAACTTTAAGGAAACGATGTTAAACGAATCCAATTTCCCCATAAGAATTAATGTAAATAAGGGGGTTAGGTTCACACACACACACACACACACAGACAGACACACTATAAGTTTTAAACAAACAATTGAATACTGGTACACAGGGTTAACTCTCACACTCTACAAGCCAGCAGGAAAGATGTGTTTCAGAGATAGAGATGCACATTTCCAATTAGGTATCAAGAGTGGGGTCAGAAGTACACTGCCTTGTTAGCTCAGCAAGCCCCGCAGCTGCAGCTTCTGCCTAAGGCAGCAGCTCCCTCCCTCGTGTGTTCCCCCTGTTCTATGGAATATGCGGTAAGCAAGGTGCAGGGGGACATTAGCCCCCCTCTTCTTCCCCTCCCCCCACCCCCAGCAAGCAGGCAGGAGTCTCGGAGAGCAGCACATGGCAGTGGGGGAAGGGACAGCTGAACTACCATTGACAGCATTTCACAACTGTAAACGACTTGAAGTGAGGAGTTACTGTAATTGGAAATGTGCATCTCTGTCTCTGAAACACATCTTTCCTGCTGGCTTGTAGAGTGTGAGAGTTAACCCTTGACGGCTCAGTGGAGTGCTAGTTCATTTAGTAAGGCATTCCCCGGGAAATTCCCACCCTCTGACTCCTCCACCTCAACCAAGCTTCACTATCATCATGGCTGTGTACCAGTATTCAATTGTTTGTTTAAAACTTCTAGTGTGTGTGTGAACCTAACCCCCTTATTTACATTAATTCTTATGGGGAAATTGGATTCGTTTAACATCGTTTCGCTTAAAGTCACATTTTTCAGGAACAGAACTACAACATTGAGTGAGGAGTTCCTGTCTGTCCTGGAACACTGAATTCCCTGCCCCTGCGGTTACCCACCATTTTGAGGGTTTTGTGGCTCATGTGTGCTTGCCTGGGGTCAGCCAGTTAGTGACAGGTGTGTGAATAGTGGCTGTGTTTTAAATCACTGAGCAGTGGTCTGTGTGTTGCAAACAACGCTGCTTCTGTAAAATGCTGCATTTTGGCTTCACGGAAATGACCTTGGGAGCCCAGCCTCCCTCTTTGTTATCGCCGGCTGAACGGCTGCGCAGAATTAGGAAGCGTCCACGAAGAACTAAAGAGGACTTTCTGCGTGATGTCATGATGCGCTTTGCGGCTGAAAAACAAGAATCGAAGGAGCGGTGGGACAGCGAGAAGAAGGACCGAAAGGAGAAGGCGGCGCGCCAGAACGAAGCCACGGAGCGGCTCTTAAACGTTATGGAGCGCCAAGCGGAGACGCTCCAGGTACTACTAGCACTGCAAACCGAGCAGCTCCGCACCCTCCCTCCCCTTCAGCCGTTGTAGCAAAACTCTCCCATGTGCCCCCCAGACACTGCCAACACACTCTTATCAACCTCCTGGCTCCAGTCCGTCCCCGCTGCATTCCACTCCTCCCCGTCAGTCCAGCCCTGCGGACTCCCAGTACCCACTGCACTCAACACCCGTCCCTCTGCAGGTTAGCCCTGCTGAAGTACAGCACCCGCTGCACTGTACTCCAAGGGACAAGGTTGCATATGAACCTGGACATGCACAAATCTTTAACCGTCCCGAGACCCTACCTCCTCCTGGGACCCCACCTCCTCCTGGGACCCTCCCTTCCCCCGTCTCCCACGGTGCTGATGTGTTTTTTCATTTGTCTCTCTCCTCCGGTTGTTGTTTTTTAATAAAATAATTGTTTTAATTTGAACGCAATCTTTATTCCATTAATTGAAAGCAAACAGAGCCCTGCAAAGCAACACCCAATTGTTTGCACCAATCACAGTCACCTCCTAGCATTACAAGCACTGCACTTCTGAGCACAGCAACAAATATTAGTGGATTTCAGCTTCAAATTTCTGCCTCAAGGCATCCTTATAGCCCTCTGCTGCACCTCTCCAATAGCCCTGGTCTCTGGCTGTTCAAATTCAGCCTCCAGGCGCTGAGCCTCAGCGTTCCAGCCCTGCGTGAAGCTTTCACCCTTCCCTTCACAAATATTATGGAGCATACAGCATGCAGCTATAAGCATAGGAATATTGTCATCGGCCAGCGCCAGTGGTCCTTTAAAAGGCCCAAAGCACACTCAACAGACATTCTGCACTTGCTCAGCCAGTTGTTGAACTGCTCCTTGCTGCTCCTTGCTGGAGTAGCCAGCTTCCACAGTGCAATCACCATGCACCTCTCCAATGACAGGGCAACTCTCATTCTCGTGTCCTTGTGCTGCTAGGCAGGGGGAAGCTCATCACACAGCCCCATGAATGTGGCTTTCCTCATGCGAAAGTTCTGCATCCCAGACATGCATCACGATGTGATCCCACCACTCAGAGATTGCTTCCCAAGCCCAAAAGCAGCGTTCCACTGTGGTCAGCACCTCCGTGAATGCCACAAGCAATCTCGTGTCATAGCTACTATGCATGGTGAGATCAATGTCGAACTCCTCTTGCCTTTGTAGTTTAAGGAATAACCCCACCGCCACTCGTGACGTGTTGGTCAGAGCAGGCAGCATACTGGTCAGCAGTTCGGGATCCATTCTTCCATCCCGAAGAGGCAGATCGCGCAGTTCACAAACTGTTGAAAGATGGCGTCAAATACGGATAGAAGCACAGGGATTGCTGGGATGCGAAGCAATGCATCATGGGGCATTGGGACAGGACCCAGGATGCCCCACGACCCCCGCCGCCTTCCCACAACTCTTAGCGGCAGAAGAGGAAGAGGTGCTCTGTGGGATAGCTGCCCAGAATGCACCGCTCCGAATAACGCTGCACGTTCCATGAGTGTGAACATGCTATTGTGCAGGCAGCTGACAGTGTGAACACACAACAGCGGTTTCCTTTCAGCGCTCTCTGAGCGGCGCTGTAGCTGCTGGGGATGTAACTCTGCCAGTGTAGACATACCCTAGGAAAGGAGCCACCACCTTCGTGCAGTGCTGCGGGTTAACGCTTTTCCAAATTATAAACACGTCTGTCTGTCCTTGTGTCCAGATTTCCCAATGGTAGCAAATTGTGCCAGAGCTCTCAGCACTGGTGACCCCCTGGAACGTGGGTGAGGAGATGGTGAATGGGGAAGGCTAGGGACAGGTAGGCCTGCATCTGTCACAGTTCGCTACCTCTGGCCTTGAGGATGAGAGGCAGCAAATTGTGGCAGAGCAGCAAAAGAGAACACTTTTCTGTCAGGAACTGCTACCAGCATTGTGGGCAGGGGGACACAGTGCAGGGGATGCAACCTTGCAGTACAAGAGGAAACCATTAACCCTTCTACAAGCTGTCAGGAACAGTATCCCCGATACTGCCACGGCTAACCTGGTGGCTGAACTTTGTGATTTTGTCCTCACCCACAACTATTTCACATTTGGGGACAATATATACCTTCAAGTCAGTGGCACTGCTCTGGGTACCCACATGGCCCCACAGTATGCCAACATTTTTATGGCTGACTTAGAACAACGCTTCCTCAGCTCTTGTCCCCTAACACCCCTACTCTACTTGCGCTACATTGATGATATCTTCATCATTTGGACCCATGGAAAAGAAGCCCTTGAGGAATTCCACCATGATTTCAACAATTTCCATCCCACCATCAACCTCAGCCTAGACAAGTCCACACAAACGGTCCATTTCCTAGATAGTACTGTGCTAATAAGCGATGGTCACATAAACACCACCCTATACCGGAAACCTACTGACCGCTATACTTACCTACATGCCTCCAGCTTCCATCCAGGACATACCACACGATCCATTGTTTACAGCCAAGCTCCAAGATACAACCGCATTTGCTCCAATCCCTCTGACAGAGACAAACACCTACAAGATCTCTATCAAGCATTCTTAAAACTACAATACCCACCTGCTGAAGTAAAAAAACAGATTGACAGAGCCAAAAGAGTACCCAGGAGTCACCTACTACAGGACAGGCCCAAAAAAGAAAATAACAGAAAGCCACTAGCCGTCACCTTTAGCCCCCAACTAAAACCTCTCCAGCGCATCATCAAAGATCTACAACCTATCCTGAAAGATGATCCCTCACTCTCACAGATCTTGGGAGACAGACCAGTCCTCGCTTACAGACAGCCCCCAACCTGAAGCAAATACTCACCAACAACCACACACCATACAACAAAAACACTATCCCAGGAACCTATCCTTGCAACAAAGCCCGATGCCAACTCTGTCCACATATCTATTCAAGTGACACCATCATAGGACCTAATAACATCAGCCACACCATCAGGGGCTCGTTCACCTGCACATCTACCAATGTGATATATGCCATCATGTGCCAGCAATGCCCCTCTTCCATGTACATTGGCCAAACTGAACAGTCTCTACGCAAAAGAATAAACGGACACAAATCTGACATCAGGAATCATAACATTCAAAAACCAGTAGGAGAACACTTCAACCTCCCTAATCACTCAGTGACAGACTTAAAGGTCGCAATTTTGCAACAGATAAACTTCAAAAACAGGCTACAACGAGAAGCTGTTGAACTTGAATTGATATGCAAACTAGATGCCATCAACTCAGGATTAAATAGAGACTTGGAATGGCTTGGCCATTACGTTAATTGATTCTATTTCCCTTAAGTTAACGATCCTCATTCACACTTGTGTTTCAACTGTCTGCAATGGCCATCTTGTTTATCACTTCAAAGGTTTTTTTCCCCCTGCTGTTATGGTTCCTCTCAATTAATTAGCCTCTTAAGGTTGGTATAGGCACTTCCACCTTATCATGTTTCTTTGACTGTATAAATATCTGTCCACTGTATGTTCCATTCCATGCATCTGATGAAGTGGGTTCTAACCCATGAAAGCTTATGCTGAAATAAATTTGTTAGTCTCTAAGGTGCCACAAGTATTTCTTTCTTTCTTATTTTCTTTTTATTAACCCTTCTGTTGCTGCAGGAAACTTGTTAGTGTCCCAGCAATAGCTTTTAATAGCGCACCCTGTGTAACTCATAAACCACCTGCTATGCAGAAGAAACCTATTTCCTGGGCCACCAGGGCTGGATTTACAAAAGGGCTAACTGCTCGCAGGGACTTCCGAAAGCTGGCTGCTTTGGAGAATCCCACCCTGGGCCAGGCCGCACTGTAGCTTTATCCACACCTGTGAATCACTGGCTCCATTGCTAAAATGCAGCTTCTGCTGGGGTGAAGCCTGGCAGCCATCTAACCGCGCACAGTGAAACCACAACAACTTAGTGTGGGAAGCTAAGCAGAAAATGATATTCCCAGCTGAAAATGCAGGAGGAATTCAAGGAAGCAGCAAGGGCTGGAATCCATCAGCTCTTACGGGAAGCATCACTACAAATGTGTAACCCTTCTGCCAGTCAGAGTCGGCAGCAACAAGGGCCGGGTTCCGTATCTAGGGGTTCCATTCCAATAACACAATGCGAAACCGGCTCGAGCCCCCACCCAGTGACCTGGGACAAATATATATCACCCCCCCCCGGGCGCCTCTAAGAGGCAATACTTCCCCTCTCGCAAGCACAGAGTCTGAGTGTAGAAAAACCTTTTAATGACAGAGAGAAACAATGCAGCATTTTGTTGGGGAAACACCACATCTAGGATTTGTAAACCAAACTGTGAGCAACGGCCCACCCCAGCAAATTGGCCATGTCCTTTCCCTTTGGTTCTTGAGTCCAGCAACCCCAAAAATCACCCAAAGTCCCAAAAGTCCAACAACCCAAAAGTCCAGACCCAGAGTTCAAAAGTTCCTCTGCACAGTGTTACACCCCCCCAGTCTGGGTAGAAATGGGGAGGGGAGAGGTAAGGGGCACCTTACGTGGCTCAAAGCTGCCTCCCCCGTCCCTTCGTGGGGCTTCGCTCAGCTCTGCTCCACCAGCCATCCCACGAGTCACTCCGCTCAGCCGTCCCGCAAGCCGCTCCGGCTGTCCTGCCAACCGCTCCGCTCCGCCAGCAGCCCCGCTCCATCAGCCACGCAGCAATATATCTTCCGGCTCCCCCACTACTTAGCACAGTGCTCAGTGATTTCAGCTCATAACAATTTCAATTTTTTAGTGATTTCAGCTTGTAGTTAGGGGAGCCTGTGCGCTCATTTGCACACTTGGCCCAGAGTGATTCTAACTCAGCAGCCTTAGGTTAGACTCCTAAGGAACTCAAAATTAGCTCTGATATTCCACAGTGGAGAGGGAGAGAGGGAAGTGCAATTGACATTTCAGGCCCTCAGAAGAGGCCCATGCCACCAGATGCAAATACCTATTCCCAACCTCTCTCAATTCACTGGGTCTTGGAATCCATGTCCCTCGCCTAGCAAGTGCTGCTTAGCTAAGGGCGAGTCCCTTCATCATAACAAAAGCCCACTGTCCTTGATTCACATAATCAGGGTAACAACACTTTATTCTTCCTGCCCCAATAACAGAGAAACTGGGGCTCCCACAGCAGTCAAGGTGACCATTTGGGCAAGCGGTCCATCATGCTTTGCAGGGTGGGTGTGTCCATGCAAACAAGATTAGCCCCTGACATCCCTTTCCACAACTCACCACCAGATGTCAGGGTAGAGCTCATCCTGACTCTGCTTACAAATGGGATACCTGCCGCACGGGGCTGGGGGGTTGAGACTAGCTCATATCCCAGAGAAAGGCTTTCATCTGCCATTGCACTCATCAGCCGGCCACGCTCAGCACTGGTGTCTGGCTGCAGGTGTGTGACCCACCTGCGCTCGCTGGAAGCGTGCAAGGCCGGGACCGAGCGAGAGGAAAGAGGCATCAGAACCAGCCTCCCAAGAGGAAGCAGCAAAAGCTACCGGCTCAGCGATGGACGGAGGCTCAAACAAGCCCACCCAGGCCCAGAGTGAAGCTTGCCCTGGTCACAGACAGGGCCGGATTAACCCAGAGGCTACTAAAGCTATAGCCTTAGGCCCTCCTATTATTAGGCCCTAATTTTAGGCCCTCCTATTTTTAGGCCCTACTGTAGGCCCTCCATTCCATATTGAAGTAACAGCTGAGCAATGATAGCGGGGCCCTCAGAAATTTTGTTCCATTGGATATTGCTTTGTACAAATTAATCCATCAAGATTGTGAATTCAGTTTATGGTGGTTGTGATTTTGTCTTTGTGGGCTAAGTAAGTGTTTGTGGGCATAAGTGATATTGCACTTCGTATACAGTAGGCCTACACTGGACAATAGAAACAATGTTGAAGAAAGGAGGACGGCAGAAATTAAAGGAGGCCAAAGAAAGACGGCAAAGACAAGATGCAGTGCTGAAAGGAACTCCTTCTCTCCTAACATTTTTTCCCTCCTGCTAAGTCTGGTGGTGGGGAAGTCCAGGCGAATACCAGCCCAAGTGAAATTGCTGTGCCTGATTAAAAGAAGCAGCCTCCTTGACTTCTCTAGCGGCAGTCTCACCCCACTCCTCTGAAGACTTTCCCGGTGATAGTAATACAAAAATATCCTTCTCCAGCGATCCAGGAGAGTGGGACACGACTTCTCAAGATCTCATGGCATATTTGACTGAGAAGGACCCACAGAAATGCCAAATCTAGCTGCTGACTTTTCCTTGACAAAGCGAGAGTACACCAATCAGAATTGTTATCTGACCAAATCAATGGATGAATATGTGAAGCGAGATGGATTGGCAAACGAGAATGAATTGGCAAGCGAGAATGGCTCATCTATTCGCGTTCTAAGAAGAAAGTGAACTGTTTTTATTGCCGCCTGTTTTCTGATACCAAAAAGTGGGGAATGTTCTGTGAAGGCTTCAATGATTGGAATAATACTGTATACATTACTGTCACGGACTCACAGGTCGTGCCCTCTCTTGGTCCCGTGCGGTCTATGGGGGGGTGCCCCTTTCAGTGAGACAGCCCTTCTCGGGGGTCCACTCTCTCTTGGGGTTCAGCCCCTCAACCTCCTGGAGCTGCACCTCTCTGAGCCTTAGCACGCCTGTCTCTCGCCGTGGGCCCCCTCAGGGAGTCCACGCACACTGGGCTCCCGGCCTCCACCCCCGAAGGGGATGATGCAACCCTGTTCTCTAGACCAGAGTGACTCTCCGCCAGCGTAAAACAGGAGGGTTTATTGAGCGTTGAACACAGCACAGGAACTCACAGGGCCTCAGGCCTGGCCTCCACCCAGCCCAGCACATCCAGCTTTTCCTCTATTGGGTGGGCTCTGCCTGCTTCCTCTCTCCAGCCCAGAGCCCCCCTGCTTCCCAGCTGGGCTGTGGATATCACTGGCCCCAAGCCCCACCTCTGTCCATTGTCTTCTCTCCAGGTAAACAGCCCTGTAAACAGGGTTGTCCGGGCCTCTTTTCTGTCTCTGGCCCCCTGTGGCTGGAACCGGTTGGTTAGGCCCCCGGGGCTCCTCTCTTCGCAGCCTATTGTTCTCCCACTGGCCAGAACCAGGTCCCCAGTTCCCTCGCCAGTCCCCTGTAACAACAAACTCCCTCTCCCATCACCTCGTTAAACCCGTAACACCCAGGGAAACTGAGTCCCACTCCCTTTGAATGTAACCCTAGGAAACCAAGAAAACCCCCATAGGCAACGAGGAAAACAGGAAACTCCCCCATGCCGTCACATCTCTCCCCCGTTCCAGTCTGAACGGAGCAGGGTCACTTAGCCAGTGACCTGGGGAGCCTGATAAAGCGTCCGCTATAACATTGGCACTCCCCCTCACATAGGCCACCTCCATGTCATAACCCTGAAGGAGAAGGCTCCATCTCAGCAGCTTGGCATTAGCCCCTATCATCTGGTGTAGCCACATCAGGGGTGAATGGTCAGTGTACACCGTGAAGCGCCGCCCAAATAGATACGGCTGCAGTTTTTTGAGGGCCCACACCATGGCCAGGCATTCCTTCTCTATGGCCGCATAGTGCTGCTCCCGGGGCAGCAGCTTCTTGCTCAGGTACACAACAGGGTGTCTCTCCCCCTTAATATCAGTTTGCATCAGCACTGCACCCAGCCCCGTGTCTGAGGCATCGGTGAACACCAGGAAGGGTTTGTTAAAGTCCGGGTTTACCGGCACCGGGCCCTGGATAAGTGCCCCCTTCAGTGCGCAGAGAGTCCTCTGGCACTGCTTGGTCCAGACCACCTTGTCCAGCTTCCCCTTCCTACAAAGCTCTGTCAGGGGAGCTGCCAGGGAGCTAAAGTGGGGTACAAACCTCCGGTAGTACCCCGCCATCCCAATGAAAGCCTGGACCTGCTCCTTAGTCTGGGGAGCAGGCCAGTCACAGAATATCAGGGTTGGAAGGGACCTTAGGAGATCATCTAGTCCAACCACCTGCTCAAAGCAGGACCAATCCCCAATTTTTGCCCCAGATCCCTAAATGGCCCCCTCAAGGATTGAACTCACAACCCCGGGTTTAGCAGGCCAATGCTCAAACCACTGAGCTATCCCTCCCCCCAATCAAGGAGTCCTTGACTGCGTCCACTTTGGCCGGCTCCGGCTTCAGGTGGCCGCCCCCTACCTTGTGGCCCAGGTAGGACACCTCTGCCATCCCCACCTTGCACTCTTCAGCTTTTATGGTCAGTCCTGCATCCTGGAGGCGACCCAGCACCCTCTGATCTCTGCGTGCTGGGCAGGGGTTAACTGGTCTGAGAGGGGAATTGATTCCAGTGAGGGGTCAGCCCCAGCTTCAGGGAGGAGTCCCACCAGGTGATCCTCTCCCTTCTCCTCCCACTGCCCACACACAGCCAGCACCAACTTCTCCCTGTCCCAGTACTGTTTCATCATGTTGACATGATACACCCGGTGGCTGTGAGCCCCCGGTTGGACAGTTCCACTACATAGTTCACCTCGTTTACCTGTCTGATGACCTTGAAGGGGTCATCCCAGGCAGCTTGCAGCTTGTTCTTCCTCACGGGGATGAGGAGCATCACCTGGTCCCCGGTGGCATAGGAGCGGGCACGCGCTGAGCAGTTGTACCAGACCTTCTGCTTCCTCTGTGCCCTTGCTAGGTTTCCCCTAGCCAAGCCCATGAGCTCCTTAAGCTTTTTCCCAGAAAGTCAGTACATACTCCACCACTGATTCTCCATCTCTCCAAAGGGAGAGGCCTTTCCCTCCCACTCGGCCCTCATCAAGTCCAGGGGTCCCCTCACTCTCCTCCCATACAGCAACCTGAATGGGGAAAACCCTGTGGATTCCTGGGGCACTTCTCTGTATGCCAACAGCAGGTGAGGTAAGTACTTGTCCCATTCCTGCAGGTGCTGGTCCATAAAGGTTTTCAGCATCCTCTTTAAGGTCCCATTGAACCTCTCCACCAGCCCGTTGGACTGGGGGTGGTATGCCGAGGCCCAGGGGTGTCAGACCCCACACTTTTCCCACAAGCTGTGGAGCAGGGTTGACATGAAGTTAGACCCCTGGTCTGTAAGGACCTCTTTGGGGAACCCCACTCTGCTGAAGATGGTCAGCAGCGCGTCTGCCACGGTATCTGCCTCGATAGAGGACAAGGCCACCACCTCGGGGTAGCGTGTAGCAAAATCTACCACCACCAGAATGTATTTCTTCGCTGTCCGGATCACCCTGCTGAGGGGCCCCACTATGTCTACGGCCACCTTCTGGAAAGGCTCCTCTATGATGGGCAAATGTCTCAGAAGGGCTTTACCCTTATCCCTCGCCTTCCCCACCCTCTGGCAGGAGTCACAGGACCTGCAGTACTGTTGGACCGCCTCAGAGACCCCGGGCCAGTAAACATTCTGCAGCAGCCTCTGCCTGGTGCAACGGATACCCTGATGCCCCGCAAGGGGGATATCATGGGCCAAGTACAACAGTTTGCAGCGGTACCTCTGGGGAACCACCAATTGCCTACTGGCTTTCCAGGGATCAGTCTGCCCTGCATCAGCCCATTCCCGGTACAGGAATCCCTTCTCCCACAGGAATCTCTCCCGGCCGTCCTGCCCCTGGGATCCGGCACTGCTGTGGCCAGCCAGGGCCCTCAGCTTCTCCAAGGAGGGATCCTCCTGCAGCTGCATCTGGAATTCAGCTGCTGGGTTTGAGGGCACTGCCCTGGTTGGTGGTGCCTCAGTTTCCCCAACTTGGGCTGGAGGCTCCGGCCCGGCCCGGTCGAGCCCTACCCTCGGTAACTCGCACCACCCCTTCCCCCCCCTTGGGAGGTCCTGTATTCTTCGCTGGCTCTGGCTTGGCGGTCTCCTCCCCCTGGCATAGCCCTATCGAGGGCGGCCCCCGGGCCCGGCGGTGCCCCCTCTCGGTGGGCTTCTACCCAGTTAATGCCCCGGGGGTTCTGCTTAGCTGCCGTTTCCTTCATCTTCAGGCATTGCGCCACCTTGTGTCCCTTTTGGCCACAGTAATTACATTTCAGGTCCCTCAAGTCCCATGAGGGGGGTCGGCCCGCCCCGGCATTCACGGGCACCCCTGAGTTGGGCCTCCTGGAGTCCCACCTTGGTGAGGTCTCTGGGTGACTCCCCTTCTGAGTCCCTGATGTGGGTCTCCCTCCTGTCCCCGATCTGCTCTCCACAAACTCATCCGCCAGTGCCCCCGCACTGTGCAGATCTCTGGGCTTCCGGTCCATTAACCACATCTTAAGCTCTGGAGGGCAGATGTCCTACAGCTGCTCCATCCCCACCAGGTTGTACACGTCAGCAGCAAAGCCTGTTTGAACAGGTCATAGTCCCCCACACTCACTGAACCCCAGCAGGTTGGCGACCTCCTTGTAAGTGACACCTGAGGTCTTGCGCACACCCTGGATTCGTTTCCTGTGCGCCTTGGGGGTCAGTTCAAACGTCAGCAGCAAAGCCTGTTTGAACAGGTCATAGTCCCCCACACTCACTGAACCTTGTTGGCCAGTCTGCCGTGGATTGTGGTGTTGAAGCAGTTTCTTTTTTTGGATTTGTCCAAGAATTGTACAGTTTTTATTCTGCATCAACCAGTCGCTGGATGATTCTTAGAGATTCGCTACGGAAGTGATGCCCAGAGCCCAAATCACTCTCAGGGACATGGTGGCATGCCAGTGCTGAAGCTGTGAATACAGTTGTTCTGGGACACCCCAACTTCCTTGAAGCACTAGAGAGCATCAGGGATGATGAATCTCAAAAATCAGCAACAAGAAAAGATGCGAAGATCCTGAGTGATGCAATGCGCACTTTGGAAACTGGGATTTTGTGTGAGGTCTGGAATGATATACTTCAGCCATTCAGCAGGTGCAGTCTAAGCTTGAAAAGTGATCAAATTGATCTTTCCACTGCAGTAAACCTAACGAGGAGTTTTGGAACTGTTCTTCAACAAAAGCGGGATAGTTTTGATGAGTATAAAATTCAGGGGGCTACAAGGACTGCTAACCATGAGCGTAAGTCAGCTGAACGCTGCAAAAGACAGAAGACATGTGACGATGCAACTGCCCACTCCCTGAGTGACAAGGAGGCCTTCAGAGTTAATTCCTTCATCATAATCATCGACAAACTGAAGAGTTCATTAGAACATCGGATCGAGGCTTACGAAACTATTGACAAAACCTTTAGTGTACTGACACATTTTTCGCTTAACATTTCAAGTTCCGAAGTCAGTGAAGGTATCAGATGTCTGTGTCAGAAGTACCCAGACGATCTCCCAGTAGATTTTACTAAAGAATTTCCTCACTTTGTTGAATTCACATCACGCTCAGATATACAGAGAAAAGATGACGAAAGCAAATCTATTTGGGTGTACCGAGTTATCACTGAACCCAATGTGATAGAATGCTTCCCGAATGTTGAAACTGCCTTGCGGCTGCATTTGTTACTAATGATCATGAACTGTAGTGGAGAACATTCCTTCTCTCTTCTAACAAGGATCAAAAATGTCCTTGATCCACCATGACTCAAGAGCATCTCAGTGCTTAATCCCTCTTGAGCATTGAGAATGAAACTGTCAGGTCTTCGAATTGTGATGACATCATTCATGACTTTGCCACAGCTAAAGCTAGGGGAAAAAAAGTGTTTCTTTGAAGACTTGAGTGTAATGAGAGTAGAATAAATGTGTTAATTTTACATAAATAAATACTACGTAAATATGCATGTAGATAAATGTTTGATGACTTCCTAATTTATTTGCAATATGCAATTCATACTTAGGCCCTTCCCTTCCATTAGCCTTAGGCCCCTCATAATCTTAATCCAGCCCTGGGTGCAGACGCAAGGTGGAACCACCTGCGTGACGCTGATCTCCGTTGCCATCGCTGGGGCTCACACATGAGCAGCGGGTGGGTCACATGCAGCTCTTGACATTGGGGCCTGTTGATGCTCCCCAAGCAGCAGAGCCCAATACTGGCTGTGGAGGAATAACCCGCTGGCCCTGCCAAGAACCAGACCGATTTCTAGCCACCCCCAGTTCAAGCAGGGAGCTCCCAACACAGCCCTGGTGAGGGGATGCAGAGAAGCAGGTGGGCTGGCAACTGATGCACTGAGCAGCAGCGAGGACCAGAGGCTGTTGTGCTGGATGAAGACTCAGAAGAGCTGAGTTCTCTTCCCCGTTTTGCCCCAAACTCAGGGCATGACCCTGGGCAAGTCCCTTCCCCCCTCTGAGCCTTAGGGCCCCCACCTGTAAAAGGGGATAATGATATTTACTCCCCTTTGTCAAGTCTTAGAGATCCCCCAGGCGGAGGGCTAGCTCCCCAAGCTGCGTGTCTACCCTCAGATACAGGGCAACACTGGGATCCTGGGGGATGGGAACCTTTTCCCACGTGGCGGGGGAGGGAGAAGAGAGCAGTGCCTAGTGAGACCCAAAGAGCTGGGGGTCGGTTTCTGAGCTGGGTCAGGCCTTGGCTCCTCTTCTCACTGTTAGCAAAGGCCTGTCCTTTCTCTAGCACCTACAGCCACGGGTCTTGCAGCACTTGACACGCGTTTCTGGACCCGCACAGCCCAGTGTGGGCTGGGAGACCTCCCTCCCCGGGCTGAGGGGCTGAAAGGTCACAGGCTAGATTTTCACAAGTTGTCCAAGGTCTCATTTGGAGCCAGCACGACCTGGACTTCCTGAGGCTCTGAGCACCCCCAGCACCGGGCGCCTGCCCCCGTCAAAGTGAGGCTCAGCACTTCTGAAAATCAAACGGAGTGCCCCCAAAATGGATGTGCCCCAAATCAGAGCTACTTGTGGTCCAAGTGACTCGCTCATGGTCACAGTGTGAGTCGGTGTCCGAGGTGGCAACAAAACCCAGTAACCTTGACCAGGGGAGACAGGTTTGCATAACTTTTGGTGATGCCCAAAATGGAAGCCAGTCTCACCCCCCCCCGCCCCACCTAAGGCTCTGGGAGGGGGTTTGGGTACTGGGTGTGGGAGGGGATTTGGGGTGCAGGCTCTGGGAAGAAGTTTGGGTGCGGGAGGGGTGTGGGCTCTGGGAGGGAGTTTGGGTGCTGGGTGCGGGAGGGGATTTGGGGTGCAGGCTCTGGGAAGAAGTTTGGGTGCGGGAGGGGTGTGGGCTCTGGGAGGGAGTTTGGGTGCTGGGTGCAGGCTCTGGAAGAGAGTTTGGTCCGGGAGAGGTGTGGGCTCTGGGAGGGAGTTTGGGTGCACGAGGGTTGTGGGCTCTGGGAGGGAGTTTGGGTGCTGGGTGCAGGCTCTGGAAGAGAGTTTGGTCCGGGAGAGGTGTGGGCTCTGGGAGGGAGTTTGGGTGCACGAGGGTTGTGGGCTGTGGGAGGGAGTTTGGGTGCGGGAGGGGGGTTGGGTTCTGGGTGCGGGCTCTGGGAGGGAGTTTGGGTGCTGGGTGCGGGAGGGGTGTGGGCTCTGGGAGGGAGTTTGGGTGCACGAGGGGTGTGGGCTGTGGGAGGGAGCTTGGGTGCTGAGTACGGGAGGGGGTTGGGCTCTGGGTGCGGGCTCTGGGAAGGGGTTTGGGTGCACGAGGGGTGTGGGCTGTGGGAGGGAGTTTGGGTGCTGGGTGCGGGAGGGGGTTGGGTTCTGGGTGCGGGCTCTGGGAGGGAGCTTAGGTGCTGGGTGTGGGAGGGGTGTGGGCTCTGGGAGGGAGTTTGGGTGCACGAGGGGAGGGAGTTTGGGTGCTGGGTGCGGGAGGGGGGTTGGGTTCTGGGTGTGGGCTCTGGGAGGGAGTTTGGGTGCACGAGGGGTGTGGGCTGTGGGAGGGAGTTTGGGTGCTGGGTGTGGGAGGGGGGTTGGGTTCTGGGTGCGAGCTCTGGGAAGGGGTTTGGGTGCTGGCTCTGGGCTGGGGTAGAGGGTTGGGGTGCGGGGCATGGGGCTGAGCCGGGGACTCCCCCCAGCCCTCTCCTTGCTGGAGGCAGCGGCGAGTTCCAGGGGAGGGGAGGCCCCTCCCTGGCATGACACTCACCCAAGCCCCCCCAGGCAGCTGCTCAGGAGGTCCAGCCAGGATAAGCAGCCTGCCGCCAGCACCACTCCCTTGTAGCCGGCTGCGGCAGCGGCTGGAGAGGGAGCGCAGCACGGACCTGCAGGGCTGCTCGGGGGAGGTGCATGGGGGCAGCAGGCAGGGCCAGGCGAGAGACCCAACCCTGAACATTGGTGGAGCCCGGGCACCACAGGCCCATATAACTCGCCGCCCCTGACCTTGACTCCCCGCTCCTGTTTTAACAATGCTCCCTCCCAAGGGACAGCAGCTGGCTTAGATTGCAGGTCAGGGAGTTAGATACATATTGGGGCACAATCCAGACAAGTGGGGGCTGTGTCACCCTTGACCTGCACCTTGGGCCTTACCATGCCCTGCTGAAGTAGCTCTCACCTGAGCCTCTCACAAACAGCCTCCAGCGTGCAAGCCACAGCCTGAGAGTCTGTGTGTAACTGCAGCCTGCCAGCCACAATTGGGTTACGCTCTGGCTCCCGCCAGCCTGGGTTATATTGCAGGGCAACCCCGACATAGATCTGGGGCTGGGAGTTTCTCCAGAAAGATATGTCCTGTCTTGCCCAGCCCTCTCCTGACAGTCCAAATATATGAAGTCCATTATTTCTTTATGCCAAAAATATGCCAGCTTATTATTTTAGAGTTACCCAGACACTTCACTGAAACACAATGGCTTAGATAAACAGTAAAACAAGTTTATTAACTACAAAGAGAGAGATTTTAAGTGAGTACAAGTAATGAAGCATAAAAGTCAGAAATGGTTACAAGAAAAATAAAGATAAAACACTTCCTAGTATCTACTTAAGAAACTATCTTAGTTGCAAAGCCCTCTTTCTCATTACACGCTCCCACAGATTACTGACTAAACTTTCAGGTTAGGACCCCTCCCCCCGAATCCAACGGCTGTTTCCTTTTATCTTCTGAAGTGCAGAGAATGTGATGGGCAGGGAGAGAGAGAGGGGTGTCTTGGGGTATTTGCCCCTCCTTTTTATAGTTTCAGTCCCGCTCTTGAAAAATATTTCCACCTGGGCACCAGGAGACAAAGAGTCTGTGTGGTAGGATGTTCCCTGCTGGTTTTTCCCATCTGTTTGAGCTTCCTTTGTTTCCCTTCCTGCTCGATAACTCTACTTAGTACTTAAATGCAAACTAAGGCACACGCTTTGTTTAGGACAGACCTGACTTCTGCCTGGGCAGGGCTGTGGGGTTTGGAACATGGGTTAATAACACCATACAGGGGAACCTTATAACTTCACATACAATGTTGCCACACATTTTATCAGGACACTGCTGACTAGCAAATTACGAGTTTCAAATGATCCCTGTCAAGGCACACCTTGTACGAAGATTGTTACAGTCGTGTGCAGGGTGTGGACACGGGTGTATTCTGTCAGTGTTAAAACTGCCTTTCAAGTGCCAAAGTTTCTCAGGTTTGCTGTTTACACCAGTCAAAACCTGTCTGTTCACAGAGTACATAACCACAGGCAGCCCCTTGCTGGCAATCACAGCCGAAGTGGAGTCAGTGAATGCTATGCTGTGACTTGGTCACTTTCCCCGTGGCCTGCAGCCCCCACACTGTACATGGCAAGGGCTCGGACACCTCGCTGCATGTTGCTTGGGTCTGGAGCATCTCAGTTAACAAGTTGGAGAATTATGAGTCACTTTGTTTTGGAAGGGGGAATGTGGCACCCCCGGATCGCCTTCTCCTTGAGGCTGAGGCTGTTTCAATGCACCCCCAGCAGCAGCAGGAGGTGCACTGAAGCAGCAGCAGCAGGATCCACTCTCTCCTCCATTCCCATCCTCCCTGTTCCCCTCACTCCCAGGGCTCTCGGGCTGGATGGGACTCCACCTGAGCTGCCTGGCCCTGAGCACCACATCGCAGCTCCTCTTCTCAACCTCGAAGATGCCCCCCGACTCACCTCAGCAGGTGGTCTGCAAATACGGTGATCAGATGTCCCGATTTTATAGGGACAGTCCCGATTTTGGGGTCTTTTTCTTGTATAGGCTCCTATTACCCCCCACCCCCTGTCCCTATTTTTCACACTTGCTATCTGGTCACCCTATCTGCAAAGCAGGCAGTGGGAAGCCCTGGGACTCCAGCAGCAGGAAAGGAGAAGCAGCCCTACGTAGCGTGTGGGTGAGCTGCTCAGCCTGCAGCCAGCCGCCCTGCTGCTTCCTCCCTCCTTGTGCATGCAGACATGGTGAGCGCTGCAGCCAGAGGGAGCTGCTGCCGCCTCACTGCTGGGCATCCCGGCGAGAGGCGTCCCAAGAAATCCGGGGGCGGGGGGGGGACATGACACCGTGTAATCTGATAAGGATGGGGCTGTGTCTATTCTCCCCAGCCCCACAGTAAGGTACCTAGCTCACTGAGCAGCTGGAGGTGGCTCAGGCGAGCCCCTTGCTCAGAGACCCAAAGCTTGGGCCTCTTGAATGGGAATTTCCCCAAAGTCAAAATAAAGTATCAGAGGAGTCCCAGAAACAGGCCAATATGAGTTCCTAGCTAGGGCTGGGAGAAGCAAACAGCTGGGCTCCACTTTGGCAGCAGGTGTGGGGCTGTGCTGGCCAGAGATTCCACCCCCCATTCATTAACATAGAATGAGTCTGTTACATGTGGGGCATCTGCTCCCTCAACTCCTTGGGCCATGCTGGTAGACTGCTGTTCTGCAGACCCACCTGGAAATACAGAGGCCTGTTAAGAGAAGGCTGGTAACCACAGGCTGGGATTTAGCTGACTGCTGCTCGGACAGGCTATCACTGTAGTGGCTGCACCAGGCAGAGCTGTGGTCCTGAGTCTGATACAGTCCAGTCTTTCCTCCCAGCTGGCTGCTCTAGCAGCACCCAGAGACAGGGCTGAACTGTCCCCCTCTCCCCCACCAGAGCCTGCCCAGTTTCAGTGTGGAGTCTGAAGAGCCCATACTGGGGAGGGGAAGAGGAGAGGAGTACCTTCCCCAGGGAGAATCACACTCACTGACAGAGGCAGGAAATGTTTGAGGGAGCTCCTTGTTAAAACTTCAGCAGCATGTCTGTCATCTGGGCTTTGGGGCACTGAAGAAATAAAGACTAAATCAAAGAACATTAGTTAGGTTGCCACCTTGCACCAAAGGCAGACTGTTTCGTAATGCAGATGAGTTATGTGCTGTGGGCCATAGATTTCAATGGGTGCTGTTTTTTCAAACTGGACAAGTAGCACAAGGGACGGGCCCTGCGGATTTCTTATAAAGGCAGCAGGTACAGTACTGATTCTGTAATAGCCTGTACATGCCCTTCCTCCACAAAGCCAGTGGGATTTAGGGAGCAGGGTTTCTGTCAAGTCCCTCATCCAGTTTCTCTCTTTTGGGAGAAACAGATGGAATCTGACTGTACTGCTGCAGACACAATGGGAGCTTGCAGCCACCTGGTTACGAACAGCGTGGTCAGTGAAATGGAGAAACAGAGATTTGACATGCAGATTGTTTTATTTCTGTTGTAAAGTGCCCAGCACAACAGGCCCCAATCTCACCTAGCCCCTAGGCGCTGCTGTAAGAAACATAACAAATAAAATAAAACCTCCAAGATTACTTGATTCCACTCATATTAGAGGAAGGGAGTGCAGCAAATAACATTGCATTGTACAACCAATCTTGCTAAGCTGTCATGGAAGTCTCTGAGCCCGAGGACAAACTCTTCCTATCCACCCTGATCATGGTAGAAATGAAATTAAAACTAAACAAAGAACAAAGACTTTTGTTTGCTCATTAGAAACGGGTGTTTGTCCCAGCCCAGCGGGGGACTAACTTGCACAGCTGCCTTTGCTCTACAGAGGTGCAGCAGCTGAGTGGTTAAGGCACCCAACCGCTAGCCTGAAGGGCACGGGTTGGCGTCTTGCTCAGCCTCACAGGGAACGGTCCCGATTCTAGCTGCAAAGCAGGTGGTGGCTAAGGCCTGGGGTCAGGGCAGCGGAGACTGCTCACACCCCGCCCTGGGGCGCTGCTGGCTAGGAAACTGCCCTCATCTGGACCCCTCCTGCTCTCAGCAGGAAGGGGCCTGACGCCTGGGTTCTCCCCCTTCCAAGGGGGAGGGGGCGAGGTGCTGGACGCCTGGGTTCTTTTCTTCCCCCAATCGCCATAGAAAGATGACCTTTGACCTCCCTCAGGAAAACCGGCCAGCCCAGGTTAAAAGGAGTCTGCGCAGGCGCACTCCCCCGCAAACGAGCCACTTCCCACGCATCGAAGGGCGGGGCCAACAGCCCACCCCAAGGATCGATCATCCCAGCGGCCTATTGGGTTGGACAGTTATCAATCAAACAGCAGCGGAGCCGTATTGGCTAGAAACATCAGAGGGCCGGGCCGCAGCTTGAGTCAGTTCCTCAGGCCTGCGGGGCGAGGCTGTTTTCCCGCCGGCTGGCAGAGGCCGGCTGGACCCCTCAGCACGGCCACCATACTAGGGGCATTTCTTCTCTTCCCTAGTCCTCGCCCGGCCCCGTAGTGCGCATGCGCAGGAGAGTGCCTCTTTGGCTCGCGCAGGGGAGGCGGTGCCGAACGCGCGATCTTCCTGTTGCGCGTGCGCAGTTGACATACGTTAGCTCCGCGGTGAGGCACCCGGTGCGCGTGCGCAGGATCACGGAAATGCTGCACATGCGCGCTTGGCAACAACCCCTGCGGGGTGGGGGAGGTCTAAATTGTTGGGGGAAAGGAGCGTTGAACCCCAGGAAACAGCGCGACGCGCCCCCCACTCAGCCTGGCGCAGGGAGCAGCCAGGTGGCGGCAGGTTCAGCTGGTCTGTGGCGAATGGGGCTGGAACTAGGGGTGCGGCGGCTCCCCCTGGCTTACAGGGGTTTGGGTCAATGGCGCTCAGCACCCCCAGTGGACACATTGTTCCAGCACCACTGGCTGCAGCCTTCTTGCAGGGGTGCGGCCCAGGCCCTACAAGGCAGGTTCCCTAGGAGCACTGGCACCATTGCGGCTCCCATGGATTGATGTTCCCTCCCACACGCTCTAGAACACGTTTGCGTTTGTCTTGGTAAATGACCAGAAGTTTATTTTGTTTCGGCGAGGAGGACGGGTAAACTAGTTTCCTTCTAGCACCTCTCCAAAGCATAGTACGGTAAAAAATTTCAGTACAGTGGGCAAAATTCAGAGCTGGGTGCAGCACTTCTGGACTCAGGCTAAACTCATACAACAGGTCTAATTGTTGCTGTCTATGTATCAGACCCAGAGTTGCCCATTTTTGCTGAAAATCATGTATGCTTTACAAGTAAAAGCTAAACTCATTGTTAGTTATTACTAACAATTTTTGAAGGGCTATTTAACATAATTATTCAGGGTTTAAACCAATCTCTGTTAGAATGTGACCTAGTGTCTGAGGGGGCAGCTTATCACACATCTGCCTAGTGCAGGGCTCTTGGCCTTTCCTTTAAAGCATTTGGTGCTGGCAACTGTCAAGAGAGCGGACATTGGATTGAATGGACCACAAGTCTGATCCTGTCTGGCAAGTCCTGTGTTCCATCCTTAATCAGACTGAGATTAGGGCTCTGTATCAGCAAAGATCCTCTGACATACAAAGGAATGCTAGACATAGTATTGCCCCTTTCACCCCCAGTAATCATTAATATATTCTCTAGGATTCACACGTTATTGGTACTGCAGCAGAATATTTAATTCAATGCTGTCATATATATCATGTATGCAGTGGTTGCATGTACCTTAGAAAATGAACCTAACATCATTTAGGGGGAGGGATAGCTCAGTGGTTTGAGCATGGGCCTGCTAAACTCAGGGTTGTGAGTTCAATCCTTGACGGGGCCATTTAGGGATCTAGGACAAAAATTGGGGATTGGCCCTGCTTTTGAGCAGGGGGTTGGACTACATGACCTCCTAAGGTCCCTTCCAACCCTGATATTCTATGATTCTATGATCATAATCCCCAGGTCCAATGTTTGTGTTAACTGGAATCAGAGCAGTAAGATCACATGGTTACCTTGGCTGTGTGGGTATCTTATCTATTTAAGAGCTGAGGTATCACAGAAGGAGTGTCTTATGGAGAGGCTTAAATGAAGATAGGGTAGTAGGCTGATTACTTCTAGATAAACAGCAATTTACGAACATAAGAATGGCCACACTGGGTAAGACCAAAGGTCCATCTAGCCCAGTGTCCTCTCTTCTAACAGCAGCCAATGCCAGGTGCCCCAGAGGGAATGAACAGGTAATCATCAAGTAATCCATCCCCTGTCGCCCATTCCCAGCTTGTGGCAAACAGAGGCTAGGGGACCCCATCCTGGCTAATAGGCAAGGAGTTCCACTGGTTGTGCATTGTGTGAAAATATACTTCCTTTTGTTTGTTTTAAACCTGCTGCCTATTAATTTCATTGGGTGATCCCGAGTTCTTGTGTTATGAGAATGAGTAAATAAGACATCCTTATTTACTTTCTCCTTATTTATTATCAGTCCTTACAGCATATACTGTACCCTAAGGCAGGGCATTGTGCTGTACTGACAGAGTAGTATAACGACATAATAATACTTGGCATGTGGCCCAAACGTTCTTTGTTGTTCCCTCCTCAGCTGAACCTTGGGTATGCTGGTATCTTTCCTCAGCTCCAGAGGCCCTTGACAATCTTGGCAGATGAGCCCAGATATAGCTTTATTCAGATGAGATAGGACTGTAATTCCTTCCTCTGCACAGCACCTGCAGGTGGCTCCAAAGCTCCTAGGTCAGAAAGCTCAGCCTGGCAATAAGCCTCTTACTTTCAGTATATCACAGGGGTGGGCAAACTTTTTGGCCCCAGGGCCACATCTAGGAATAGAAAATGTATGGTGGGCCATGAATGCTCACAAAATTGGGGTGCGGACTCCGGGGTTGGGCCAGAAATGTGTTCAGGGTGCGGGAGGGGGCTCCAGGCTGGGGCAGGTGAGTGGGGTGCAGGGGGAGGGCTCTGTGGTAGGGCTGGGGATGAAGAGTTTGGGGTGTAGGAGGGTTCTCTGGGCTGGGACTGAGGGGTTTGGAGGGCAGGAGGGGGATCATGGCAGGGGTTGGGGTGCGGAAAGGGATGCAGGCTCTGGCTGGGGGTGTGGGCTCTGGGATGGGGCTGGGGATGAGGGGTTTGGGGTGCAGGAGGGTGTCCAGGCTGGGATCGAGGGGTTCGGAGGGTGGGAGGGGGATCAGGGCAGGGAGTTGGGGTGTGGGGAGAGGCTCAGGGGTGCAGGCTCTGGGCGGTGCTTACCTCAAGCGGCTCCCAGAAGCAGAGGCATGTCCCTCCTCTGGCTCCTACATGGAGGTGTGGCCAGGCGGCTCGGTGCGCTGCCCCGTCCGCAGGCATCATCCCGGCAGCTCCCACTGGAGTGCCGGAGGGGGCCATTGGAGCACTTAGGAGCCGGAGGGGGGCTATGCCTCTGCTTCTGGGAGCTGTGTGGAGCGGCCCCCGACCCTGCTTCCCAGCTGGAGCGCTGGAGTGGGGCCATGCCGTGGCTTTCAGAAGCCGCGTGGAGTGGTCCCTGACCCTGCTGGAGTGTCGGAGTGGGGCAAGCCCCAGAGCCCGCTTCCCAGCGGGAGCTCGAGGGCTGGCTTAAAATGGCTGGCGGGCTGGATCTGGCCCGTGGGCTGTAGTTTGCCCACCCCTGGTCTATCAGCTGAAATGTGCATTACTGTATTGGGGTGGCAGGTTCCACCCTCTTTTGTTAGACCTCCTCCCAAGCCAGCTTTTGGATGGTTTGGAGCATGTTGCCCCCCTTCTTTTCTCTCTCCTCAAGACAGTTTCTATTCTTGAGTCAGCTTCACTATCTGCTTTCACCATCAGGGTTTTCTCTCCCATCTTACTTTTTTTACACGATTCCTGATTTTAAGGCACATAGATCCATTATGAGTTTATTTTTGCTCTCTAGTTTCCTTGCTCCTTAAACTTATTAGCATGCAGGCTGTGTCTACATTCGGGATTTCCAAAAGTTTTCCCATTATTATGGGCTCACCTGTGCTAACGGCACTGTAGGCTGGCCACCATGACCATCAGCATTAGACATGGTAGCAAAAATTATCAGCAGGGTAGCTGAGACTAGCACTAGCTTGTCAGCTCTTTCGGGCGGTGACTGTCTTTTTCTTCTGTGTGTACAGCACCTAGCGCAATGGAGTGCTAGTGCATGACTGGGTGCTAAGTGCTACAGCAATACAGCTAATTTGTTGTAATAATAAAATACTAATAGCACCACTGACAACTACAATGGGAAGGTGGAGCTGTGAAAAGCCAGACAAAGCCAAACTGCCCCATCCACTTCCACCTTCTCCCCCATCAATCTTCCTCTAGCCTCCACCTGTTATTTCCCTGCCCCAATCCCCTCCCCCACGTCCCCCCCTTCAGCCCCACATCCCCTGAGGCTCTGCTCACTCCCCTCTCCGTCCCTCGCCCCCACCCCTCTCTGCCCCGGGCCCACTCTCATTCCTCCAGCGCCCTCCCACGGCAGAGGAATAGCGGGCAAGCCGCTCAGCTCAGCGCGCATGCGCGCGGAGGCCTAAGGGAGGCGCTGGGGCCGCGCAGGCGCGCTCCCCCGGTGCGGCGAGGCGCGCTCCCGCAGGCGGGCGGGCGGCGCTGAGAGCGAGGCCGAGCCGGGCGGAGGCGGTGGCGGTGGCGGTGGCTGTGGAGGAGACGGCAGCAGAAAATGGCGGACAGGTTCTCCCGCTTCAACGAGGACAGGGACTTCCAGGTAACGCCCGGCCCAGATCCCCCATCGGCCCCTTCCCGGGCCGCATCGCCTCCCCTGGCCCCGCTTTCTCTGCCCCTCCCGGCCGGGGGCGTGTTTGGGGCGGGGAGGGGGGGTTACAGCCTGTTCCTGGCATCTGCGCCCTTCTGCCCCCCCCCCCCCCGCCGAGACCAACGGGGGGGGGCTCCCGGCCTCCGCGCCCTTCTGCCCCCCCCCCGCCGAGCCTAACGTGGGGGGGGGGGGCTCCTGGCCTCCGCGCGCTTCTGCCCCCCCCACGCCGAGACCAACGGGGGGGGGCTCCCGGCCTCCGCGCCCTTCTGCCCCCCCCCCCGCCGAGCCTAACGTGGGGGGGGGGGGCTCCTGGCCTCCGCGCGCTTCTGCCCCCCCCACGCCGAGACCAACGGGGGGGGGCTCCCGGCCTCCGCGCCCTTCTGCCCCCCCCCGCCGAGCCTAACGTGGGGGGGGGGGGCTCCTGGCCTCCGCGCCCTTCTGCCCCCCCCACGCCGAGACCAACGGGGGGGGCTCCCGGCCTCCGCGCGCTTCTGCCCCCCCCACGCCGAGACCAACGGGGGGGGGCTCCCGGCCTCCGCGCCCTTCTGCCCCCCCCCGCCGAGCCTAACGTGGGGGGGGGGGCTCCTGGCCTCCGCGCCCTTCTGCCCCCCCCACGCCGAGACCAACGGGGGGGGCTCCCGGCCTCCGCGCGCTTCTGCCCCCCCCACGCCGAGACCAACGGGGGGGGGCTCCCGGCCTCCGCGCCCTTCTGCCCCCCCCCCCCCCACCGAGACCAACGTGGGGGGGGCTCCCTGCCTCTGCGCCCTTCTGCCCCCCCCCGCCGAGCCTAACGTGGGGGAGAATTCATCTCCTTTTCTCCCTTTTCTGCAGAGAATCTAATGGGGCGGGGGGCATGCACTGGCCTCTTTCCCCTTCTCCCCCCGACAGAGAACCCAGTGTGAGGGGTTCGCTGGCCTCTGCACCCTTCTTTTAAGCTGACCCCTGGTGTGTGTGTGTGGGGGGGGTGTCCCCACTTCTCTCTTGCGTCCTCAAACTCACGTTGTTCACTAGTCTGCACACTCTTCCCTGGCTCATTCTGGACCCTTTAGTATGTACAGGTATCACCTGTCTGTGCTCCCCCATCCCTTCCCTCTCAGGCCATGAGATTGGAGGACAGGGATCATTGTTCACTGCAGTGGCTTGAGAGCTCCCGTGTCATCTTTCCAAATCCTGGTTTTCTGTCCTAAGAGACATTTCACCTGTCCAGCCAGTGATTCTCCCAGGGGTGTACCTGTGCCCGCAGCGGGGGCACTAGTAGCCTGGAGAGGGTCAGTATTGATGTGGGGTAGGGAGTGGGTTAGAAATGGTGCTTCAGAAATGTTACCTAATCTGTTTTTTTAATTATTTATTTGATGCTTTGTTTGGCTTTTTAGTACTTGATTTTTATATTGATTTAAATGTTTGCTGCTGGAGTGCCATGGTAGTGAGATGCTTTATTAATAACATTCTAATGAATACTGTACATTACATAATCTGAGGGCTGATGTCGAAATTTCCAGAGGGAAACTGTCACTGGGTATGCTTGTCTGTTGGTTGAAGTTTCTGGAATGGGGTAAATAATTTAGTTTTTTCTTGGAAATGTTAAGCTTTCATGTACAAAACAGTGTATATTAGCTAGATATCTTTCTGAAATGAGCCTTAAATCTGTCAACAGTTACTCTTTCAAATATCTTACTGTTGAGCAATGTCACTGGAAAATATTAAATAATAAGACTAAATAGAGTTTGCCTGTTCCCTGCATAAAATGAAACCTCTGAATCCCAAAGAAACGACTGCATTACTGCTGCATACCCTGGCAACAGTAATTTGGGTCAGGGGATGAATACTGGCACTCCATTTTTTTCATTAGACTGCAGGTCCTTTTTTTAGAGGAGTATGATAATAGCTGTGTTCAGGCAACCAGATTAAGAGGGATTTGGGATCTTTAAGTACCTGGGGCAGTAAATGGAAAATGCAGTTTAGCATAGATAACTGTTAAATAAGTCTGACAGTGGTAGAGCAAAAGAGAGTATACACAGGAACATTTATGCAACATATTGAGCATATGGTTGAAAACAATGAAAATAATGGTTGAAAATCCTTGCAGTCATGAGCCTTCTGTAAAAAGGATACTGGGATTTATTAATAGAGAATTCATCTCAAAATAAAATTACTTTGCTTTGTGCCTGAATGTAGAATATGGTCTTTCACTTTTGAATTCTTTCATTGAGTGGGGTGGAGAGCTTTTTGAGAAGGTGTAACCTGGGATTATTATAATTTTTAACATTATACTTAAAGGTTAAAGGGGGGTAAACTGCTTCTCATCCCAGAGGATGGCAAGGTGACCTAATGAAAGAATTCACATTATAAAGGGGTTTAATAAAGTGGAACAAGACTTCAGAAATGTAACTTTGCAGATGGAAGGAAGTTAAACTAGGAATGGGTACAATTTAAATATTAGAAAATTAAAATTATTGAGGAATTAAGATAGAATTCTTTAAACTAATATAGCAAACACATACTGAAACAATTTAAAGGTCGGTCAACATCCTTGTGAAGAGAAGACCTAAACATTGACAGTGAAGTTATTCAGAAATTCACTCATCTGAGTTTCTCCTTCAAAAACAAGAGATTAGTATGTGTTTCTCCTTTGATCATTTTGATTCTATTATTCATGATGAATGCTACAACAGATCAGGATTTCTAATGAGAGGTTGTTCAGTTTCCTGACTGGGTTACCTAATGTTCTCATCTGCTTCTCAACTTGTTTCCTGCTTTCTTACAGAATGGTATTTACACTTATATTTGGGGAAAGCAAAAAGAAACCTTCACTGTTTCTCCAGCTGTCTTCAGCATGTGCTAAGGTCCCTAACCTATGGGGAAAGAGCATTCTTTATTCTTGTATGAAAATTAATTGATTCATTCATTCCGTAAAATTAACATTTGCTGCCATGTGTTAAACTGAATTTTTTAATAGTTTGAAAGTAAATGAATATGTATTTTTAAAAGAAATTGGGGTTATTGTTTTGCAGGAAATGACAATTGGTATTCCCTTGTGGAAGCATAATGAAAGATTCTAGTTTATAATAAAACATATAATTATTATTCAGGGTGAATGTCAATTAGAGAGCATATATTGATTAGCTTTTATGTATGAGGTCATCTTTATGTTGATTTAAGGTTCTTGAAATGATGTTTTGGACTTATATAATACTGCCTTTCATCCAAGAATCCTGAAGCCTGTTTATAAACAACACATCAAAACCCACACAAATCTGGTTAATGCATTATTAAGATTATGCATTTAAAAACAACCCGGAAATACAACAGTAATTCAGTCATGCTATGTATCCTGTATATAATTGTATGTTTTACTACATAAAACATGTTAAGCTATGTGTTTAGAAACAATAAGAATGGAAAATAAAATGTGCAAACCTAGTTGACTTGACTTTGGATTGTCAGTTCTTGCATTTTCTGACTTTTTGTGAATTTTAACTGTGTGCTTTAAATGCTGCACTGACAGATTTTTTGCATAATTTCCTTGTTTTCTTTATGAGTTTAAAAATTAAAAATACTTAATATTTAAACAATCCAATTTAACCTTCAAGTTCCTTTCTGGGGGGATGGGTGGGGTGGATTTCAACCTTTGGTTGGAGGCAGATTTCTATTTAGCTTTTGAAAACCGTGTAGATCATGAAAAATATTGCAGAATTCAGCCAAAAAATTGTTCAGACTCTAAAATCATGGGTTCCACAGTTTTTTCTGTGCTTGCAGTTTTCTTGCTTTCCTGTTAAGGGAGGATTTTTGACAACAGTGAGACAGTTTCCTTCATGAAAATTGTCTCAGCAAGTCCTGTTACTTACTGCTTCGTTTCCCTGTTCCGGTCATGCTGGGAAAATGTGTAGTAATGTCAAAAAGGAGGCAGATCTCCATTAACCGTCTGCTAAAATCAGCTGATCATGCTCAGAAATCATTATTCAGACACAATTTTATTTTCCTATAAAACTAAGAAAAGACTAGTCCTTAGTCAAGACTTCATCCATGCCAAGTTTGTAGCTCCAGCCACTTTTGCTGCAGCCCTGCTTAAAAAATACAGGGAGGTTAACGTTATTGTTAGTGTGGTAGAACTACTTATCCTAGCCTCTCCCCAAAATTGCAAATTGATGGAGGAATTTTCTCGCATGCCTTTAAACCAGTGGTCCCCAACGCGGTGCCCGCGGGCGCCATGGTGCCCGCCGGGGCATTTATGGGCACCCGCCCACAAACTAGTGCCCAGAAGGGGAGAGAAGCTGCTTCCCCGGCCTGCTGGGGACAGAGAACTCCGGGGCTGCGGGCGCCGGTGTTCTCTGTCCCCGGCAGGCCAGGGCAGCGCGGAGAGAAGCCACGGCCCCGCGCCTGCCGGGGACAGAGAACACCGGCGCCCGCAGCCTGGAGCCTCGGAGTTCTCTGTCCCCGGCAGGCGTGGGACTGCGGCTTCCCTCTCCGCTGCCCAGAACTGCGGCGCCCCTCCCCCCCCCCCCCCCCCCAAAAAAAAAAGTAAATAAAAAAGAGCAAATTCACATGGTAAGGTGAAAGAATAATTGCCGAATAATTTAATTAATACCTTTTACATGTAAAATTACCTTTTTTTATCTTATGGATTCATATATTATGTAATATTAAATATGATGGTTTTCATATTATTTAATGTACAAATACAAAATAAATCTTGAAAAATTGTTGGCGCCCGCCACACTCTTCTGAAAACGTGAATGTGCTCTTGGCCACAAAAAGGTTGGGGACCACTGCTTTAAACTTTCCCTTGGTGGTGGTGGGTGGGTGGGTATCAGTCGACTTTGGGAAGAGACCTAGCATGGAATAATTCGGCCTCTCAGTTGGAGGTTACAGAAAACAGAGAATATGAAAGTGGACAGCTATAAAAGAAAATATTCATGGGGGAAAATGAGGTGATGTGTCTTGGCCAAGGTCACACTGAATTGATGGCAGAGTTGGGAATATTGCCCAGGATTCCTGATTCCGAGTAGTTTGTTCTAATCACATCCCTCCTTAAGAATATCTGTTTCATATTAAGACATTTAATCTTGTTTACAGTTTCTCAGTTGCTCTCATCTTTAGCGTTGAAGATAACTGCATCTTATGAAAGCACGTTTCTGCATTTTTCTGAACTCTGATTAGGGTCACTCTAGGTATAAGTTTGGGGTGGAGTAAATTCAATATTTTGAACCTTTAAATTGCAAAATATACTGTGAAAAGTTACCTTGTAGTTGAGTAGATGTAAAAACACACACCGGTCTGCACTTTCCTAATTTTTGATAAGCAATATTCAATAATGACCTTAGAATCAAAAAGAGAACAACTTCCTTCCCTGATTGCTTTAGTGTGGTGGCTAAATTAATTTGTTCTAAATATTCTCTTTAGAAGCCTATCTACACTACTGTTTCCAATGGCCATTTGGTGTTCCACAGGTGTGCAGCAACAAGAACAGATTAGTTTCAGGATCTGTGCATCTCTGTAGTGTACAAGAGGGTCTTAGTTAAAAACCTACACTTTATTTTGTTAAGCACTGCATTGCCTGGCAATTTAGAAAACAGATGCCTGGATTTTTGCTGGGTGCCTTTGTGTGTGGATTGCTCAACCAATTAATGTTAAACAAATATTTGAAACTTGGGGCCAAATGCCTCCTGCATCCTACAGGGCAGGGGAGTGAGAAGAGTAGCTGGGGAAGCTGTCAAGGGGACTGAAGGAATGGAAAATATAGATTATAAATTTTAATGGCTTTATTGGAAATAGGGCAGTAATTCTAGAGAGAGCAGGAAATAGGTTGTGGGGGGACAGCTAAGGCACAGTCTGGGATTCAGACTAAGAATGGAGCCAGTGAGGTGAGTGTGTTAGCAAAGAGGACTCTGAGAGGTTTATGTAACATAAATCCAAGATGGCTATATATTGATTACAAAAACGAGAAGTCCGGTGGCACCTTAAAGACGAACAGATTTATTTGGGCATAAGCTTTCGTGGGTTAAAAAAACCCACTTCTTCAGATGCATGGAGTGAATTACAGATACAGGCATAGATATACTTACACATGGAGAGGGGTGTTACCTTACAAGTGGAGAACCAGTGTTGACAAGGCCAATTCAGTCAAGGTGGATGTAGTCCACTCCCAATAATTGATGATTCCCAATACCAAGACAGGGAAAATTGCTTTTGTAGTGAGCCTTCACTAGCAGGACCAAGTACTGTCCCCTGACAGATTTTTTGCCCCAGATCCCTAAGTGGCCCCCTCAAGGATTGAACTCACAACCCTGGGTTTAGCAGGCCAATGCTCAAACCACTGAGCTATCCCTCCCCCCGCAGTCTGCCTGCCCCTGCATCGCTCCGGCAAGGGGCTGGAATCTGGGGGAGGAGGGGCACAGGGGTCTGTGTCACTGTTGCATCCAGGCACCACCCCCAGCAGCTGCCATTGGCCGGGAATGGGGAACAGCGACCAATGGGAGCTGCTGGAAGCAACAGCAACACACAGACCCCTGTGCCCCCCCTCCCCTAAGTTCCAGCCGCTTGCCGCAACGGCGTGGGGGTGGTGCAGGGCAGCCAGGCAGGGAGCCTGCCCTGCCCCCAGTGCGCGTCGAGTCGGAGCCGCTCTAGGTGAATGCTGCGGGGGGGGGGGGGGGCACGGCGAGCTCACGGACCACAGAAACTAACCCCGTGGGCCACGGGTTTGAAACCCCTGCTGTAGACAATGGATGGTGTGATGTGTCCTGGATGGAAGCTGGAGGCATGTAAGTAAGTGTAGCGGTCAGTAGGTTTCTGGTATAGGGTGGTGTTTATGTGACCATCACTTATTTGCACTGTAGTGTCCAGGAAGTGGATCTCTTGTGTGGACTGGTCCAGGCTGAGGTTGATGGTGGGGTGGAAATTGTTGAAATCCAGGTGGGATTCTTCAAGGGCCTCCTTCCCGTGGGTCCAGATGATGATGTCATCAATGTAGTACAAGTAGAGGAGGGGCGCTAGGGGACAAGAGCTGAGGAAGCGTTGTTCTAAGTCAGCCATAAAAATGTTGGCATACTGCGGGACCATGCGGTTACCAATAGCAGTGCCACTGACTTGAAGGTATGTAGAATCCTCTGAAAGCAGAGTGGAAAGCAGCACCTCCTAGCTGGGTGATAGATATTCATCAATATCTCTTTTCACGGCAGACTTAGTGACCTATTGCCACCTGTACTTATGCGCTGCTACTGCTAGCCTAGGAGGACAGGGGAGAGGAGAGCCTGAGCCCACGTGGCCTCCTGGTGAGGGAATTGGTGGGGGGTATTAAACAATCAGGAAACTTGGAACTGAAACTGTTTCTCATCCCATTATGTCGGTGAGATGGAGGGAAAATTCCCATGTACGGGAATATGGCCTATAGTCCACTTTCTAAAAGGCCAAAGCAAACAGCTTAAAAAACAGTTGGTGTATTCGCATTTCAATTTTGCAAGGTAGCACCAAATTAAAAATTCACTATAAAGATGGCTTATAGAGCATTAAGCATGAATCTGATCAAAAAGCTTGATTACTTTTTTAACCATTCTCTCTTCTCATTCTTCTTAGAAATTTCTTTTCCATGAGGTTGGACTAAAACAATTTTAAAATTAATAATAGTTCTTCTAGTGCTTTTCATTTTCACAGGGCTTTACAGCAACTAATTCTATCAGAGCTTGAAAATCTAACAAGACACCTCCTTGCCAGAAATCTAAGCCTGTTGTTCAGAAACGGGGGGGCGGGGGGGGGAGAGGAACATGAGGGGGTTTAGTGGGAGGTAGGGGAAGCATTCTGCTGAGAAGCCCAGCATGCACCTCCACCTGTGCATGTTGGGAAGGTTGTGTTGTGGGCTTCCTAAAGATTGCTGCCCCAGAACCCTTTGGATGGGGAAAGAAGCATCTTCTTGTATGTCTTGGCTAGTGAATATCTAAATAACTCAGGATAACTCATCGACATCTTTTCTTCTTTCCTCTTTCCAGAGTTTTCTTTCTTCTCCCCTTCACTTACCCTCACTTAGGCATGGTCTGTATGAGAAAGTTGCAGTGGTTTAACTAAAGGTGTAATTTTAAACCAATGTATACACCTTTGCAGACTCTTTTGTTTCAGTTTGAGTGATGGTTTTGTTTAAACCGATTCCTAATCAATTTAAGCTAAACCAAAATAATCCTTTTTTTTTTAAAAAAAAAAAAAGTAAAATGTGTCCAGTGTATTGCATGACTTTAAATAAATAGGTTTAAAATCGTATCCTTAGTTAAACCACTGCAACTTTTCTATGTAGATAAGCCCTAAGTCATGCAGACATCCCCCCTTTCTCAGTCTCTCACTCAGATAGTCCTGTCATAGAATCATAGAATATCAGGGTTGGAAGGGACCTCAAGATGTCATCTAGTCCAACCCCCTGCTCAAAGCAGGACCAACCCCAACTAAGTCATCCCAGCCAGGGCTTTGTCAAGCTTGTCCTTAAAAACCTCTAAGGAAAGAGATTCCACCACCTCCCTATGTAACCCATTCCAGTGCTTCACCACCCTCCTAGTGAAATAGTGTTTCCTAATATCCAAACTAAACCTCCTCCCATTGCAACTTGAGACCATTACTCCTTGTTCTGTCATCTTCTACCACTGAGAACAGTCTAGATCCATCCTCTTTGGAATCCCCTTTCAGATAGTTGAAAGCATCTATCAAATCCCCCCGATTCTTCTCTTCTGCAGACTAAACAATCCCAATTCCCTCAGCCTCTCCTCATAAGTCATGTGCTCCCACCCCCTAATCATTTTTGTTGCCCTCCACTGGACTCTTTCCAATTTTTCCACATTGTTCTTGTAGTGTGGGACCCAAAACTGGACGCAGTACTCCAGATGAGGCCTCTCCAATGCCTAATAGAGGGGAATGATCACGTTCCTTGATCTGCTGGAAATGCCCCTACTTATACAGCCCAAAATGCCGTTAGCCTTCTTGGCAACAAGGGCACACTGTTGACTCATATCCAGCTTTTCATCCACTGTAACCCCTAGGTCCTTGTATCCAGCTTCTCATCCACTGTAACCCCTGTCCCTGGGAGCTGCCAGGCTTCGGAATCATCTACTGCACTGTCTCCACTCTTGTGAGTAGAGACTATGTATTAAAAATCGATGAGGCAGTCTAGCATAGAAGTGTCTCCTCTAACCCCAGATTTGACCAGACTAATGCCGCCCCTTCTCAGTAACCGTTTCTGGCTGCGTTGAAGAGCTAAAGATCAGCTTGCACTCCAGGGTGGTTTGCTTTAATTCAACAAGCAGGAAACCTGGATTTAAATAATTGGTTTTAATCTTAGAGAGACAAGGTGAGTGAAGTAATATCTTTTATTGGATCAACTTCTGTTGATGAGAGAGACAAGCTTTTGAGCCAAAGAGAGCTACTCTTCCGGTCTGGAAAAAGTACTCCCAGGGCTTGGCTACACTTGCAAGTTAGAGCGCACTAAAGCCGCCCAGTGCTCTCTAACTCATGATGTGTTCACACTGGCAAGGCACGTAGAGCGCTCTGACTCCCCGGCTAGAGCGCTCCTGGTAATCCACCTCGGCGAGAGGAATAATGTTTGATGCGCCCCTGCTGGAGTGCCGCAGCGCCAGTGTGGATGCCCTGGCCTGTTAATGTGCTCTGATTGGCCTCCAGAAGTGTCCCACAATGCCTGTTCTAGCCACTCTGGTCATCAGTTTGAACTCTACTGCCCTGCCCTCAGGTGACCAACAGTCAGACCCACCCTTTAAATTCTCTGGGGGTTTTGAAAATCCCATTCCTGTTTGCTCAGCCAGGCATGGAGTGCTCTCAGCGAATCTTTCCAGGTGACCATGCCTCCACATGCCAGGCAATCCCCAGTATGGAGCAATGGCGAGGTGCTGGACTTCATCAGTGGTTGTGGGAGGAAGCTGTGCAATCCCAGCTGCGCTCCAGCTGTTGGAATTACAATACATTCGGGCAGATATCAAGGGCCATGATGGAAAGGGGCCATGACCGGGATGCACTGCAGTGCAGGGTTAAAGTGAAGGAGCTGCAGAATGCCTACTGCAAAGCCCGCAAGGCAAACGGCCGCTCCGGCGCTGCCCCCGTCACCTGCCATTTCTACAAAGAGCTGGACGCGATACTTGGGGGTGACCCCACCTCCACTCTGAGGACCACCATGGACACTTCAGAGCCCAGTCAAACAAGGCGGGAGAAGGAGGAAGGCGGGAGCGAGGGTGCTGAGGCGGAGGAAGACACCCCAGAATTCCTAGATGCATGTAGCCAGGCGCTCTTCTCAAGCCAGGAGGAAGGTAGCCAGTCGTGGCAGCCAGTGCTTGTGGAAGGACAAACACCAGAGGAGGTTCCTGGTAAGTGGCTTTTTTTGCGGGGGAAGGAAGTTATTCAGTGTGGGCTCTTGGGGCAAGGAGGGTTTGAACTGCATGCATGCCTAGATGCGGAATAGGGCATTGATGCACTCTTTCACATTGCAGTAATTGGCCTCAGTGATCTCTTCAAAGAACTTCGGCAATGTGCTTGCGCAGGTTTCTTGGGAGAGCCACTGTGGTCCTTGTCCCAGTCAGGCTAACATGTCTGTGCCACTGTCCTGTGAGGGGCGGGGGGGACCATTGTTGCACGCAGGTAAGCTGCATATGGGCCAGGGCGGAAGCCGCATTGTAGTAGAAGACCCTCCCTTGCTTTCCAGGTCACCCTCAGCAGCGAGATATCTTCCAGGACGAACTCCAGTAGTGCAGCCAGGTCTGGAGCACAGGGGGAGTGGCATTATAAAAAGGTGCCTCCCCCTGTACTCACCCGGCGGCGCTCCGGGTCTTCGACGGCGGGTCTTCACTTGCTCCGGGTCTTCGGTGGTACCCGCTGCCGAAATGCCGCCGAAGACCTGGAGCGCCACCGGGTGAGTGCAAGAAGCGGCGCTTAAAAAAAGGCGCCACTTCCTTTTTAAGGCGCCACTTCTGCTCACAGGGGGAGCGGCTGCTCCCCCCCGGCTACTGACGAACTCCTGTGGAAAATGTGGGGACAGTGTTCAGTGTAGGTGCCCCAGGAAGCTGTTGGCTCTCCTCAAGGCACAGAAACCCAGAGGACAGTACAGCCATGAAACAATCAGTCCCCCTTGACCCTGTGCTTACTCACCATTTTGGGGCTCCCGTGGGTTATGTGCGCTTGCTTTTGGACTTGCAAACTATGCTATTGTGTAGATTGTGCTTGCCCTCCTTAAGTGTGGGGGAATCATTGCTCTGTTTGGTGTGAACAATGCTGCCTCTGTTAAGTGTTGCATTTTGCCTTTACAGATGCAACCTTGAGATCTCAGCCGTCCGTGTTATCACCAGCTGAGAGACTGCAAAGAATCAGGAAGAGGCCATGTAGAAGCAAAGAAGACATGATGCATGAAGTAATGCAGCAATCACTTAACGAGAATCTAAAGGTGCAGGAGTGGAGGGAAAGCGAAAGGAGGATCCGCCAGCAGAATGAGGAGCGCAGGCAGAAAAATGCGGTGCTCCGGCAGCAAAGAATGGATCGGCTGATAAGCATCATGGAGCGCCAAGCGGACTCTATCCAGGCACTCGTAGCCATGCAGGCGAACCACTACCGCGCTCCCCTCCCTCTGCAGCCCTTGTCCCAAAACTCTTTCCCTTGTGCCCCCATGTCACCTCCAACCCATGTTCCCCAAAATCCAGGTTCTTACCACCCCCAGCTGCCTCCTGCACGTGTAGCTTCACCACCGAGCCCTGAAAACTATGACCCTTATCCACTGCACTCAGCCCCCATCACCGTGCATTATAGCCATCCTGAAGTGCAGCACTCATTGCACAGCACTCCAGACAGGAAGGCTGAGTAAGATAAAAGGACATACGCAAGTTCATGATTGTACCGTTCCCCACCCCACCCCCTTGCCCTTTCTGTATTTTCAATAAATGAATTCTTTTCAATAAATGGATTTTTTGGCTTTGAAAACATACTTTATTATTGCATAAAGTAAAATACCTTAGCCCAGGAAAGCAACAGGCACTGCAAGTCAACGTAGCAAACACAGATTCCTACTAACATTGGAACCACTGCACTTCACTCCCGTGCAGGGCACCAGACATTACTGGTGGCTTTCAGCCTCAAATTGCTCCCTCAAGGCATCCCTAATCCTTGCAGCCCCGCGCTGGGCCCCTCTAATAGCTCTACTCTCTGGCTGTTCAGATTCAGCCGCGAGGCGTTGAACCTCCGAGTTCCATGCCTGAGTGAAGCTTTCATCCTTCCCTTCACAAATGTTATGGATGGTACAGCACACGGATATAGCAGCGGGGATGCTGTCATGGGCCAAGTCCAGCTTCCCATACAGAGAACGTCAGTGGCCCTTTAAACGGCCAAAAGCACACTCCACAGTCATTCTGCACCGGCTCAGCCTGTTGTTTAATCGCTCCTTGCTGCTATCAAGGCTTCCTGTGTAGGGTTTTATGAGCCATGGCATTAAAGGGTAAGCGGGGTCTCCAAGGATCACAATGTGCATTTCGACTTCCCCTACGGTGATCTTCTGGTCTTGGAAAAAAGGCCCAGCTTGCAGCTTCCTGAACAGGCCAGTGTTCCAAAAGATACGTGCGTCATGCACCTTTCCGGGCCAGCCTGCGTTAATGTTAATGAAATGCCCACAGTGATCCACAAGCACCTGGAGAACCATAGAGAAATACCTCTTCTGATTAATGTACTCGGAGGCTAGGTGGGCT
This sequence comes from Macrochelys suwanniensis, assembly GCA_033296515.1. Lineage (NCBI taxonomy): Eukaryota > Metazoa > Chordata > Testudines > Chelydridae > Macrochelys > Macrochelys suwanniensis. The sequence continues at coordinate 2,625,698 of CM065797.1, forward strand.
GGTGGCAGAATTGGAATATACGTTCCATCTATCGCCCCTCTACAGTTAGGAAAACCCATTTGTGCAAAGCCAGACACAATGTCACGCACATTACCCAAAGTCATGGTTCTTCTGAGCAGGATGCGTTTAATTGCCCTGCAAACTTTCATCAACACGATTCCAACGGTCGACGTTCCCACTTCAAACTGGTTAGCGACCAATCGGTAGCTGTCTGGAGTTGTCGGCTTCCAGATTGCAATAGCCACCCGCTTCTCCACTGTCAGGGCAGCTCTCAATCTCGTGTCCTTGCGCTTCAGGGTGGGGGCGAGCTCCTCACACAGTCCCATGAAAGTGGCTTTTCTCATCTGAAAGTTCTGTAGCCACTCCTCGTCATCCCAGACTCACATGACAATGTGATTCCACCACTCAGTACTTGTTTCCCGAGCCTAAAAGTGACGTTCCACGGTGGTGAGTATGTCCGTAAATGCCACAAGCAATCTCGTGTCATATGCGTTATGCAAGTCAATATCCTCGTCGGAGTCCTCACTGTCAGTTGGCTCTTAAGGAGTAACTCGACTGCCAAACGTGACGTGTTGGTGAGACTCGTCAGCATATTCCTCAGCAGTTCGGGCTCCATTCCTGCAGACCGAAAGGGAAGACAGAGCGCGCAGCACAAAAAATGTTGAAAGATGGCACCAAATGTGGATGGAAGTACAGGGATTGCTAGGATGCGAACCGATGCATCACGGGGCATTGGGACAGGACCCAGAATGCCCCGCCCGCCCCCTTCCCACAAGCCACAGCGCCAGAATAGGAAGAGGTGCTCTGTGGGATAGCTGCCCATAATGCACCTCTCCAAATGCTGCTTCAAGTGCCGCAAATGTGGCCACACCACTGCACTTGCAGCTGTCAGTGTGGACGGACTGCACGCTTTCCCTACTGCGCTCTCTGAAGGCTGGTTTAACTCAAAGCGCTCTACATCTGCAAGTGTAGCCATCCCCCTAGTGTCACAGCAAAATTCAAGGTGAAACAGTCTCTCTCTCTCACCAACAGAAGTTGGTCAAATGAAAGATATTACCTCACCCACCTTGTGTCTCTAATATCCTGGGACCAAAACGGCTACAATTACACTGCGTACAATTTTAATCTTGTATTGCATTTATACTTCTTTAATTATTTTCTTAAAGAAAAGTGAATTCTCATTGTTGGGAAACATTAAAACAAATACATATAGACTACACTAAATTTGGTACATTTTGCAAACTGGGAAGATACACTAATACTGTACACACTTATTTAAGCCGTTATATACCTTATTGCATGTACTTTTATTCATATTCTTAATTTATACAGTTTGTTAGAAAATGGTGAATGCACGTTTATTTACTAGATTAATTTTGTACCTGTTGATGTCAGATGCATTTGGATGGAAATTATAATTCAATTAATAATGCACAAACAACATTTTAAAATGGTTTTTATTAGTTAAATAAAACTACTGTATGTGCTGAATGCATACCAAATTTTTTTTTTATCAAAGCATGTTTTGCATTTAAAACTATCAGTAGTGCACTAACTGGTTTTGGGCAATTTGTTCCTCATTATTTTAGAACTAGTAGATCACATCCTCTCACCTCATTTTTATTTGTAGATTAAGAGAGGAAAATGAGCATTCTCGCTTTTTCAACTCTGTCAGCTTTCACTGAACTAGTTGAATCTACTGAAATTAATTTGAAATAGGTTTATTTTGAAAAAAGAAAAATATATTCAATTTAAATAAAATCAGGTTTAAGTAAAAAAAAAAAAAAAAAAGATTTAAAAATGTTAAAAACCTTTTTAAAAAGTCAATTTTTATCCACCATGCTGCACACACCAGTTGCAAATACTACTCCAGAGGGCATTTTGTGCCAAAAAATTAAACTTTTGTGCACAATATTTTAAAATTTTGCAAATTTTAAATGTCAGATAAATGTGGAGGCTCCAGCATGGCATTGGGGAGCACAGGCCACTGGCTGCACAAAGGTGGGAGATCACTGAACAGCTCCCTCCTCCCCCCCCCCTTCCCTGGGACCCAGACTCAGCGGGGAGGCTGCACCCAACCCTGATATAGTGCAAGGACCGGGCCTGCCCCAGAAACACCCCAGGGTCCTGCCCCTCCATGCCTGGTCCACCAGGTGTGGGCAGGTAGGCTCAGTAAGTCAGGATCCAAGTGTGGAGGGGCTTAGTGTGCGGGGATCCAGGTGTGGGTTGAGAGGGTTCTGTGTGGGACAATCTGGGTGCGGGCAGCTCAGTTGGGAATCTGGGTGCAGAGGGGATCTGGATGCACAGGGGCTTCTTGTGGGGGGGAGGGGGTTCTGGGTGCAGTGGTAATGGGACTCTGCAGGGGGGTCCAGGTGAAGGTGCTTGGGGCTCAGCAGGGGGACGTGATCTGGGTGTGGGAGGTATAGAGCTTAGCAGAGGGGTCTGGGTGGGGGGGCTTAGTGGTGGGATCCAGATCCTGGAGGAGTGGGGCTCAGAGCATTGGGGATCCAGGTGCAACTGGTTGGGGCTCGGTGGGGTGGGGATCTGGGTATGGGTAGCTTGTCGAGGTGGTGCAGGGTGAGTGGGACTCATCGGGAGGGTTCTGAGTGCAGGGTGGTGAGGCTCAGCAAGAGGGTCTGGGTATGAGGGGGTCTGGATGCATGGAGGTTGGACGGATGGGGGAGCAGCTCCCTGTACAGGGATCCCTCCCCCTGTAGCTGAAGAGCGGTGGGTACAGGAAGCGGCGGAGGGGTGGGGTGGTTATAGAGATTCCCGAAGATGGGAGAAATCTGGGGATGGGTCTGACCCGGCCTTGGATGCCATGCAGGGGTGGAGTAAGTCCCGTCCTCCCCAGCCCGGCACTAGCAGCTGAGCCCGGCGCAGGGTAGGAGCCACCAGCCATGTCTTCTCCAGTCCCGCTTCCTGCCCAACAGTGATTTACCTCTCTGCCGACTGCCCTGGGCACCCAAAGCCTACTGTTGAGTTGCGTGACCGCTCTTGTGGCTTCCCTTTGCTTCCGCATCAGAAAGTCATTTTTCTGCAGGGAATCAAAGAAATCTGCAGGGGACATAAATTCTGTACGTGCGCAGTGGTGCAGAATTCCCCCAGGAGTAAAATATTTTCTTGCTTATTGGTAAGTGAAGGGAGGATATTTGTCAAGATATGGCATTATCACCATTTTACACTAAGGTAGTTGAGGCATAGAGAGGCAAAGAAACTTGCTCAAGGTCCTGGCTTCCTTGCTTAGACCCCACTGTATTTCTCAACTACGCTCTAAGTTGCTTTTTTTCATTGGGGCTGTTTTGCACCCGAATATTTGTAGTAATGCATTTTTCTAGCATAAGGGTATCAACTTGTTTCAAGATATGACTGTTTTGATGATGATGATTTCTCTTGGTGCTTAATGACTATAATATCAATTCTTCATGTCGTGTCAGTCATTTTTTTACTTCAGGTTGTTTTGTAATTTCAGCAGTGTCATCTTAAATAGGTAATTACAAGGTGCTCCTAAAGAAAAATGGGCATTTTAAATTCATACTGAATCTTAAGTAATTTGATCGCTTTTGTTGTATTAAAATGATCTCACATTTTAAGCATTCCCAAAATGTAATTATGGTATATTCACTCATTATGGTATATAAAACTCAAAGGCTTGCTGCAGCTTTCACAAAAACCTGACCATGTATTTTTTAAATTATTTTTGTCCATAGTTATGCATTGTCAATACTTGTACTTTGCTTTGTTTCTGTGGTAAATAAGCAATGTATTTTAAGAATAAATGTCCTGGATGGCATAAGAAAACTAGCTGTTGCCTTCTGCATTTTTTTTTCTGTTAGAAAAGTACAAGCTAAGCCATCTGGTACATTCACATGATTTCAGGAGACTAATGGAAAGAGAGATGTCCAATATTATGTGAGGCTTTAACAAAATATTTCCAGGTCCCAGTGGAATCTTTGCAGAGCTGCCTTTTGTATTATGTTCTTCTATATCACAATAGAAGTTACTTGACTTCTAAAAATACTGAGAGTAGTTCTAACGCAGGCAATGGATGGGATACATTTGCCTTCACAGATTGAGTTAAATTTTTGCTTTTAAAGAGTAATATTGATTACTCTGACTAGATAAAAGAATGAGGAGTACTTGTGGCACCTTAGGGTACGTCTACACTACCTGCCAGATCGGCGGGTAGTGATTGATCTATCGCGTCTAGTGTAGACGCGGATAAATCGATCCCCGATTGCTCTGCCATCGACTCCAGAACTCCGCCACGGCGAGAGGCGGAAGCGGAGTCGACGGGGGAGCGGCGGCCGTCGATCCCGCGCCGCGAGGACACGAAGTAAGTGAATTTAAGTCGATCTAATATACGTCGACTTCAGCTACGCTATTCTCATAGCTGAAGTTGCGTATCTTAGATCGATCCCCCCCGCTAGTGTAGACCAAGCCTTAGAGACTAACAAATGTATTTTGGCATAAGCTTTTGTGGACTGTTTGCGGATACAGACTAACACAGCTACAACTCTGAAATCTGACTAGATAATGAGTGTTCTAGAAAACCTACTTCTAAACCTTGTTTTCCTTTGTGAGTTATTTAACACGTCTCTAGACGTGACATTTGTGTAACACCGACACCACTTCTTACATTAGTTAGGTATTGGAGGTCTCCTGTCTGCCTATTGACTCATCATGATCTTACTTGGGTTGTAGGAGCTGCATATAGCTCTGTTAGTCTTGAATTTGCAGGCAGTCATTTTAAACAGGTAGCTTGCACTAAACAAGTAGTATGGATTTTGTGATGAAATTGTAAAACCAGTAGCTTTTGGGTATGGTGTCTTGTGTCATAAAGAGCTGACTAATCATGATTCACTAGTTTTCGCTATCTTCCTTATGTATAAATCATTCCAAAAACTACTTTGAAGAGGGCTTCACGTATAATAGAGCTCATAGAGATGCCCACAGCGAATATAACTTAATGCTTTCCATTATAAGACCCTGTCATAAACATACAGCTAAGGGTAGCCTAGAATTCCTCTTTACCTGTAAGGGGTTAAGAAGCTCAAATAACCTGGCTGGCACCTAACCAAGAGGACCAATGAGGAAAGAAGATACTTTCAAATCTTGGGAGGGGGAAGGGTGTGTGTGTGTGTGTGTGTGTGTGTGTGTGTGTGTGTGTGTGTGTGTGTGTGTGTGTGTGTGCGCGCGCGTGTGCGCTCTCTTGGGACTGAGAGGGGCCAGACAGAAATCCATCTTCTCCAACCCATCCTAAACCAAGTCTCCAATATTGCAACAAGTACGTTAGCCAGGCAGGCATATTAGATTCTTTTGTTTTGCTTGTGAATTTTCCCTGTGCTAAGAGGGAGGTTTATTCCTGGTTTCTGTAACGTTAAGGTTTTGCCTAGAGGGGAGTCCTCTGTTTTGAAGCTGAGTACCCTGTAAAGTATTTTCCATCCTGATTTTACAGAGATGATTTTTACCTTTCTTTTTTTTAATAAAATCCTTCTTTTAAGAACCTGATTGATTTTTCCATTGTTCTAAGACCGAGGAATTTGGGTCTTTGATCACTTTGTAAGCAATTGGTTAGGATATTATTCTCAAGCCTCCCCAGGAAAGGGGGTGTAAGGACTTGGGGGATACTTTGGGGGAAGGAGAACTCCAAATGGTCCTTTTCCCTGGTTCTTTGTTTAAATCACTTGGGGGTGGCAGCGTTTACCTAATCCAAGGTATAAGGGAAAATTTGTGTCTTGGGGAAGTTTTTAACCTAAGCTGGTAGAAATAAGATTAGAGGGTCTTTCATGCAGATCCCCACATCTGTACTTTAGAGTTCAGAGTGGGGAGAGAACCCTGACAGACCCTATTTTCCATTGCTTATATCCTTGCCAGTCTTTAAGCAGAAATTTTCCACACTTGCTCTCTGCCTTAGGCTGACCTTTTTTTAAAAAAAGGTTTTGCCCCCTTGTTACTCTGCTCTCCTTGATGCAGATCCTCTCTCTTCCCTAGGATCAGAAGAGAGTTACCTGTGTATCATACATCAAAAGTATATACAGTTGTTCTGAGGTCCAGAAGGAAGTGAGAGGTAGACTAGTTGAAAATCTCTGAGTAATGATAAAAGGGATAAAAAATGGGTGTGACCTCATGGTATGGGTGGTCTTTTCCTGATTTGGTGGTCTATAGGAGGGGGATGAGGCATTTCTAGAACAAATAGCAGAAATAACCAAAACAGAAGATATGGTAGTAATGGGGGACTTTACCTACCTATATATCAGTTAGAAAAGGCAAAAGACAAAATGTCCAGTTAGTTCTTGGCATGTATTGGGGATAACTTTTTGTTTCAGAAAGTGGAGGAGGTAACCAGGGGACCGCCATTTTGGACTTGATTCTGACCAAGAGGGAGGAATTGGTTGTGAATTCTGAAGGTGGAAGGTAACTTGGGTAAAAGTGATCATGCGATGATAGATTTTATGATTTCTAAGGAAAGGAAGGAGTGAGAGCAGCAGAATAAGAACAATGGACTTCGAAAAAGTGGACTTCAGCAAAATCAGAGAACTGGTAGGTAAGGTCCCATGGGAGGAGAATCAAAGGGGGAAAAAGAAGTTCAGGGAGATGGCAGTTTCTCAAAGTAAACAATATTAAAGGCATAACTGCAAACTATCCTGATGCAAAGAAAAGATAAGAATAGTGAGAGGCCAATATGGTTCCCTCAGGAGCTTTGTAATGACCTGACATTAAAAAAAGAATCCTACAAAAAGTGGAAACATGGACAAATAGCTAAGGAGGAAGTCACGAGTAGCATAAGCATGTAGGGACAAAATCAGAAAGGCTGAGGCATCAAATGAGTTACACTAGAAAGGGACACAAAAGGCATTAAGAAGAGGTTCTTTAAAAACATTAGGAGCCCAAAGAAAGGACAAAAGAAAATGTAGATCTTTGCTGAGGGGAGGAGAGGGGAGCTAATTGATCACATCAAGAAGGCTGAGGTGCTTAATACCTATTTTGCTTCAGCCTTCACTAAAAAGGTTAAAGGTGACCACATACTCAACAATTAATATTAACATGGGGGAAAGAATGCAAGCCGAAAGAACAGGTTAAAGATTATTTAGATAAGTTACATGTATTCAAGACAGTGGGACCTGATGAAATTCATCCTAGGTTACTTAAGGAACTAGCTGAAGCAATCCCGGAACTGTAAGCAATTATCTTTTTGAGAGCTTGTGAAGGATAGGTGAGGTCCGAGAGGAATGGAGAAGGGCTAACATGGTGCCTGTCTTTAAAAAAGGGGAACAAAGGACCCAGGGAATTATAGACCAGTCGGACTATATTTAATAGTGGAAAGATACTGGAACAAATTATTAAACAATCAATTTGTAAGCAGCTGGAGGATAATAGGATTGTAAGGAATAGGTAACATTGATTTGTTAGGAACAAATCATGACCTATCTAATTTCCGTCTTTGACAGGTTTTCTGGCCTAGTGGATGAGGCTGGGGGAAGGGGAGAGTGGTGCAGGGAAGCAGTAGATGTGATCTATCTTGATTTTTTTTTTTTTTTTAAGTCTTTTGAAAATCTCTTAAGCAAGCTAAATCATAGAAGAAATGTGGTCTAGATTAAATTACTTCAAGGTGGGTGCATAACTGATTGAAAGACTGTACTCAAAGTAATTATCAATGGTTCACTGTCAAACTGGGAGGGCATATCTTGTGGGGTCCTGCAAGGGTCAGTCTTGGGTCTGGTACTAGTTAGTATTTTCATTATTGACTTGGATAATGGAATGGAGCATGTGCTTATAAAAGTTGCAGGTAGCACCAAACTGGCAGGAGTTGCAAACACTTTGGAGAACAGGATGAGAATTCAAAATGACTGTGCCAAATTGCAGAATTGGTCTGAATTCAACAAAATGAAATTCAGTAAAGTCAGTTGCAGAGTAGTTCACGTAAGAAGGAAAAATCAGATGTACAGCTACAAAATGGGGAAATAACTGGCTAGGTGATCGTACCTCTGAAAAGAGTCAAAGGGATCAAAAATTGACTGTGAGTCAACAATGTGATGCAGTTACAAAAAAAGGCTAATATTCTGGGATTTATTAATAGGAGTGTCTTGTGTAAGACCCAGGAAGTAATTGTCCTACTCTATTCAGCACTGGTGAGGCCGTGGCTGGAGTTCTGTGTCCAGTTCTGGGTGCCACACTTTAGGAAGGTCATGGACAAATTAGAGAGAGTCCTCCAGAGGAGAACAGTAAAAATGATAAAAGTCTTAGGGCTGGTCCACACTGGGTGGGGGTGGGGGTGTGTGTGTCGCACTAAGATACGCAACTTCAGCTACGTGAATAACGTAGCTGAAGTCGAAGTATCTTAGTTTGAACTAAAAAGCACTTACCGCGGGTCCAGACGCAGCAGGCAGGCTCCCCTGTCGACTCCTGCTGCGCGCGAGGAGTAAGCGGAGTACCGGTGTCGATGGCGAGCACTTCCGGCATCGATTTATCGCGTCTAGATGAGACGCGATAAATCGATCCCAGAAGATCGATTGCTACCCGCCAAATCAGGCGGGTAGTATAGACGTACCCTTAGAAAAGCTGATATGCTTTTTGGATGTCTATATTTGGTCTAGGATGTTCATAATGCTCAGGGATTGTATCATCCATGATATCTAGAGTTTTTGCTTGGCCTGATGGTTTTTACGAGTTTTTGTCTTGCCAAGGTTAGCATTCAGGAATCGTGCGATAGTATTTCCCAAATATATTCAGGGAGCCAGGTAGAATGATTTCAGTGTCCTCATCTTTTTGACTGGGTAGTGTTCCAAAGGTCATCTGCCTTTGGAACCAGGGAATTCTGGTTGGTCATTTGTGTAGACCCTAAACAGCAAGAGTGATAGCACTGAACCTTGGGGCGATCCATTCTGTGGGTATTCCATTGACTTTTCTGACCATAAATCTTGATGATTGTTGATTCTCAAGCAGGGAGGAAATGAGCGGGATCATCTTGGTATTTCTCAAAATTCTTGCCAATTTCAGTAGAAGTGCACCATGGTTCAGTTTCATAAGCAGCTGACATACCAGCACACAGTCACAGTAATTTTACAAGTTTTGAAGATATCTTTGATTTATTGAGTTAGGTTTACAATTTGGCCACAGCATTAATGTCCTGGGTGGAAAGTGGCTGTATCATCAGTCAGCTTCCCTCCCACTATTGGTACTATTTCACTCATTACAATCTGATCTTATAGTTTGAAGGTTGAGCAGAGTAAGGATATTGGGTGATAACACTTTGCGGAGTTATGACTTTTTTGTAGTGCAGCTAGTTTGGTCTGTCTCCGCAGCCTGGGTATCTGCATTGTCTCATGCAGGAGTTGAAGTCAAGGAGCCATCTCTGTGTTCTCATCCCAAAGTGTAGTAATAGTTGGTTAGATATACCAGCTGCCTTTCCACGTTTCAGGTGTTTCGTGGGTATTGACAGCTCCTGCACGTTCAGTTGCTAATTGTGGACTTTGCAGTTTCTGACGAGCGAGCAAAGTTCCTGCGTAACATGTTTCATTGTGTGCTTTGCTTTGTGGGATGTTTTACCATGCACTTGGTTGGGAGAGACTGCAGCAATGTGGTTTGATGGTTGTCCATCCAAATTCAGCTTCTGAACACTGGCCCTTTTTTGCTACTATGGCACGGTTTTCTTGTTTTCTATCAGCTCTCCCCTGTGGTCGTGCTGCTCCCTTCCAGTCTCTCTCATAAGCATTTCCCTGAGCACGTTAGTGGTTTCTTCACTGAAGGTATCCAGGTCAAACAATTCTGAGTATCTCTTCTGTTGTTGGCTTATCTGTTTTGAAAGCTCAAGTACATATAGTGTGTGCCATCCGCTAGGGGATGTGCTTTTGGGCTGTCTTCCACGCCAGAGGGACAAATTCTCCACAGTGCTCATGTGTCAAAATAATTTTAAGATGGATTCACCCAATTCAAAGGTAAAACCTTCCCATCAGCCTTTCTGAAGCTGAATCTCGGCCTTTGTTTTCCTGGATTGTTCTGCAGCCTCTATTGTCACTTGCAGTGGTCTGTGCTGTGATTTGGGGATCACTGCTGTGATGAAGTTGCCTGCATTTTCAGAGGTGACAGTCTAGGTCAGGATTGTCAAAAATCAGAGGGGTAGCCATGTTAGGGCATACGAGTTAGAGCGCATTAAAGCAGCCCCGGGTGCCCTAACTCATGACATGTCCACACTGGCAAGGCACGTAGAGTGCCCGGACTCCATGGCTGGAGCACTCCTGGTAATCCACTTCCATAAGAAGCATAATGCTTGCTGCGCCCCGGCTGGAGCACCACGGCGCGAGTGTGGACAACCTGGTCTGTTAATAAGCTCTGATCGGCCTCCAGGAGTGTCCCACAGTGCCTGTTCTAGCCACTCTCGTCATCACTTTGAACTCTACTGCCCTGCCCTCAGGTGACCAACAGTCAGACCTGCCCTTTAAATTCTCTGGGAATTTTGAAAATCCCATTCCTGTTTGGTCAGCAAGGCGTGGAGTGCTCTCAGCTAATCTTTGGGATCCCAGTTCGAGACACGACGAACCTGATTCCCGGGGTGACACCCGCGCAAAGCTCCAGCTGAGGTCAGAGAGATGCAAGTGTTGAAGTAAAGCAGCAGTCCCTTAATGAAAATTAAAAAGCGCAGGAGTGGCGGGAGAGTAAAAGGAGAGTCCGCCAGCAGAATGCGGATCGCCGGCACCAAAGCAAGGAGCGGCTGCTAAGCATTATGGAGTGCCAAGCGGACACGATACAGGCGCTTGTAGCAATGCAGGCAGAGCACTTCCGCGCCTTCTCCCTCCTCGCCCCCACAGCCCTTGTCGCAAAACTTTCCCTTGTGCCCCCATGTCACCTCCAACCCACTTTCCCCAGCATCCAGGTTCTTACCGCCACCAGCTCCCTCCAACACCTGTAGCTTCACCACCCAGCCCTGCAAACTACGACCCTTACCCACTCCACTCAACCCCCATCATCATGCATTTTAGTCTGCCAGAAGTGCCGCGCTCATTGCACACCACTCCAGACAGGAAGGCTGAGTATAACAGGACATACGCAAATCTGTGATTGTACTAAAAAGAACAGGATTACTTGTGGCACCTTAGAGACTAACACATTTATTTCAGCATAAGCCTTTTCTGTTTCCCAAGCAGTTGTTCCTTTCAATAAATGGAAATTTTGGCTTTGAAAACATTCTTTATTATTGAATTAAGTAAAAGATACTTGAATTAAGTAAAGCCCAGGAAAGCAACAGGCACTGCAAGTCAGTGTAGCAAACACAGATTCCTACGAACATTGGAACCCAGCCCTGTGCTGGGCCCCTCTAATAGCCCTGCTCTCTAGCTGTTCAAATTGAGCCTCCAGGTGTTGAACCTCCAAGGTCCATGCCTGAGTGAATCTTTCACCGTTCCCTTCACAAATGTTATGGAGGGTACAGCACGCGGATATAACCGTGGGGATGTTATCGGCCAGGTCCAGCTTCCCATACAGACAGTGCCAGCGGCCCTCTAAATGTCCAAAAGCACACTCCACAGTCATTCTGCACCGACTCAGCCTGTTGTTGAACCACCCCTTGCTGCTGTGTCAAGGCTCCCTGTGTAGGGTTTCATGAGCCACTGCATTAACGGGTAAGCAGGGTCTCCAAGGATCACAATGGGCATTTCGACTTCCCCTACGGTGATCCTCTGGTCTGGGAAGAAAGTCCCAGCTTGCAGCTTCCTGAACAGGCCTGTGTTCTGAAAGATGCGTGCGTCATGTCCATGAAACGCCCACGGTGATCCACAAGCGCCTGGAGAAACATAGAGAAATACCTGGAGGCTAGGTGGGCTGTCTGGAGTTGCCAGCTTCCAGATTGCAAAAGCCACCTGCTTCTCCACCGTCAGGGCAGCTCTCAATCTCATGTCCTTGCGCCGCAGGGTGGGGGCGAGCTCCTCACACAGCCCCATGAAAGTGGCTTTTCTCATCCGAAAGTTATGCAGCCACTGCTCATCATCCCAGACTTGCATGACGATGTGATTCCCACCATTCAGTGCTTGTTTCCCGAGCCCAAAAGCGGCGTTCCGTGTTGGTGAGCATGTCCATGAATGCCACAAGCATTCATCAGAATGCCATCAGCATATTCCTCAGCACTTCGTGCTCCATTCTCACAGACCGAAAGGGAAGACAGAGCACGCAGTACAAAAAACGTTGAAAGATGGTGCCAAATGAAGACGGAAGCACAGGGATTGCTGGGATGCGAAGCGATACATCACGGGGCTTTGGGACAGGACCCAAAATGCCCCTTCCCACAAGCCACAGCGCCAGAATGGGAAGAGGTGCTCTGTGGGATAGCTGCCCATAATGCACCGCTCCCAATGCGGCTGCAGGTGCCGCAAATGTGGCCACACCAGTGCGCTTGCAGCTGACAATGTGAACACACTGCAGGGTTTCCCTACTGTGTTCTCCGAGGGCTGGTTTAACTCTCAGCCCTCTACATCTGCAAGTGTAGCCATGCCCGAAGCCTGTATCCACAAAAACGAGGAGTCTGGTGGTACCTTAAAGACTAACCGATTTATTTGGGCATAAGCTTTCGTGGGTAAAAAAACCCCTCACTTCAGATGCATGGAGTGAAAATTACAGATACAGGCATAGATATACTGACACATGAAGAAAAGGGAGTTACCTTACAAGTGGAGAACCAGAGTTGATAAGGTCAATGCAGTCAGGGCGGATGTGGTCCACTCCCAATAATTGACAAGGAGGTGTCAATACCAAGACAGGGAAAATTGCTTTTGTAGGGAGCCAGCCACTCCCTGTCCCTATTCAACCCCAAATTAATGGTGGTAAGCTTGCAAATGAATTGTAGCTCTGCAATTTCTCTTTGAAGTCTGTTTTTGAAGGTTTTTTTGTTGAAAGATGGCTACTTTTAAATCTGTTGAATGTCCAGAGAGATTGAAGTGTTCTTCTACTGGCTTTTGTATGTTACCGTTCCTGATGTCTGATTTGTGTCCATTTATTCTTTTACGTAGAGACTGTCCGGTTGGGCCAGTGTACATGGCAGAGGAGCATTGCTGGCACGTGATGTCATATATCACATTAGTAGATGTGCAGGTGAATGAACAAACCCCTGATGGTGTGGCTGATGTTGCTGGGTCCTCTGATGGTGTTGCTAGAGTAGATATGGGGACAAAGTAGGCAATGGGGTTTGTTTCAGAGATTGGTTCCTGGGTTAGTGTTTCAGTGGTGTGGTGTGTGTGTAGTTGCTGGTGAATATTTGCTTCAGGTTGGGGGGCTGTCGTTAAGCGAGGACTGGCCTGCCTCCCAAGGTCTGTGAGAGTGAGGGATCGTTTTCCAGAATAGGTTGTTGATCGTTGATGATGTGCTGGAGAGGTTTTAGCTGGGGGCTGTACGTGATGGCCAGTGGTGTTCTGTCGTTTTCCTTTTTGGGCCTGTCCTGTAGTATATGACTTCTGGGTGCCCATCTCGCTCTATCAATCTGTTTCCTCATTTCCCCAGGTGGTTATTGTAGTTTTAAGAATGCTTGATTAAGATCTTGTAGGTGTTTGCTGGCACATAGAATCATAGAATCATAGAATCTCAGGGTTGGAAGGGACCTCAGGAGGTCATCTAGTCCAACCCCCTGCTCAAAGCAGGACCAAACCCAATTAGATCATCCCAGCCAGGGCTTTGTCAAGCCTGACCTTAAAAACATCTAAGGAAGGAGATTCCACCACCTCCCTAGGTAACCCATTCCAGTGCTTCACCACCCTACTAGTGAAAAAGGTTTTCCTAATATCCAACCTAAACCTCCCCCTCTGCAACTTGAGACCATTACTCCTTGTTCTGTCATCTTCTACCACTGAGAACAGTCTAGATCCATCCTCTTTGGAACCCCCTTTCAGGTAGTTGAAAGCAGCTATCAAATCCCCCCTCATTCTTCTCTTCTCCAGGCTAAACAATCCCAGTTCCCTCAGCCTCTCCTCATAAGTCATGTGCTCGAGCCCCCTAATCATTTTTGTTGCCCTCCGTTGGACTCTTTCCAATTTATCCACATCCTTCTTGTAGCGTGGGGCCCAAAACTGGACACAGTACTCCAAATGAGGCCTCACCAGTGCCGAATAGAGGGGAATAATCACGTCCCTCGATCTGCTGGAAATGCCCCTACTTATACAGCCCAAAATGCCGTTAGCCTTCTTGGCAACAAGGGCACACTGTTGACTCATATTCAGCTTTTCGTCCACCGTAACCCCTAGGTCCTTTTCTGCAGAACTGCTGCCCAGCCATTCGGTCCCTAGTCTGTAGCAGTGCATGGGATTCTTGCGTCCTAAGTGCAGGACTCTGCACTTGTCCTTGTTGAAGTTCATCATATTTCTTTTGGCCCAATCCTCTAATTTGTCTAGGTCCCTCTGTATCCTGTCCCTACCCTCCAGCGTATCAACCACTCCTCCCAGTTTAGTGTCATCTGCAAACTTGCTAAGGGTGCAGTCCACACCATCCTCCAGATCGTTGATGAAGATATTGAACAAAACCGGCCCCAGCACCGACCCTTGGGGCACTCCACTTGATACCGGCTGCCAACTAGACATGGAGCCATTGATCACTACCCGTTGAGCACGACCATCTAGCCAGTTTTCTATCCACCTTACCGTGCATTCATCCAGCCCATACTTCTTTAGCTTGCTGGCAAGAACACTGTGGGAGACTGTATCAAAAGCTTTGCTAAAGTCAAGAAATAGCACATCCACTGCTTTCCCCTCATCCACAGAGCCGGTTATCTCATCATAGAAGGCAATTAGGTTAGTCAGGCATGACTTGCCCTTGGTGAATCCATGCTGACTGTTCCTGATCACTTTCCCCTCCTTTAAGTGGTTCAGAATTGATTCCTTGAGGACCTGTTCCATGATTTTTCCAGGGACTGAGGTGAGACTGACTGGCCTGTAGTTCCCCGGATCTTCCTTCTTCCCTTTTTTAAAGATGGGCACTACATTAGCTTTTTTCCAGTCATCCGGGACCTCCCCCGATTGCCATGATTTGTCAAAGATAATGGCCAATGGCTCTGCAATCACATCGGCCAACTCCTTTAGCACCCTCGGATGCAGTGCATCCGGCCCCATGGACTTGTGTTCGTCCAGCTTTTCTAAATAGTCCCGAACTACTTCTTTCTCCACAGAGGGCTGGTCACCTCCTCCCCATACCGTGCTGCCGAGTGCAGCCGCCTGGGAGCTGACCTTGTCTGTGAAGACAGAGGCCAAAAAAGCATTGAGTACACTAGCTTTCTCCACATCCTCTGTCACTAGGTTCCCTCCCTCATTCAGCAAGGGGCCCACACTTTCCTTGACTTTCTTCTTGTTGCTCACATACCTGAAGAAACCCTTCTTGTTACTCCTAACATCTCCGGCTAGCTGCAACTCCAAGTGTGATTTGGCCTTCCTAATTTCACTCCTGCATGCCTGAACAATATTTATATACTCCTCCCTGGTCACTTGTCCAATCTTCCACTTCTTGTAAGCTGCTTTTTTGTGTTTAAGACGAGCAAGGATTTCACTGTTAAGCCAAGCTGGTCGCCTGCCATATTTACTTTTCTTTCTACACCTCGGGATGGTTTGTTCCTGCAACCTCAATAAGGAGTCTTTAAAATACAGCCAGCTTTCCTCGACTCCTTTCCCCCTCATGTTATTCTCCCAGGGGACCTTGCCCATCAGTTCCCTGAGGGAGTCAAAGTCTGCTTTTCTGAAGTCCAGGGTCTCTGTTCTACTGCTCTCCTTTCTTCCTTGTGTCAGGATCCTGAACTCAACCATCTCATGGTCACTGCCTCCCAGGTTCCCATCCACTATTGCTTCCTCTACTATTTCCTCCCTGTTTGTGAGAGCAGGTCAAGAAGAGCTTTTCCCCTAGTTGGTTCCTCCAGCACTTGCACCAGGAAATTGTCCCCTACACTTTCCAAAAACTTCCTGGATTGTCTGTGGACCGCTGTATTGCTCTCCCAGCAGATATCGGGGTGATTAAAGTCACCCATGAGAACCAGGGCCTGTGATCTAGTAACTTCTGTTAGTTGCTGGAAGAAAGCCTCGTCCACCTCATCCCCCTGGTCTGGTGGTCTGTAGCAGACTCCCACCACGACATTACCCATGTTGCTCCCACTTCTAAATTGAATCCAGAGACTCTCAGGTTTTTCTGCAGTTTCATACTGGAGCTCTGAGCAGTCATACTGCTCTCTTACATACAACGCAACTCCCCCACCTTTTCTGCCCTGCCTATCTTTCCTGAACAGTTTATATCCATCCATGACAGTACTCCAATCATGTGAGTTATCCCACCAAGTCTCTGTTATTCCAATTACATCATAATTCCTTGACTGTGCCAGGACTTCCAGTTCTCCCTGCTTGTTCCCCAGGCTTCTTGCATTTGTGTATAGGCATTTAAGAGAACTCACCGATCGTCCTGCTGTCCCAGTGTGGGGCAGGAGCCCTCCCCTCTTGCACTCACCTACTTGTGCTTCCTCCCGGTATCCCACTTCCCCACTTACCTCGGGGCTTTGGTCTCCTTCCCCCGGTGAACCTAGTTTAAAGCCCTCCTCACTAGGTTAGCCAGCCTGCTTCCAAAGATGCTCTTCCCTCTCTTCGTCAGGTGGAGCCCATCTCTGCCTAGCACTCCTTCTTGGAACACCATCCCATGGTCAAAGAATCCGAACCCTTCTCTCCGACACCATCTGCGTAGCCATTCGTTGACTTCCACGATTCGACGGTCTCTACCCCGGCCTTTTCCTTCCACAGGGAGAATGGACGAGAACACCACTTGCGCCTCAAACTCCTTTATCCTTCTTCCCAGAGCCACGTAGTCTGCAGTAATACGCTCAAGGTCATTCTTGGCAGTATCATTGGTGCCCACGTGGAGAAGCAGGAAGGGGTAGCGATCTGAGGGCTTGATGAGTCTCGGCAGTCTCTCCGTCAGATCACGAATCCTAGCCCCTGGCAAGCAGCACACCTCTCGGTGTTCCTGGTCAGGGTGGCAGATAGATGACTCAGTCCCCCTGAGGAGAGAGTCCCCGACCACCACCACCCTCCTCCTCCTCTTGGGAGTGGTGGTCGTGGAACCCCCATCTCTAGGACTGTGCATCTCATGCCTTCCAGTCAGTGGAGTCTCCTTCTGCTCTGTTCCCTCAGAGGTATCATTCACTCCACTCTCTGCACTAGTACCTGTGGAGAGAACATGAAAACGGTTGCTCATCTGAATATGCGTTTCTGGTACATGGACTTGTCTCATACTCTTTCCTCTTCTGGAGGTCACATGCCGCCAGTGGTCCTCACTGGCCTTCTGTCCCCGCTGCATAGCCTGCTCTGAATCCTCAGAACACTGTGCCCGCTGAAGCCGATCCTGACGTCTATCCAGGAACTCCTCATTTTCTTTTATGGAACGCAGGGTTGATACTCGTTTCTCCAGACCTTGAATCTTCTCTTCCAATATGGAGATCAGCTTGCACTTTGTACAGACAAAGTCGCTTCTATCCTGTGGAAGAAAGACAAACATGGCACATCCTGTGCAGGTCACGACAGCGGATCGCTCAGCATCCATAGTCCCTTCCTTTGAAGAGTTTCCTCACTCAGCTGGTTCACAGCTGACTGACTGTCTTCTTAGAAGAGCGTGGAACAAAGCACTCCCAAATCACACTATTCAAACAGGAAATCAAACACGGTCAAACTGCCAATCTGTCCCCACAACAGATACTCGCAGCCCCTTGGTAGCTCTGCCTTTAGTTTGGGTTAAAGGAGTTAGGAATGGCAAGAGTACCTTGCCCCCTTCGCACTCCCCTTCCCAACTCCCTCTCAAACTCCCCTGTTTGCAGCCCTGTTCGCAAAGCTCCCTGGTCGCTTGCTCACTGCTTTATAAAGCCCTGGCCTGCCTGATTGATTAGCCCCGCCCCCTGGTGTAGAAACTCACAGCTTCCAACTGCCAGCCACAGCACACGGTCCTGCAAACAAACAAACGAATGAACAGACAGACAGACACAAGTACCCCCAAACACACACTACAGACAGCCACTTACCCCAAGGGTCCTGTATTTGCTCCTGCTTTACCTGGAGCAATTCCTCTCAAACTCCCCTGTTTGCAGCCCTGTTCGCAAAGCTCCCTGGTTGCTTGCTCACTGCTTTATAAAGCCCACATGATGGCATATATCACATTAGTAGATGTGCAGGTGAATGATGCAACCGCATTTGTTCCAATCCCTCAGACAGAGACAAACACCTACAAGATCTTTATCAAGCATTTTGAAAACTAGAATACCCAACTACTGTGATATACTATATAACCTCTATTTATTAACAATCACCAAAACCAGAATGCACACACTCCATGTACAGTGCTCACCACTCCCAATAAGACAGATGAACTTTTCTTGATGGACGGTCAGGATCAGAAAATAAGAAAGAAATAAATACTTGTGGCACCTTAGAGACTAACAAATTTATTTCAGCATAAGCTTTCGTGGGTTAGAACCCACTTCATCGGATGCATGGAATGGAACATACAGTGGACAGATATTTATACAGTCAGAGAGACATGATAAGGTGGAAGTGCCTATACCAACCTTAAGAGGCTAATTAATTGAGAGGAACCATAACAGCAGGGGAAGAAAAACCTTTGAAGTGATAAACAAGATGGCCATTGCGGACAGTTGACACACAGGTGTGAATGAGGATCGTTAACTTAAGGGAAATAGAATCAATTAACGTAATGGCCAAGCCATTCCAAGTCTCTCTTTAATCCTGAGTTGATGGCATCTAGTTTGCATATCAATTCAAGTTGAACAGCTTCTCGTTGTAGCCTGTTTACGTTTATCTGTTGTAAAATTGCGACCTTTAAGTCTGTCACTGAGTGGTTAGGGAGGTTGAAATGTTCTCCTACTGGTTTTTGAATGTTATAATTCCTGATGTCAGATTTATGTTCGTTTATTCTTTTGCGTAGAGACTGTCCAATTTGGCCAATGTACATGGCAGAGGGGCATTGCTGGCACATGATGTCATAAATCACATTAGTAGATGTGCAGGTGAATGAGTCCCTGATGGTGTGGCGGATGTGATTAGGTCCTATGACGGTATCACTTGAATAGATATGTGGACAGAGTTGGCATCGGGCTTTGTTGCAAGGATAGGTTCCTGGGTTAGTGTTTTTGTTGTATGGTGTGTGGTTGCTGGTGAGTATTTGCTTCAGGTTGGGGGGCTGTCTGTAAGCGAGGATTGGTCTGTCCCCCAAGATCTGTGAGAGTGAGGGATCATCTTTCAGGATAGGTTGTAGATCTTTGATGATGCGCTGGAGAGGTTTTAGTGGGGGGCTAAAAGTGACGGCTAGTGGCATTCTGTTGTTTTCTTTTTTGGGCCTGTCCTGTAGTAGGTGACCCCTGGGTACTCTTTTGGCTCTGTCAATCTGTTTTTTTACTTCAGCAGGTGGGTATTGTAGTTTTAAGAATGCTTGATAGAGATCTTGTAGGTGTTTGTCTCTGTCAGAGGGATTGGAGCAAATGCGGTTGTATCTTAGAGCTTGGCTGTAAACAATGGATCGTGTGGTGTGTCCTGGATGGAAGCTGGAGGCATGTAGGTAAGTATAGCGGTCAGTAGGTTTCCGGTATAGGGTGGTGTTTATGTGACCATCGCTTATTACCACAGTAGTGTCTAGGAAATGGACCGTTTGTGTGGACTTGTCTAGGCTGAGGTTGATGGTGGGATGGAAATTGTTGAAATCATGGTGGAATTCCTCAAGGGCTTCTTTTCCATGGGTCCAAATGATGAAGATATCATCAATGTAGCACAAGTAGAGTAGGTGTGTTAGGGGACCATCTGGGGGACTCCAGTTTCTGCACGGTGTCATTGGCAGAGTGTTGAGGTCTAGCAGGTCTGATCTTTGGGGCTGTGTCCTGGAGTTCGTTCCCAAATAACTTCCTTTTGGACCCTAGTTTATATAGTGAAATTTGAGTCCTTTTAATTATGCCTTAACCAATCATTATACTAAAATTTTACTAACCAATCCTAACATAGTGTTAAAAAATTCTTTAACCAAGCCTACCCCACCACCTTAATTAATTTACACCTAGCAAAATTAATTATGTAACACAAACTGTTAAAGAACCAGACAGAGACTATACAGATAAACAATAGGGGAGTGGGGATCATAATGACAAAACAATAAAGAAATGAGGATTTCACAACCACAGCTATTGATAAGTGATTTCTTGACGGACAGAACTATCAAACTAAGTTTGCTTTAACCATCTTAAGATCTGTTTCTTTATCTGGTGATAGTGGGTGCCATTAGGACGGGGTCTCCTTCTTAACAGTCTGATATTACATTGTTTTAATGTACTTTAGATGGAATCTGAGGATGTGACTTCCTGCTTCTCAGCTAATGGCTGCGGCTTGGCTGCTGTTTTAATGTGGCTGCAGATGAAGGCTTTAGGCCTTACAATATGGCTGCAGAAAAGGCCTTATCCTTACAGTCTGCCATGAAAGTTGCTTTTGACGTTTGCAGCGATATGCATACAACGGATCTTTTGGTGCAGTTTTGTGTCTCTCTCTTGCAAACACATGATGTCTGCTTTGATGCCAGCTAGAATGTCAGCCTTTTCTGCAGAGAATCCTTCCTCACAATGAAACTGATGAGTAAGGCTGGGAATCTGTCGCAGAAGTCAGATTCCGTGACTTTCCATTACCTCTGGACTTCTGCAGGGGCTGGTGCTGGCTCAGGGGCTGCCCGAGCCAGGCAGCCCTTGGGCTAGCAGCAGCAATTTGGGTGTCTGGGAGGGGGGCTCAGGGCTAGGGGCAGGGGGTTGGAAGGTGTTGGGGGGTGCTTACCTCAGGGTGGGGGGCTCCCCGGCTCCCACTGGCATGGCCCTGCAGCTCCTAGGTGGCAGGGGGAGGGGAGGCCTCCATGCTGCCCTTGTCTGCCGGCCCCACCCCCGCAGCTCCAATTGGCTGTGGTTCCCGGCCAATGGGAGCTGCGGCAGCCGGCGCTTGTGGCAGGAGCAGCGGAGCCCCTGTCCTGGTCCTCCACCGCCTAGGAGCTGCAGGGACGTGGAGCTGGGTAGGAAGCCCTTGCCAGCCCTGCCAACCCTCTCAGCACCAGCAGGGGTCCCACTCCTGGACCATGCACCGCAACCCCCCCTCCCCCCCTCCTAGCGCCCGCACCCTCCCCCAAGCACTAGCGGTGCCCCACCCCAAGCACCCGCAGCCCCCTGCCCAAGTTTTAAGTCACGGGGGAATTTTTAGTAAAAGTCATGGACAGATCACGGGCCCGTGAATTTTCATTTATTGCCCATGAATTTTACTAAAAATACGCGTAACTAATACTTAGCCTTACTGATGAGTGCCATCTTTGGCTGAGGCCCTGAAAGGAGCTCTTTATGTTGACGTTAGACACTGAGGCTGCAATAGAAGACAATTGTCAGCTTTGGTCTCTCACATGGTTAATTTCAATAGGAGATGAACAAGTCATGATGTGCATGTATCTGACACAACCCCCATTTTGCAACATTATTGAACTGGATTTTTTCAGAAGCAATAAATAGGTTTGGTTAAGTGTTAGATGGAGTAACAAGTCTGTTTGGAAACTCCGTGTGAATATTAGCCTTTTGGTGGTTGCTGATTTATCATTTTGACATCCAAAAGGATGTGGTAGGAATGCGTCCATGGCAGTTTGAGGTTTATTTTTGTTGAACTAATCGATAGTTAACCTCCATTTAAAATGTACGCTGGGATACATTGATTTTACTAAGGTTTTTTGGATTCTGTTTTTTAAAATAGAAACCTTTTCTTTTGCATTGTTCTTTTTCTGATATCCAGCCACAGAGGTTCTGTATCAGAGGGGTAGCTGTGTTAGCCTGGATCTGTAGACGCGACAAAGAGTCCTGTGGCACCTTATAGACTAGCAGAGGTATTGGAGCATAAGCTTTCGTGGGTGAATACCCACTTCTTCAGATGCATGCAGTGGAAATGCATGTCTGTAGCCAGACAGAGCGCCTGAACATGGATGCTTCTACCCAGATCCTGGTGTGGTTTTGCAGGGACTGTAACTTGATATTTCCACTTACTGATATCCAGGCTGGGGGGACCATCCAATGTGGGGGGATTTGATAGCTGCTTTCAACTACCTGAAAGGGGGTTCCAAAGAGGATGGATCTAGACTGTTCTCAGTGGTAGAAGATGACAGAACAAGGAGTAATGGTCTCAAGTTGCAGAGGGGGAGGTTTACGTTGGATATTAGGAAAACCTTTTTCACTAGTAGGGTGGTGAAGCACTGGAATGGGTTACCTAGGGAGGTGGTGGAATCTCCTTCCTTAGAGGTTTTTAAGGTCAGGCTTGACAAAGCCCTGGCTGGGATGATTTAGTTGGGTTTGGTCCTGCTTTGAGCAGGGGTTGGACTAGATGACCTCCTGAGGTCCCTTCCAACCCTGAGATTCTATGATTCTATGACAGGTGCCTGCTGGTGGAATCTCTCAGGCAGCAGGTGGGAGAGCTACAGAAGGAGGTGGCTAGATTGAGGAGCATCCAAGTCCATGAACAATTCCTGGGCAGTGTCCATGTGGAGACAGCTGAGGTAGCTGTCCCAGTACACAGGACTGCTTACACACCACTGGTGGAGGAGGAAATGGCTCAGGGTGGACACTGGCAGCTGGTTACTTCTGGCAGCAGGCAGTGCTCCACCCCTGCTCCAAACCCTGCCGCCGTGGTAATAGGAAACCGTTATGCTCTTCTTGATACAGGAGAGAAGGAATCTCCCCCTACAGCAGAGGAGGAGAAGCCTCGTACCCCTAAGGCTGGGAAGTCTGCTGCCACCACTGTGAATAGGAAACGTAGGGTAGTGGTGGTCGGAGACTCTCTGCTGAGGGGGACGGAGGCGCCCATCTGTCGCCCTGACATTTCATCTCGGGAGGTATGCTGCCTGCCGGGGGCCCGTATCCAAGACGTTACGGAGGCATTGTCAAGGATTATCCGGCCCTCTGACTACTACCCCATGCTACTCATCCATGTGGGCACAAATGATACTGCGAGGTGTGACACTGAGCAGAATAAGAGTGACTACAGGGCTCTGGGAGTACGGGTGAAGGAGTTTGGAGCGCAGGTGGTATTCTCTTCGATCCTTCCTGTCAAAGGTAGGGGCCTGGGCAGAGACAGGTGCATCGTGGAGGTGAATGCCTGGCTGCAAAGATGGTGTCGCCAGGAGGGCTTTGGCTTCCTCAACCACGGGATGCTAATCCAGGAAGAACTGCTAGGCAGAGATGGCGTTCACCTTTCGAGGAGGGGAAAGACCCTATTTGGATACAGACTGGCTAACCTAGTGAGGAGGGCTTTAAACTAGGTTCGACGGGGACAGGTGAGCAAAGCCCACAAGTAAGTGGAGAACATGGGGACCTGGGAGATGGGTCGGAAATAGGAGGGGGCGTGGGCTCTAATGACAAAGAGATAGGAGGGTCAGGGCAAAACTGGGAGGCAAGATCAAATCAGTATCTTAGATGCCTGTATACAAATGTGAGAAGTATGGGTAATAAGCAGGAAGAACTGGAAGTGCTAATAAATAAATTCAACTATGACATTGTTGGTATCACCGAAACTTGGTGGGATAATACACATGATTGGAATGTTGGTGTGGATGGGTACAGCTTGCTCAGGAAGGACAGACAGGGGAAAAAGGGAGGAGGTGTTGCCTTACATATTAAAAATGTACACACTTGGACTGAGGTGGAGATGGACATAGGGGGCGGAAGTGTTGAGAGTCTCTGGGTTAGGCTAAAAGGGGTAAAAAACAAGGGTGATGTCATGCTAGGAGTCTACTACAGGCCACCTAACCAGGTGGAAGAGGTGGATGAGGCTTTTTTTAAACAACTAACAAAATCATCCAAAGCCCAAGATTTGGTGGTGATGGGGGACTTCAACTATCCAGATATATGTTGGGAAAATCACACAGCGGGGCACAGACTATCCAATAAGTTCTTGGACTGCATTGCAGACAACTTTTTATTTCAGAAGGTTGAGAAAGCTACTAGAGGGGAAGCTGTTCTAGATTTGATTTTAACAAATAGGGAGGAACTCATTGAGAACTTGAAAGTAGAAGGCAGCTTGGGTGAAAGTGATCATGAAATCCTAGAGTTCACAATTCTAAGGAAGGGTAGAAGGGAGTACATCAAAATAGAGACAATGGATTTCAGGAAAGCGGATTTTGGTAAGCTCAGAGAGCTGATAGGTAAGGTCCCATGGAAATCAAGACTGGGGAAAAACAACTGAGGAGAGCTGGCAGTATTTCAAAGGGACACTATTAAGGGCCCAAAAGCAAACTATTCCACTGGGTAGGAAAGATAGAAAATGTGGCAAAAGACCACCTTGGCTTAACCACGAGATCTTGCAAGATCTAAAAAATAAAAAGGAGTCATATAAAAAATGGAAACTAAGACAAATTACAAAGGATGAATATAGGCAAACAACACGGGAATGCAGGGGCAAGATTAGAAAGGCAAAGGCACAAAATGAGCTCAAACTAGCTACAGGAATAAAGGGAAACAAGAAAACTTTTTATCAATACATTAGAAGCAAGAGGAAGACCAAGGACAGGGTAGGCCCACTACTCAGTGAGGAGGGAGAAACAGTAACAGGAAACTTGTAAATGGCAGAGATGCTTAATGACTTCTTTGTTTCGGTCTTCACCGAGAAGTCTGAGGGAATGCCTAACATAGTGAGTGCAAATGGGAAGGGGGAAGGTTTAGAAGATAAAATAAAAAAAGAACAAGTTAAAAATCACTTAGATAAGTTAGATGCCTGCAAGTCACCAGGACCTGATGAAATGCATCCTAGAATACTCAAGGCGCTAATAGAGGAGGTATCTGAGCCTCTAGCTATTATCTTTGGTAAATCATGGGAGACAGGAGAGATTCCAGAAGACTGGAAAAGGGCAAATATAGTGCCCATCTATAAAAAGGGAAATAAAAACAACCCAGGAAACTACAGACCAGTTAGTTTAACTTCTGTGCCAGGGAAAATAATGGAGCAAGTAATTAAGGAAATCATCTGCAAACACTTGGAAGGTGGTAAGGTGATAGGGAATAGCCAGCATGGATTTGTAAAGAACAAATCATGTCAAACCAATCTGATAGCTTTCTTTGATAGGATAACGAGTCTTGTGGATAAGGGAGAAGCGGTGGATGTGGTATACCTAGACTTTAGTAAGGCATTTGATACGGTCTCGCATGATATTCTTATCAATAAACTAGGGAAATACAACTTAGATGGGGCTACTATAAGGTGGGTGCGCAACTGGCTGGATAACCGTACTCAGAGAGTAGTTATAAATGGTTCTCAATCCTGCTGGAAAGGTATAACGAGTGGGGTTCCGCAAGGATCTGTTTTGGGACCGGCTCTGTTCAATATCTTCATCAATGACTTGGATATTGGCATAGAAAGTACGCTTATTAAGTTTGCAGATGATACCAAACTGGGAGGGATTGCAACTGCTTTGGAGGATAGGGTCATAATTCAAAATGATCTGGACCAATTGGAGAAATGGTCAGAGGTAAACAGGATGAAGTTTAATAAGGACAAATGCAAAGTGCTCCACTTAGGTAGGAACAATCAGTTTCACACATACAGAATGGGAGGAGACTGTCTAGGAAGGAGTACGGCAGAAAGGGATCTAGGGGTTATAGTGAACCACAAGCTAAATATGAGTCAACAGTGTGATGCTGTTGCAAAAAAAGCAAACATGATTCTGGGCTGCATTAACAGGTGTGTTGTGAGCAAGACACGAGAAGTCATTCTTCCGCTCTACTCTGCACTGGTTAGGCCTCAACTGGAGTATTGTGTCCAGTCCTGGGCACCGCATTTCAAGAAAGATGTGGAGACATTGGAGAGGGTCCAGAGAAGAGCAACAAGAATGATTAAGGGTCTAGAGAACATGACCTACGAAGGAAGGCTGAAGGAATTGGGTTTGTTTAGTTTGGAAAAGAGAAGACTGAGAGGGGACATGATAGCGGTCTTCAGGTATCTAAAAGGGTGTCATGAGGAGGAGGGAGAAAACTTGTTCATCTTAGCATCTGAGGATAGAACAAGAAGCAATGGGCTTAAACTGCAGCAAGGGAGGTTTAGGTTGGACATTAGGAAAAAGTTCCTAACTGTCAGGGTGGTTAAACACTGGAATAAACTGCCCAGGGAGGTTGTGGAATCTCCATCTCTGGAGATATTTAAGAGTAGGTTAGATAAATGTTTATCAGGGATGGTCTAGACAGTAATTGGTCCTGCCATGAGGGCAGGGGGCTGGACTCGATGACCTCTTGAGGTCCCTTCCAGCCCTAGAATCTATGAATCTATGAAATGTCCAGAGGCAGGTATAAATATGCAGGGAAGAGTCAGGCTAGAGATAACGAGGTTAGTTCAATCAGGGAGGGTGAGGCCCTCTTCTAGCAGGTTCTGTAGTAGATTTATAGAGTGCCAATCATATGTTCATCTCCCGTGTGATTTAGAAAATAGTGATGATGAGCCTGGTGAGGCTTTTTTTTGAGGGGGGGGGGGCAAGGAAAGGTTTTTCTTTTGCGGATTACTGTAAAGGCAAGCCATTGCAATTTGTAGAACGTTAGGAAAGGAATTGATAATAATCTGGAAAATATCAAACAACACCATATAAATCCATCGTGTGCCCACACCTTGAATGCTGTGTACAGAACTGTGTACACAGCTCTTTCCATCTCAGAAAAGATACTACAGTTGGTAAAAGTACACAGAAGGGCAACAATTAGGGGTATAAGTGAGAAATCCATAACAAAAAGGAATGATAATGCAGGCTGTGAAAGCAAAACAAAATTCCTTTTGTCAGATTTAAATTCCCCCATTTTGCTGGCATTTAGTCATCATTTAACTCCAGAGCTCACATTTACCTGAGTGTTCTGATTAATGGCAAAATTAGGTTGAAGTTGCAAGGATGTTAGATCTGAAGTGACTGAAGGGAGAATACCTGGGGAAAAATGTTGATCACACTACAACACAAATCACATGGATGCTGACTTCAGGTAGTGTGTAGAGACTCAGAAATTAAGGCCCCAGTTCAGCAAGGCACCACGTGCCTAGGACAGTGGATAAAAATCAACAATCAAAAATAAAAAATATTAGATTTTTTAATTTACATTAAATATTAGTTTTTAATAAACCTATTTTAAAATTAAATGTGAAATTATGACAACCTATGTTAAGGCCTAATATTATAATCATTTAAATGAAATAATATTTAGTACCTATTTGTTGCCAAATTTTAAAGAAAGTCAACCACTGAACTGATGGAAGTCCCTAGCTAAGCACCTGGAACCAGAGTTTGAAGTGCTAAACTAGCTTTTGACAGCAGTGGCCTCTTCTGCAGGTGCAGAGAAAATATTGTCTTCATTTCAGTTTATTCAGCTAGTTCATTTCAATGGCTAGTTCATTCAGAGTTAAGAAACCAACTGGAGCTGCTAAAGCAATAGTTTCTTTTCCACTTCAAATCTACGCATAAAAATTAGGTGTGGGAGGGTGAGATCAACTACTTTTTACATCTTGAAGGACATGGTGACCAAAAGTAACTGGTTTCAGAGTAGTAGCCGTGTTAGTCTGTGTCAGCAAAAAGAAAATAAGAAAAGGAATACTTGTGGCACCTTAGAGACTTAACAAATTTATTTCAGCATAAGCTTTCGTGGACTACAGTCCGCTTCGTCAGATGCATAGAATGGAACATACAGTAGGAGAATATTTATACATTCAGAGAAACATGGAAAGGTGGAAGTAACCATACCAACTGTAAAAGGCTAATTAATTGAAAGGAACTGTTATCAGCAGGGGAAAGAAACTTTTGAAGTGATCATCAAGATGGCCCATTACGGACAGTTGACACAAAGGTGTTAAGGGTATTTAACTAGGATATTAAACTAGGGGAAATAGATTCAATTAATATAATGACCGAGCCATTCCCTGTCTTTATTCAAACCTAAGGTAATGGTATCTAGTTTGCATATTAATTCTAGTTCAGCAGTTTCTCGTTGGACTCTGTTTTTGAAGTTTTTCTGTTGCAAAATTGCCACCTTTAAGTCTGTCATTGAGTGATCAGGGAGGTTGAAGTGTTCACCTACTGGCTTTTGAATGTGATGATTCCTGACGTCAGATTTGTGTCCATTTATTCTTTTGCGTAGAGACTGTCCAGTTTGGCCAGTGTACATGGCAGAGGGGCATTGCTGGCACATGATGGCATATATCACATTGGTAGAAGTGCAGGTGAACGAGCTCCTGATGGTGTGGCTGATGTGATTAGGTCCTATGATGGTGTCACTTGAATAGATATGTGGACAGAGTTGGCATCGGGCTTTGTTGCAAGGATAGGTTCCTGGGTTAGTGTTTTTGTTGTATGGTGTGTGGTTGCTGGTGAGTATTTGCTTCAGGTTGGGGGGCTGTCTGTAAGCGAGGACTGATCTGTCTCCCAAGATCTGTGAGAGTGACTGGTTCAGTTCACTAACTATAGATAATACTTCCTTAATTTTAAAAGTAAAACATGTTTTGATAAACTTTTTATAAGCTTTTTTCTTATGTTCTAGCACATTTAAGGTAGGTTTATTTCACTAATAGTTTTTTAAATGCTGTTTTTGTGCATTTTTAATTGAATTTGAATTTCCATCCAAATTAAGCTTGATGCAAATCACAAGTAAATTTTTTTTTTAAAAATCTAGTAAATAAAATTTAACATAAACATAAACAAGAATCTGAATAAGTGTCAGGCTATGTAACTGTTAATAGAGTATATATAGACATAGTATAGCCTTCTATTATCAAAAAGAAGCACCAGTGTAAAGCCTATATTTAGTTGCAAATCAGCATATTTTAATGGTTACCAATTAGAATCAACATCTTTGAGAAAATAACTACAAACTATTAAAATAGATTGTTTAAAATCAAGGTTTCCTCCTTGCTGATTTAAATTATTATTGAAATCGGTGATTTAAATCCATTCACTTTGGTGCCTAGTCCCACAAAAGTCAGTAGGGCTACTTGTGTTAAAACTGAGTATGTGCCTAAATACCATGTTGAACCAGGACCTAAAGAAGTAGTGGATGTAAAGGCGATTCCTACACCTGAGCCATTCTTTTTAGGTGAGAAATCTGAGGAACAGTCCCAGATTGAGAAGGTTTTGGAACAAATTGATGAATTAAGCAGTAATAAGTCAACCAGGACAAATGGTATTCACCCAAGAGTCCTGAAGGAATTTGTATGAAATTATAGAATCATAGAATCTCAGGGTTGGAAGGCACCTCAGGAGGTCATCTAGTCCAACCCCCTGCTCAAAGCAGGACCAACCCCAACTAAATCATCCCAGCCAGGGCTTTGTCAGGCCTGACCTTAAAAACCTCTAAGGAAGGAGATTCTACCACCTCCCTAGGTAACCCATTCCAGTTCTTCACCACCCTACTAGTGAGAAAGTTTTTCCTAATATCCAGCCTAAACCTTCCCCTCTGCAACTTGAGACCATTACTCCTTGTTCTGTCATCTTCTACCACTGAGAACAGTCTAGATTCATCCTCTTTGGAACCCCCTTTCAGGTAGTTGAAAGCAGCTATCAAATCCCCCCTCATTCTTCTCTTCTGCAGGCTAAACAATCCCAGTTCCCTCAGCCTCTTCTCATAAGTCATGTGCTCCCACCCCCTAATCATTTTTGTTGCCCTCCGCTGGACTCTTTCCAATTTTTCCACATCCTTGTAGTGTGGGGCCCAAAACTGGACACAGTACTCCAGATGAGGCCTCTCCAATGCCTAATAGAGGGGAATGATCACGTCCCTCGATCTGCTGGAAATGCCCCTACTTATACAACCCAAAATGCCATTAGCCTTCTTGGCAACAAGGGCACACTGTTGACTCATATTCAGCTTTTTGTCCACTGTAACCCCTAGGTCCTTTTCTGCAGAACTGCTGCCCAGCCATTCGGTCCCTAGTCTATAGCAGTGCATGGGATTCTTCAATCCTAAATGCAGGACTCTGCACTTGTCCTTGTTGAACCTCATCAGATTTCTTTTGGCCCAATCCTCTAATTTGTCTAGGTCCCTCTGTATCCTATCCCTACCCTCCAGCGTATCAACCACTCCTCCCAGTTTAGTGTCATCTGCAAACTTGCTAAGGGTGCAGTCCACACCATCCTCCAGATCGTTAATGAAGATATTGAACAAAACCGGCCGCAGCACCGACCCAAATTGCAGAACTACTAACTGTGGTATGTAACCTGTCGCTTAAATCAACCTTTATACCAGTTTAATGGAGGCTCCAGAGGCAATCCTGGCAATTGCAGGCCAGTAAATCTAACGTGAGTACCATGCAAATTGGTTGAAACGACAGTAAAGAACAGAAATATCAGACGCTTGAATGATGTGAGGACACTTGAAGAGGAAGAGGACACGCTGAGGAAGAGTCAGCACGGCTTTCGTAAAGGGAAATCATGCCTCACCAATCTATTCGAATTCTTTGAGAGAGTAAAACATAAATAAGAGTGATCCAGTATATATTGGACCAGTGGACTTGGACTTTCAGAAAGCCTTTGGCAAGATCCCACACCAAAGGCTCTTAAGCAAAGCATGCAGTCATGGGAGATCCTGTCATGGATCAGTAACTGCTTAAAATATAGGAAACAAAGGATAGGAATAAATGGTCAGTTTTCACAATGAAGAGAGGTCAATAGCAGGGTCCCTCAAGGATCTGTACTGGGACCAGCGCTGTTCAACATAGTTATAAATTATCTGAAAAAGGGGGTAAACATCATGAGAGAGAATTTGCAGACCATGAAAACTTACTCAAGATAGTTAAGTCCAAAAATGGCAGATGAAATTCAATGTTGATAAATGCAAAGTGATGTACATTGGAAAACATAATCCCAACTACACAAAAACATGATGGGGTCTAACTGGTTGCCATGTTTGGGGTTGGGAAAGAATTTTCCCCCAGGGCAGATTGGCAGAGACACTGGGAGATTTTCACTTTCTTCTGCAGCATGGGCCACTCACAAGTTTAAACTAGAGTAAATGGTGGGTTCTCTGTAACTTGAAGTCTTTAAATCATGGTTTGAGGACTTCAGTAACTCAGCCAGAGGTTAGGGGCATAATGCAGGAGTGGGTGGGTGAGGGTCTATGCCCCCAATGTGCAGGAGGTCCCTTCTGGCCTTAAAGTCTGTGTCTATGAAAATGCCAGACAGGAGAAGGTATAAGAAAGAGTTGGATGGTAGGACATTTCGTCAGATGGGTTCAGGAATATTTGACTCTCGGTGTGGAATCCAAAGCCATTGTAGTTGATGGGAATTTTGCCATTGCTTTAATGGGGCCACGATGTCACTCTAGATTTTCACATTAATGATATAATAAGAGGAAGTTTGGGATTAGAATTTGGTTGCTATGGGTGGAATAGCATTGCTTTTTATATACAGCCTTTATTTTGTGACTTAGAGCTAATTTACAGTGAGGCTTTAATCAGAGGTAATTAATTAATGGGGGGGGGGAGAGAGAGAGCTCATTGGTTTGAGCATTGGCCTGCTAAACCCAGGGTTGTGAGTTCAATCCTTGAGGGGGCCATTTAGGGATCTGGGGAAAAAATCTGTCAGGGGACAGTACTTGGTCCTGCTAGTGAAGGCAGGGGACTGGACTCGATGTCCTTGAAAGGTCCTTCCAGTTCTAGGAGATTGGCATAGCTCCATTTATATTATTAAAAAAAAAAAAATTGGCACTATGAAATAGAGCGAGCATCCTTTGTGACACAGCTTGAGTCCACAAAAGATATGGAAAGAATTCAGGTAAAATGTGGTCAGTTTAATGTTTCCTTTTTACCAGGTTGCCATAAATGTCAATTATTCTGCACATGTGTGTAAATTATTGTTTATGGTATAATTAAATAAGTGTATGTACTTCCATTAAAGATTTAATGTTACGATATTTGATGTCTGTGACTGATTCTAGATGCAATAAAAACAAAAGTATAAAACGTATCAGTTTAATGTGCCACATTGAAGGGTTTTGGACATAAAAACTATATTGAGAGTGCCTTGATGGTTAAACTTGATTTCCCCCCAGCCTCCCCAGAGTCAATAGAAAGGGCATTCCACCAACTCCAGGGCTATGGCGGGAAAGAGATGAACAGTGCTGCTTCTATTCTTGCCAACTCCAAGCTCCAAAAGCACTGTAACATCTAAGGCAATTAATATTTAGTTGTCTAGGAGTTCAAGAAGACCCTGTCCATTAAAAGCTTCAAATATTAATGGGTAACAGTCATCTTAAAAATTACACTTCAGTTTGATTTAACTTTTTATACTTAGTAGGTAACAGGTGGGGTTATTGCAACTGAGATTAGACTAGTATTTTTCATTTTATTTGATTAATGTATTTGACAACACTCTCTGCATTGTCAGTGTTTCTCATGTTCTTATGGGCCTTTCACACAGCTGCAGGTGGAGGGACATTTTTAACTATAGGAAAATATAGTTGGAAGCCCTCAAAAATTGGCAAGGAAGTTCTTTTGAAATTGGCTAGATTTCAAGGTGACCATGTCCCTTTATAACCAAAATGTTACACTTCATCCATGTTTTGGCAGGCAGTGCAGAGGAGGAAATGGTAGGTAGGCAGAGAAGCCCTTCTGCCAACCCCTGGTAATTGAGCTGTCATTTTGATTTATCTGCAGGCAACAAATCAGCCTCTTTGGTAGCCCTCAAAGTACATTGTAGCAATTCAACTGTCAAAAAGGGCAGCGATCATGGTGGTTGGATACACAAGAGAAGAGATATGGCTTTAATCTGGTGACTTGCTTTAGAGAACAAAATCTTGCAGCCTTTTGACTATGACCAACGTCAGGTTTCTGAAGTGACTCACCATCAAATATTGGAGATGGTTTTCTGCTCACACTTTCTATTTGAAACAATGTGTGTAATTTTGTTTTTGCTGAGATTCAATTTTAAGCAGTTTAGAGTCATTCAGTTGCAGATTTCAGTGATGCATTCCATCTGTGGCCTATGTGGACTGTATCTGTTGTATGTAAGAGTCATTTTAATTTTACTGTGACTTTTATCCTATGTTATTTCCTCCAACCCAATCTTTATGATCAGCATTTTCACTTACTTTACTAAAAGTAGCGTGTAGTGTCAGTTTAAATAGTTGTCTGGCATTCTGAAACCTTCCTAGTTTATGAAGGTCATCAGTTCAGCATAGCTAGGATTACATCGGATTGTCATTTTTATGTCCTAATTATTTGAGTCTTATTTAATTAGTTGATTTCTTTTGCTGTCTAGTATAATGAGTTTGGGGCTCAATTTATATTATGAGAGTGGGAATTGCATAGTTTTGGGAAATGTCTTGATTACCATAGAGAAATAACAAAAATATTCCTCTTTTGCAGGGTAATCACTTTGATCAGTATGAAGAAGGACACTTGGAGATTGAACAGGCATCTCTAGACAAGCCAATAGAATCGGTAAGATACACATATCATCACCGTCGGCCCACCAGCAAATTAGACAGTGATCGGATGAGACTTGATGTGAATGCAGTTAAATTTGACAGGACCAGGCACTAGTGTGTAAATAGCAGTTCAGGGATATTCTTTTCGAATATGCTTGCATGTCCTGCGTTAATGTTAAATGGGCCTGGGCTTTAATCTTTAAATAGTACTTTTTATAATCTAGGTTACTGTAAAAATAGTTCAGCTTGATATTTGAGAAACTATTTGAAATAATACATTATTTATGGAAAGTTAGTTTGCTAAATATTAATAAATTTTGTTGAGAAGTTAGTTTATTTTTGTGAACCTAATGAAACAGAGGAGTAAAATGTATTTTGATCCTTTTAGCTTACATTTCCTGAATAGTCAGATGATCAACTAGTGTGTATAACAATTTAATAAATGCTAGAACTACCATTGGCAGTGAAGAGAACTGAATTTTAATTGATATGCTTCAGTAATGATAAAACCTGCCTGAAAAATTATATTTCACATAAAACAACATTCCTGTGTAGTTCTTTTAAAAACATAATTTTACTTTGTTGAATTAGGTATGGCAATTAACAATATCAAACTGTAGAATGGGGAAATGTAGATTTTTGGGTAGCTTTTCTTTTAAGCTTCTGAATCTTTTAAAACTTTGCACAGTATCTATCACTTGCTAGTCTCAGACAAACAGTAACATTTCTTAATATGCTGCCTAAATTTCCCCTGGAGGTTCAGCATTTAACATTTAGTGTTCAGATGCAAATATTCATCTATAGTCTTAGTGGCATGAAACCTGTGATTGTGTTTAAAAAAAAAAAAAAAGGGAAGCTTACTGGTGATCTGATTTAGGCTAGATTTTTATTAAAGATTAGCACTTTTCAAATAGCTTTTTCCCTGAAGAAACTAAAATTGACTCTGAGGTTTCATCACTTTAGTGTGCACTTTTAAAACTGTAGTATTAGCAAAGGATCAATATATATTTGCATCCTATGTAGGTTGGTGTTGTGTGTGTTTGTGTGCGTGTTTAGATGTTTACAGAAATTTACACAACTTGGGGTGTTCGACATTTTTCTTCCGCAGCAGTTGGCCCATATTAGCTAAGCAGCCATGATCTGGTTTGTATTGCACGGTCTGCCTTTTTAATTTCTTTAGGGTTTCCTTTCCCCCTTCTTATTTCTGTTCTTCTGGTCCAGTGAACACTGCATACAGTACCTATTGTCTTAATGTGCTGGCATGATGCTAGATTTAGGCATGGCAGTAATTGATGACGCATGAGATAATGCTGCAGAGGGGGGAATTTGCATTCCATGTTCTGCTGAATAGTTCAATCTTGTGCTGTGACATGAGAATCTTAACTGACATGCCAAGCCTACTTCCCTATGTAAATGTCATGAGAAATAGCTAGGGTTGGCGTCTATTCTGTACCATTAGAGAGATTATTCAAACTTTATCTACAGGCTAGACCAAGATCTTATTTTTACAAGTGTTCGTTTTTTCCAGAATAGAGGAACAAAGCATGTGGGTGACAAATTAAAATACTGCATGTATGTTCAAAATTTAAATCTCTTTTGGCCATTATTATGGAATAGTCAGATATACAAAATTATCCAGAAAATGTAAGTACATCATATGCCCAATAGTACACAATGCCTAGGATGATAGTTACTGGGTGACCAGTGTATATGATATTTGGCTGCAGTTTGAGGAATTTCAACAGCAGCAGAAACCTTAGGTTAAATTACAGCACAAGTATTTATTATTCTTACATACATTGTAGTGCAAATATAGGGACATTATCAAATCTAAATCGTTAAACTTGGGCAGGTTTTTATTTTAATATATAAAATGTACACAATTTGAAGTCTCATGACCAATAGTAAAAAACGCATTTAGTGGAGAAGACAAGAAGATGGTCTGCCTTTTGGGGGGGGGGAAAAACAAAAAACTCCAAAATAATTTCTACCCTTCCACCCAGTTGGTTACATTTTTTTTCCTTCTGTCTGTAGAAAGATAGTCCTTTTTTTTTTTTTTTTTTTTTTTTTAAAGTATAAACATTTGGGTATTCAGGAATTGAATTATGCTGCATCAGAGAGAGAGAGAGATTGATTCTTTAGAGGACAGACTACTAAAAAATTCTATTTTACGATCTGTCAGGTATGTGTTTATAATAAAATATTTTATCTCCCCAAAAATATTTAGTGACCAGTTGTCTACTGTATGGTCATAGTATATATCAGAGGACTGGCTAGTAATTATTTTTGGGGAGATAAGCTTTTAAAAAAATACATTTTTCTATGGAGACAGGAATAAAAAAAAAAAGGAGGGGGGGTAACCAACCTCGTTTTAGATTAGGAACCAAATTTTACTTTTGAAAAAGATGGATCATCTTTCTGTTCTCTCCACTAAATATGTTGTTAGTGTTTAAAAATAATCTACAGCTATTAAGATTAATATAATTTGTTACATAAACTGAAATTATTAAAAATTGTTTAAGCTCCCAAATTGTTTAACTGAGTATATTTGTAATCTTTACAATTGCAAAATTACAAATACATTTTAAGTAAATGGGAGTGGGTTTTTTACCTGCTAAAACCAGAGTTTACGGTTCTGTGTTCCTCCTGCAAGAGTTGGATCTCATACCTAAAGCAGCGTGGGGCATCAGATTTCTTTGCTTTGGGTGTGTGTTATATTATTGGCTCTTCCAGAAGAGAGAGTAACAACCATGAACTTAGATCATGAGAGGTAAGTAAAAGGAAATAATTTTAAATATGTAGTTTTAAAATGTGCTGTATTTGCAATTTTGAAGTTTACCAATTTGTTGTATTAATGATTTATGATCTTAAACAATTCTCTGTTGAAACACTAACTCACATTTTTGGAAAGAAATTTAGCTGGTAGCCACACTAAGAACCAATTGCTGCACCATTAAAGTCAATGCAGGTTTTTCCATTTATTACAATGGAAGTTGGACCTGAACCCCTAAGTGTCTTTATTAGTAAAGAAAAAAAGAGAACCTGGTTTTAGCAGTGAATATGTTAAAGCATTTTTCAATTAAATTTTAGGGTTAGTGTAGAGAATTTATAGAATTAAAGTACATCCTATTAAAAATAAGTGGGTTTCTTTAAAAGATTTTCAGATCTTCTAGGAATCTGAAAACTATTTGAAGCCTAGTAACTGTAGACCACTTTTGGAAATGCCTAGGGAAAATGGCTTTGCTTGGAGCATACATTTTGGAGTATCATTGCTGAATATAGATCCATCTCTGCAGCATTATCTGTTGAGAGATGCTGACTGTACTGCTACAGCATGCAACTCAGAGGTGGCTGAAATCTCAGAGGTTTGGGAGTCTATAGATCATTACACTGTTTAACTGTTCTGAATTACTGTACTACATATTTAAAAAAAGCAGTCTGCACCAGCTAGTGTCCATTGAAATCCTACATTGTACTGCTAGTATAGGCCAAAGATGTCTCTGGACTGAGGCATGATGAGAATATAACTCAGATATTTCTTCTTACGGAAAAGTAGGATTAGAGCAAGTGGAAAGCAGAATTAGAGGAAGCTAGTGGCTTGGAAGTCAGAGGTAGAACAATAAAGGTAAAGCCTTAAGAGGACTTACATTTCCAAAATGTTACAAATTAGTGAAATGATACCAAGATTTACTTTTCCTTCAAACCAAAACAGGAAAATATATTTATAATATTTAATTATTTGAAAGGTTTTTTATTAGAAGAAATTATTTAAAGAAAAACAAATTTTTGTTGGGCTAAATGAGAACCAACTATTCTACATTTCATAAAAGGGTGAAAATATTCAATATAGATTTAAGCAAAAGTGCAAGTCATTGGTCATATCTACAAATCGGATGGCTATTGAATTGGAATCAGATTTTTTTTAAATTAAAAAAGAAAAGCAACTATGAACTTGCCTTTAAGGCAGTAGATCCTAGATTTTACAAGTAAAGACCGTTGTCCTGTTTTAAAAGGTTCTGGGCGCACTCAGCTCCTGCTGAAGTAAATGGGAATTGTTGGCACTCCAGAACTGTTTAGGGTTTGAAACAAGCAGTCTAATTTTCAGCTATGTAATGAGCTGCACACATTTGATTTGAAACATTGTAGGAAAGTGCACTATGTCTAGGTTGTGGAGAGGACAGTTACCAAGTACTGCTTATTTACTAGAATCCTTATTGTCCTTAATGTTTTACTAAGGAAACTTCTTGTAGACAGTTCTAGTTTTTTGTCATGGTAATACGACTTCAGGAGTTCAGTATTAGTCTTAGGCCTGGTGTACACTAGTTAGTTCAACGTAAGCAGCGTATGTTGACCTAATTATGTCAATGTACACACTACAGCCATGTCTGCTGATGTAAGTGCCCTACTACACCAACATAACTCCAGGAGAGGTAGGGCTTAGGTCGATATGGTTTGGGTGAGGCAGTGTCTGTGTAGACACTGCTTTATTTACATTGCTGTTGACTGTCTTGTCAATTTCAGGGCTCCATACTGGAGCTGTGAAATTGACAAGAAAGTCCAGCTGGGAGTGGGGGGAAGCTGGGCTCCCAGCAGGAACCTGCACAGAGCTGAGAGTGGCTGTAAATCAACCTAACACAGGTCGATTTAAGTCTGTAGTGTAGACATGCCCTATACAAAAATCCACTGTCGTCTCCCACTACACACAGTATGCAGGACGTGAGAGTTAAATCAAGTTGTCATTGTCACAGGTTGGAAGTGAGACTGCAAATCATTCCCTTACTCTTAAGCTTCTTGTTAGTTTGTCGTTGTCATAACTAATGAATATCCTTTTCCTATATAGTTCTGCTCAGTTGCCTGAGTAGGCTCTTTAAAACCCCGTCAGGGTTCAGATTCCAGGTGTTACTTGTTGAAGATGACAATTCAGTCCCCTCATCTAGAAGTCTACGGTAGCTTCTGAAGTTGGCTTTTGTCACATGGCATATCTGTGCAGATCTGTGGACTCCACTAGTTCCAAATTGTAACCTGATAAGGCTGCTGATTTGACATTTAGCAGTAGCCGTAAGTGGACAGCGCTATAAATAATATGCGACTTGAAGCTGAATGGTGTAGCATTACTGTTTGACTTTTCTCTCTAGTTTTCATTGTGTCATCTGTAGTGAGCTATAGGTTTTGTGTTGGGAATCTTTACAACCTCTTGTTTGCATGGGTTCACCCAGTGGCATCAAGTCCTTGCTTATAGGTAACTTGATACACAGTCAGCACAGCTTACAATCCACTCAAGAGATGTATGGTCTTGTTTATGCTGAAATCAGATTAATAGTATACAAGGAATGTCTCTGGGGGGGACTTTGGGAGGAGAGTGGGTGTTAGGCAAAATTAGCCTTTGGCGTATTTGTAACAGTTGAACAGTTCAACATCTACTTGTTGTAATCATTAGTTACGAGATTCCTCACACAATGCCATCAAAACCCTTTGTGTCATTTCCCTTGTATACGTGTCAGTTTACCTCTGCCAGGGCCATTGCTGGAGACTCTTGCTGCAGGGACCATGATCAAGTATCATTGGTACACATGAAAAATAATTAAATAAGGCCATCTTGTCTAGTGGTTAGAGTACAAGACTGCGTTGGGAAGAGTGGGTTCTGTTCTGTGGGCTCTCATGGACTAGTCGTGTCCTCTTGGACAAGTCACCGGAGATAACAAATTTCAAAAAGTGACTTAGCCAAGTAACAAGTCCCATTGACTTTCAGTGAGATTTAGGCTTCTAAATCGTTTAAACCAATTTGAAAATGTTACGCTTAATCTGTGTCCCAGAGTTCTCCATCTGAAAAATGTGAATGATCCCTCTTTTGTTAGAGCTTTCTGATCTTGGGATGAAATGTGCTGAATAAGTGTCAAAGTAATGTTAAAATACCTTAGTAAAACACATTAGTAGATACTGTCAACCATTCACTAATCTGTTACAGTAATGTGACACCACATCATTGGTTAAGAGGACAAATAGCATGACTCTTGCCTATGTAGCTGACTAGTCCTGCTAAACGGTCTTGATTGCCTGTGGGTTTTACTATATCATTTTAGTCAAAAGCATATTGAGTGATTTTGTTCACTTGGCTGACTTGACAGCTTTTAATGTGATTCTCACTTCAGAGCTCCTTGTAGCATAGCTAGTGAGTTATAAAAGTAATGTCTGCGTATATTCTGAGGAATGAGTTGTTTCCTTAGGCTGGCCAATGGCATGTTTGGGAACTGGCACACATGCTTAGAAAAGTACAGAAAGGAGAACTACTACAAAATGGGGTTGATTTATTCAAAGGGAATACCATTTTTTGACACCAAGAGGAAGACCTCTGTAAGTAAAAGGGATTTTCCTCTAGAGATGAACAAAGTTAATATATTATTATTCCAGAAAAAGATCACAAGCCAGCAGCCTAGCTGCAATGCTTTGTGCTGCTGAATGAGAGATTCTGATTTGATTAATATTGCGTCTCACTCTAGAGGCCAATAGGAGCTAATAGCACTGCAAAGCTACACTAGCTCAGTTCCCATTTGTGACCCAAGCAATTCAACCTCTAATTTTAAGGGCAGCATTTAAACTGTGAAGAGAGTTCGTGCCGGTCTTCCTTAGCCAGAGGTCTGTCACAATGATGTGGAATGAAGGCACAGATGGAAAATGGAAGGGGATCATTAATCTCTTCGGTGTGTAGGCCCCACTGGAATTTAATACTTGACCCTTCGGAATGTTATCTTCACAATAGCAACAGAAAATAAGCCATTGCAGCTGCCTGTTTTTAACTATCTAGCAGTTTCACTGCCAGTCGATGCCAAAAATTGTGTTTAATTTTACATCAGAAGCTATCTATACATTCAATGCTGTTGGGAGAAAATGCCAACTTTTCCCTGGGAACTGAGATGCAGTAAGATGTGGGTTTGTTGCAAGTTGAAAAACATGACCATCCTCTTGAGTGGCTTTGTAAAAGTGGTGCTAATGTGTCTAACTCTTCTGAATTTTTCTTTTTCCCCCCCTTTAACATTTGTTTACCCCTTCACTGTGTCAGTCACAACACCACTCTTGAATCTCCCCGCTGGTCTTGACTCGTTAAATTTATTTTATGCTTTCACTCTTCTTTAATAAATACATTACTTGCAAGCAGTGAATTGAAAACAAAGCAAAAGAAAAACTACCATTAGTGATTGGACAGTTTCTTACTTTGTGTTACATTTAACTGTTCTTTTGACAGCCCAGTTTTTAAAGCCAGGTTCGTATGGAAATGCTTTCACTCCACTTGCACTGCTTTTGGAAATAGCATACTGCTTCATCTGTCTGTTTATTTTAGTGCATTCATGACACAACACAGTCAGCACAATGTCTCATCTCCACTTAACAAAAGATTATACGGTAGTTCTTGTCCTTTTTAAAAAATGCAGCCATTTTTGTCAGCATCAGCTTTTTAAATTTGATTCCCATAATCCTTTGTCAGATGCAGTTAATATGTTAATGTAGAAGGAACAATTACAGTGTAATAGCCACAAAATAATTGGTGATCTGTGGCCCCATTTTACAAGAGGAACATGCAATTGTTGTCATTGTGGCATAGATGGTCTGCAGCAGTTACTTTCACAGGTAAGTTCTTGTAAACATTAAAGTCTAAAACGCTCTTCCATGGTATTCATAGTTGGAAACCATATTTGTTGTTCGTTTTCTCTTTCACTCATATTGATTTAAACATTTATATCCTGGCATATCCTTACTCCTCTTCCTGGTTTTTCAATGTAGAACTAACTACTGCTTCATAGAGAGACCCCCTAGTGCAGGAAGGACATTGTTGTATACTCTTGTCTTGAAAGTTAGTGAGACTAAAATGTCTTGTTTTACCTGCAGAGCAGAAGAAAAAGGGTTCTAGTCACTAGAAGTTTTTTTTTTGCAGGGTGGCGGGGTGGGAATGCATCCAGGCACACTGTAAATCTCAAACTCTTGTGCTCTTTAGGTCTGATGCACCAGTGGCGTTCACATTATTCAGTCATTTATACCAATGAGGAATGAGAGTGTAAAACACTGCTGTTCTGACTTGGGGTTTTTGTTTAATACTTCATTACTGAATTAAACTAAAATTGTAGCATTTTTATTAGCTGACTTTTGGATACAATGCATCATTCAGTGTCACAACCAGACAGCTCATTACAATTCAGGATATTCTGTAATATCCTGAGTTGTAATGGGTTGCATAACTAGAAGAATTTGACAGCGAACTGTATATTGAGTTTAAAGACATTTAAAAAAAAAAAAGGCTCTTTAGGCAATCCTAGAAATTACGGGCCAGTAGATCTAACTTCAGTACCAGGCAAATTGATTGAAATTATAGTGAACAGAATTATCAGATGAACATGATACATTGAGGAAGAGTCAACATGGCTTTTGTAAAGGGAAATCATGCCTCACCAATCTATTAGAATTCTTTGAGGATGACAACAATCATGTGGACAAGAGTGATCCAGTAGATATAGTGTAGTCGGACTTTCAGAAGGCTGAAGGCTCTTAAGCAAAGTAAGCAGTCATGGGGTAAGAGGGAAGGTCCTCTCATGGATCAGTAACTGATTAAAAGATACTAAACAAAGGGTAGGAATGAGAGGTCACACGGGTCCCCCAAGGATCTGTACTAGAACTAGTGCTGTTCAGTTTATTCATAGATAATCTGGAAAAGGGGGTAAACAGTTAGATGGCAAAGTTTGTAGACAACACAAAATTTACTTAAGACACAATAAAAGCTGTGTTATCCAGCTCTTTACCAACCAGAAAGCTCTATAAACCGGCATTTCTGATCTTCAGTAAGGTCCGGTTGGCACGGGGCTGGCAGGCTCCCTACCTGACTCTGCATGGCTCTCTGCTGCTCCTAGGCGGAGGAATGGCCATGGGGGCTCAGTGCTCTGTCCCCGCCCTGAGCACTGGCTCCACAGCTCCCATTGGCTGGGAACTGTGGCCAGTGGAAACTGCGGGGATGGCGCCTGCAGGTGGAGGCTGCACACAGAGCCGTCAGGCCACACCTCTGCCTAGGAGCAGCAGGGACATGTCGCTGCTTCCGGAGAGCCGCTCGAGGTGAGCACCACCTGGATCCGGCACCCCAAAACCCCTTCCGCGCCCCAACCCTCTGCCCCAAGCCCCCTCCCGCACCCAAACTTCCTCCCTCTTAGTTAATGCCGGATAACAAAGCTTTTACTGTAGTTAAGTCCAAAGCTGACTGCAAAGAATTACAAAGAGATCTCACTAAACCGGGTGACTGGGCAAGAAAATGGCAGATGAAATTCAATGTTGATAAATGCAAGTGATGCACATTGGAAAACATAATCCCAACTTTACATACAAAACGATGGGGGTCTAAATTAGCTGTTACCACTCAAGAAAGAGATCTTGGCGTCCTCGTGGATAGTGCTCTGAAAACATCTGATCAATGTGCAGTGGCAATCAAAAAAGCTAACATGTTAGGAAAGGGATAGATAGATGTAAAAATATCATAATGCCACTATATAAACTCTTGGTGCACCCACACCTTGAATACTGTGTGCAGTTCTGGTCGCCCCATCTTGAAAAAGATATATTAAAATTGGAAAAAGTTCAGAGAAAGGCAATGGAATTATTAGGGGTATGGCATAGCTTCCATATGAGGAGAGATTTAAAAGGCTGGCACCGCTCAGTTAGAAAAGAGACGACTAAGGGGGTATGCTAGAGGTCTATAAAATCATGAATATTGTGGAGAAAGTAATATTTACCCCTTCACATCACACATGAAGCAGGGGTCACCCAATGAAGTTAATAGCAGATTTAAAACAAACGTAAGGAAGTATTTCTTCTCACAATGCATAGTCAACCTGTGGAACTCTCTGCCAGGGAATGTTGTGAAGGCCAAAGGTATAACTGGATTCAAAAAAGAATTAGATAAGTTCATGTAGGCTCTTAGCCAAGATGGTCACTGACTCAACCCTATGCTCTTGGGGGTCTCTAAATCTCTGCTTTCCGGAAGCTGCCCTTGATGACGGGGGATGGATCACTCAATAAATTGCCTGTTTTGTTCATTCCCTCTGAAGTGTCTGGCACTGGCCATTGTCAGACACAGATTGCTGGGCTAGACGGACCATTGGTTTGACCCAGTATGGCTATTCTTATATTCTTTCTTGTATTTCGTTTTCTGTGAAGGATTCTTTTGTAAAATGTAATGAACCCTTTTTCTTTAGTCCCAGTCAGAAGCTGACATTTATTGCTGCACCAATACCTTTCAACTTATTTTATCATGAAATAGCTCTTTTTCTTTAGGAAGATGAGACATTATGTTTATTGTTTCCCCTACGTGCACTAATGGTTTCTTGCTGTTAACTTATTGCTAGGCCTGTTTCATTCTAACATCTTAGTATTTTTGTTAGAGTACATGTGAAATGCATCACCCAGTCTGTGCTTGAGCTCATTTTATTTTATTTAATCGATTTTTTTTGGTTCACTAACCTCACTGTTTTTTTCAGTTTAATATTGGCTGCATGCTAGTTGATATATATACATCTATATAAAAAAACCCAATCAAGTCTAGCCTGGATTTTGCTATGATTGTGTTTTGGTTTCTAGTGGTGGGGCAGTCTTGCACTTACAACTTACTCAGTATTATAAAAGCCTGACACAAAAACAAAATGACTAAACACAATGTAGATTTTCTTTACAAAAACAATCTTAAAGTGGTGCTGGAGGTGATGGATATGATTGTATAAATAACTTGATTTTATGCTTTTTAAATGCTTTTTAGTGTCAATTTTTTTATTGGTACAATTTATTTTCTCCCATATTGCTTTTTTATTTTAAATGTTATGCACAAAAGTTGCCCAGAACACCATCAGAAAGTGACCCTCCCCAATACCCTGTCCCCCTTGAAAAATATAG
This sequence comes from Macrochelys suwanniensis, assembly GCA_033296515.1. NCBI lineage: Eukaryota > Metazoa > Chordata > Testudines > Chelydridae > Macrochelys > Macrochelys suwanniensis. Next base: position 2,670,048 of record CM065797.1, read on the forward strand.
CCAGCAATTTTTTGACATTTGTCTTCCCTTTTATTGGGCATATATTGCCTTTTCAGTAGCATTTTTTTGCATGCACATATGTAGAAAATCTCTTGCTCGTCTCATGTTTAAATGTCAGTGGGAAGGGAAGAATATATTATTGGAATATTTTTGGTTTGTTTTCTCTGTTCTGTCTGTCAGGATAATATTGGACACCGCTTACTCCAGAAACATGGGTGGAAGCTGGGCCAGGGATTGGGAAAATCACTTCAGGGTAAGTTCAAAAGTTTGTATTTGAGAAACAGATTCAATGCCAGATTCATTTTTTTAATTGTTAATTATTTCTGCTGTTTTTCTAGTTTAGATTTCCCCCAAACGCTAATGTGTCCAAACAAATGCACTGTTTAATTTTCATGTTTAGCAAATTGCAAGTGGAAGCTGCTGCATACCTTAAATATACAGGTGTGTGTGATGTAGGTTTGTGAATCACCTTGTTTGTTATTTTTGGAGGGAGAGGAATTAACTGCTTACCTAGTAACATGTAGTTTGTGCAGCTTCTAAAATTACATTGATATTTGTCTGGCTGGAACATGCAGATGTTTGGTGTTAAGGCAGAGGTGGGCAAACCATGGCCCACGGGCCACATCGGGCCTGTCCTGTCCAGCCCCTGAGCTCCCAGCCGGGGAGGCTAGACCCCGGCCCCTCCCCCGCTGTTCCCCTCCCCTGCAGCCTCACCGCAGCGCAAAGCTGCCAGACATGCTGCTCTGAGCAGCATGGTAAGGGGTCAGGAGGTTGGATAAGGGGCCTATAGTCCCGGGGGCAGTTGGGACAGGGGGCAGTTGGATAGGGCGGAGGTTCGGGGGTGGGGTGGTCAGGGGACGGGGAACAGGGAGGAGTTGGATAAGCATGGGAGTCCCGGGGGGCCTGTCCCGGGGTGTGGACAGAGGTCGGGGCAGTCAGGGAGCAGGGGGGCGTTGGGTGAGGTCCCAGGGGGGCGGTTAGGGGACAAGGAGCAGGGGGAGTTGGATGGGTGGGAGGTTCTGAGGGGGGCAGTCAGGGGGTAGGAAGTGGGAGGGGGCAAATGGGGGGCAGGGGCCAGGCTGTTTGGGGAGGCACAGCGTTCCCTACCCAGCCCTCCATACAGTTTTGCAACCCCGATGTGGCCCCCTGGCCAAAAAGTTTGCCCACCCCTGTGTTAAGGGGAACTTGCAAATAAAAAATAGATGTAATGACTTCTGTGAACATTCGATGGTGTCAGAAGCCATTAGAAGGCGAGTAAAAGGGCCCACTGAAGACTGAAGTGGTGGCGGAGGTTTTGTATGGATGGGATCGGCTTATTTCGTTCAAGAATTTTTCTAATTTCTATAACTCTAGCAATATAGTTACTATGGGTATAACTTGTCTGTTTCAGACATGTTTGGTGCTAGTTGGTACCAATAAGCTTCTTTCACTCTCTTGCTGTGCCTAGTCCAAGTTCTTCTACCAATGATACTAGAGAAGCCTGACTCAAATCAGTGTGGTAGGTTGCACCAGTTTAATTGAGGGGGAAAATTGGCTCTGGCTCCTTTATCTGCTTTGCAGTGGTCCTTTTTTATTTGGTAAAGATCTGGGAATTTGCAATTTGGGACCCGTATCCCTGCAACGACCTCACTAGAGATAAATCTTCTCTGCTGCAGAAGGCTATTGGAGAGGAATTAAGTCCTTTTGAACTGTGGAAATGTATACTAAAAGCCCGTAGAAATGAAAGGCGCTCTAACTTCTCCAGTATATGTACATAAACAAGGCTGCATCTAATGATCAAAACACTTTTCGTTTCCTCTGACATGGTGTTAGTTTAAACTCAATTTTCTCTTGTTAATGCATGGTATTTATACAATTCTCTTGTAGCCCCAGTTCAGGAATCTGTTGTAATTGACATACCTTGGGCTTCTGTATTGAAACAGAGTTTACTGCACACAGGAAAGTTTTGATCAAATCTGTTCCTGTTATGCCCAAGACTTCATTGTGTCACAAATAAATATAGAGGTACCAGGGATCAGAGAGGAAGCTAGATACACCCCTCGCTGCCATGGAGTTTAAAAGCAGATGCTTAGGAGTGAGGCAGAAGGGAGGTGCCACAGAGGCCCGGGCCTCCATAGGTTCACACAAGCATCTTAACTTTTTAATTCTTATCCAGACTGAGATTTGCACATCGTAGATTGTGAGCCTTTGAATCTTCTCCCTGCCTTCTGCTGATGGGTATTTGGATCTCAGGTGGTAATTGAAACTGACTTGGAGTTGCAGGGAAATTGTGGATCTCAGTCATGGGGATATTATCACATCTCCCTCTTCCTTTGTAATTAAAGTGAAGGGGAAAAACCATCCTACCCAGTCTGAGTCATGTCTGGTCGTGGTGAGTTTTAATGCGTTCTTTTCTGAGCATATTGAAATTCATGGCTGAAAGGTGCTATTGAAGTGCAAAGAATTGTTATTTATAGAGAACATAAACAGGATCTCAGGGAGAGGAGAACTTTTTTCTCTCCAGTATTGCTTGATCGATGTATGATGATGTATCAAGGTCCCTCCCTCATAGTGATACTAACAAGAGAACTTGTACAGAATATCCATGGCACTGACACTGTTCATTTTGAGTATTTTTATCCCACTGTCAAGTTGTCTTTTTTCTTTGTTTTTACTTAATTTTTGGATGATCTAAAATTAAAATAACTACATCCAGGAAAAGAAGTAGCAGGGCCTACCTTCACGCTTGCTTTATAAGCTTGATAAGTAAAACAGATTCGATAATGCACCGAAGATTGAAGAGAATTGCTAGAAAAACAGACAGACAAAAATGAGCAAAGCAGATTTCCAAGCATGTTAGGAATAAGAAGCACAGAGCATTGATTACCTTATCCATGCTGACTATTTGCTTAGTGCAGAGTTAAAGCAGCTAAAACACTTTGTAAATGGAACTAAGCATTATAAGGACATTCTATGGCCATCATCAGATTTAGCTAAAGTAGTCAAAGGAGATCCACTTTTTAACTGTCCGTTACCATCAGCAGTTGTCGGTGCAGATTAACACCTGTCCTTGGCTGCAGAACGCCATTTTTACAAGGGTGCAGCCCTTTAAAAAGTTTTTGAATATTTATTTGTTGCTTATACTGCCAAGTCCTGCTCTCTAAAATGGTCTCCCAATGTTCTCTCAAATGGTATAGTCATCTGCTCTGAAACCTACCAACCTCCCTGCAAGAATCCTATTAGACTTGACCCACTGAAAGCAGGATGAAAAATACCTACCGGAAGACCTAAAACACAATGGCTGGATTGTGTCAACAGACACCTCTCTCTCATAGGTATCCTACCCTGTGACACATTAGGTTTGGCTCAGGACAGCACATCATGAAAGTGCATAACACCTTTAGTGGTCTCTACATTGTCTAAGGGCTGGTCTACGCTACCCCCCAAGTATCAGAGGGGTAGCCATGTTAGTCTGGATCTGTAGAAGTCACAAAGGGTCCTGTGGCACCTTATAGACTAACAGAGGTCTAGTGGAAATGCTTGCATCCGAAGAAGTGGGTATTCACCCACGAAAGCTTATGCTTCAATACCTCTGTTAGTCTATAAGGTGCCACAGGACCCTTTGTCGCTTCTACTACCCCCCAAGTTCGAAGTAAGATATGCAACTTCAGCTATGTGAATAACGTAGCTGAAGTCGAAGTATCTTATTTCGAACTTAAAAGTACTTAGCGCTGGTCCACACGGCGGCGCGCAGGCTCCCCCGTCGACTCCGCCTGCTCCGTTCGTGGAGCAGGATTACCGGCGTCGACGGGCAGCACTTCCTGGTTCGATTTATCGCGTCTAGACAAGATGCGATAAATCGAACCCAGAAGATCGATTGGTCGCCTCCGCCGCAGCGGGTAAGTGTAGACCTACCCTAAGCAACACATGAAAACTAATCAACCTAACCATATTGCCAGGCTAGCCTTGCATGTGTTATCAGCTGGGATAACTTTGTGCATCTAGCCACATGATTCACTTCTGCAGGTTACAAAGTTGATACTTATCAACATGGTTTTTCATTTTTATGGAGTTTTTAAAAGTCCGATTCTAGGCATCTGAGCAAGGTCTTTCCCTGACTTCCAGCTAACAGAGTAGGGAATTGGTGTATGTCACAATATCCCTGCCAATCATTAAATGGTATATCTCCTCAAATGGGGTTAGAACATTATTTTCACCCACCCCTTCCTCCTGAGTTCCTTTAAGAACAGTTTTCTGTGCTGTGTGTTTGAGGTATGTTGGCTTTGTCTGTGTTTGTAACGTGGTTCAAAACCAGCAAGTTGAAAGTGCATAATTCTGCATCTTCCCTCCCTGGATAGTAGCTGGGAGTTTCCAAATTCACACTTGGCAAATGGCCAGTGGCAGAATTAACTATAGCTGTTGTAGTACTGATTCTTCCATATGGTAGCTCATTCTCCACAAAGTTCCTAAAACAGGACAACACTGTGCATAGTGGAGTTGTTATATGACTGTTACAAGATATCAGCGCCTTGGTATCTGTTTTTGTAATGCTGATAGGAAATCCAGAATTGCTTGCATAAGCAAAGATGTCTGTCTGATGTCCCTGTTAAGTGACAATTCATATGCTTAGTGTTCGAAGAGCACTGTTCTAAAAGGACTTTAATTGGGTTAAAATATAGCTTCCCTTAACTTATGTATTTAAAATATTAGATTTAAAATCGAAGAACATACTTAGATATATCAAATACTGCTATGATAAGGGCTGCCACCTGTGAACTTACTAACATTATGAAGCTGACTGTTTAACATTTGTTTGGGTCAAAGCATACATACAGAAATTCAGCCGGGGCATTTGTCCCCTCAGCCCTATATCTCTGTCATGTTGACACATTTTTGGCAAACAGGTTTCATTATTATAAACAGTAAAGGCATTTTAGCCAAACCAATAGCCAACCAACATAAAAAAACCAACAGAATAGAGCTCATCAGTTGCCTAGCAACACCTTCAGCACTGACAGTAAAGAGTGGCTTGGGAAGGTATTTTGCTCCAGAGATTGTATAAGGGTGGTTTTGTCAGGAGCAACATCATAGCAATTGCAAACCATTTCTCCTTTTTTTCTGGGTGAGGAGAATGGGGGGAATGTGTGTGTAAGAGATGATTCAGGGACTTGGGATAGTTGAAAAAGTTAGATCACCAATAGCATAGGCGCCGACTCCGTGGGTACTCTGGGGCTCAAGCCCCACAGGAAAAAAAAAAGGGGGGGTGCTCAGCACCCACCAGCCTCAGCTGTTTGACAGGGGCTGCCGATCAGCTGTTCGGTCGCTGGTGGGAGCACTCGTGGGAGGGCAGAGAGCCTTGGGGGAGGGGGTGCAGTGGAGATGGGAAGAGGCAGAATGAGGGTGGGGTCTCGAGGTGGAATGGGGGTGAAGCACCCACCAGGAAAAATAAAACTCAGCACCTATGACCAATTGATACCTAGTCAGTAAACTCCGTATAGGAACAATTCTCCATAAAGATACAGAATAGGAATGTGAGAGGGGCTCCCGCTAATTTTCATGTTGAGACATTGGAAATGTTCTAAGTGAGATTGAATAGGAGAGGACTAAGCACAGATTGAGGATTCTGAATGAACCAGAAAAGGAATGCAAGAGATCCAGAAGAGGACTGTGAGGAGGCTAAGACTTTGGCTATACTTGCAGCTGTAGAGTGGTTTGAGTTAAACCAGCCTTCGGAGAGCGCACTAGGGACAGTGCTCCAGTCTGTCCACACTGACACTGCAAGCGCACTAGTGTGGCCACATTTGCAGCACTTGCAGCGGCATTGGGAGCGGTGAATTATGGGCAGCTATCCCAGTGTTCAAGTGGCTGGGATACTTTTCAAATGAGGGGGGTGAGGTGGAGTGTGTTGTGTGTATGTGGGGGGGAGAGAGAGTAGGTTTTTGGAGTGGTGACAGTGTTTCAGCATGCTATCAGACCCACTGTTTGACGAGGAGCTTTGAAACTCCACTTCCGCATTCCTCAGCCGATTTCACAACAAAGAGAAGAGAGGCTTAAGCTTAATGGAATTATGGGACAGCTTCCGGAGGTCAATCAGTGCGTAATAACGTAACTCCTTATTTACACTGGCCCTGGGCCCTCTCAGCCAAGACACAACAGCCCTTATCCCTCTCGGGAAGGTGGAGTACCAGGGAGTTAGAGCGCTCTACGTGCCTTGCCAGTGTGGAGGGGGAGTAAGGTAGAGCGCTCTAGGAGGCTTTATTGCGGTATAAAGTGCAAGTGTAGCCAAGTCCTACGTTGAATCTAGAGGGGGAAGAACAGGTTTTTCCAGTGGTAGTCAGTGCTGTGAAGCCAACTAACCATAACGCAAAAACGAGGTTAGAACAGTGCTGCCTTTCAGAAGTTGAGAATCTGTTCTGTTAGAGGCTATATAGGATCACAAAAGCAGCTTGAGAGAAAACACTCAATTCAGGTGTTGCAAAACATTTTCTTTAGTAACATGGGATCATGGAATGAAAGAGGTTGAGAACCAGTGGGTAAAATATTGGCTGAAATGTTGCGAGCAATGTGGAAAATGTAGGTAATAAGTCTGGATAGCTCAAGTGATCTGTTCTTGTCAGATAAATGATGATTCTACAGGAGTATTCATAGAATCATAGAATCATAGAATATCAGGGTTGGAAGGGACCTTAGGAGGTCATCTAGTCCAACCCCCTGCTCAAAGCAGGACCAATCCCCAATTTTTGCCCCAGATCCCTAAATGGCCCCCTCAAGGATTGAACTCACAACCCTGGGTTTAGCAGGCCAATGCTCAAACCACTGAGCTATCCCTCCCCCCGATAGATTTACTCACTCTGTCTTGAGTACCTGCCTCTGGTTCACACTTGAATAACTTTGCCATTGTCCAGTTGCTTTTGTGAGCAAAGTGTCATAATTATAATGATCCTTCAACATTTCTTTAGTAGTCACTTATTTTAAGTATTATTAGCAGCACGTGCATTTTCTTAACTCCTTTCTATGCAGAACACAGATACTAAGGTCTTGAAGTCATGTTAAAGTTCCCTTTACCAGAAGTCGCCTACATTTACACCAGGGGTCTCAAACACGCAGCCCGCGGGCCACATGCGGCCCACGGAGTTATTTCCTGCGGCCCGCCATAGGCGCCGACTCCACTGGTAGCCAAGCTCAAACATTACTGAGTGTTTATATTTTATTAAAACCCCTCTTTGTATTATAGTTTTTAAAAAGTTAATACATTGACTTTTAATAGAATACTATTACTCTTCATTTTTTTTTCATTTTTGACTATACTTTTGTATCATTGTATGAAAAGGTTTCAGTGATGCGGCCCTCGGGCCAATTTACTAGTTCTCATGTGGCCCTCCTGGTAATTTGAGTTTGAGATCCCTGATTTACACACAGTATTGCAGTTTGAATAGTTAGTATAGCTGAAGCTTGTAGTAGTGTTGATTTAAACTGCTCCCACTGGATTGTAGGTACCAGATCTAGTTGCTGACTTTCATATTTTGTCCAAGAGAATATTAATCTGGTGCCTCTCAGAGATACATGAATCAGAATTTAGTATGTTGCTACACTAACCAATAGCTAAATGATAACTTTGTCAGTGTAATGGTTGTTTTCGGGTAAGTTAATATTTCTCTGCTGAATCAAATCATTTTAGTTCTGCTTGTTTGGTCAAGAAGGGAGTTTTGTTGGTAAAAATCTGGGGCTCTGGAGTGTGTTTAATTGTTTGCTCCTCAAATCGTCTGGTGTGAGGCTGAGGCAGTTCCTTTGTGCTCTTTTACTGTTGCCATAGAAATGTTTAGCTACATTCTGTTCCATATAGTCTCTTATACTGTGCTCATCACCATAGTATCTCAGTGCCTTCCAGTAGTGCATAAAGTGACATAACATCTGTCCTGTTTTGTGTGTTCTCTCATCTCTTCTCCTGGAGGAGACATATGTGCCGTAGAGTGTCTTGTTTTGGTAGGATGTCTTTTCAAATATATCTGGTGCTGTGTATTTGTTAGAAAAAGCACTGCGGAGGAAATGTCATGCACTGGAAGCAGGAGGAGGTGAAGTTTGTGATGGTCCCTAGTTCCTGTGAGAGGTGTTCAGTTCACAGTCTTGGATCAGCCCCCACGAAAGTGCTGTCTCCCACACAGATGAGCTTCCCCCTTCTTCTTGTAGAGAGTTCCATTGGGCCAGAGGAGTAAAATTATCACCAGAAGTCTTCATGTAGACTGGGGAGTGCCTTGAAAATAAGAACCAAGACCTTGAACTTGATTTGATATTCTGTGGGAAGTCACTGTAGAAAGTGGAGAATGGGTTTAATATGCAGGTGTTTTATTTAAAGGTGGTATAGCAACACCTAGTGATGTCTCTGTTCTCATATCAGTTGCATAGGGGGCTGAAATATATGGTGGTTATAATAGATGGGGGATGCATTGAGGAAAGTGGCAGCCTTTCAACTTTGGGGTTCTTTGCTTAAGTCAGTTCGTTATTCAATTATAGAAGGAACTAGTAGTATTTAGGTTTCCTAAGACTTTGTTATAAAATTGAGATCTTGGGGAGAGGGAGACAGGGAGTGCCGACACCTTTGCATGCAACAGGGTCCTTGGCCCAGAGAAGTGCCTTTTCTGTTTCACGGCATTTAGTTGAGATGCTGTGGAAGATCATAATTTTCTTTTTGTTGCTTATGTTATCAGCAACATTTTGACAACATGTCAAAATCACTGAATGTGAATATTCTGAAAGGTCAGCCACACCTGTCTCCACAGCAGCAGCAGCAACACACACTGCACTGGGAATCCCAGGAGCAGACAGCCTCCCTGTGATTGGGGGAAAGAGCCACCGTGCTGGGCTTTTTGGGTAGCCATATACGCCTCTTAACCAATCCTCCTCTTTGCATGCACCACGTGAGTCCAGGAGCTCCTTTCCCCAGGATAATTGCCTTTACCTGCTGCCCAGCTAATCTTTCTATAGCCCAACCTATGGTGAAGGTTCGTGGTTCAAACCTTACTGATGTTGTGTGGGGTGGGGAGGTGTTACAACAACACGTAGTGTTTTTAGCTTTTTCCTTTTATAAAAATCTAGTGAGTTACACACACAGCTGTTAAAATAATGTTCTTTGGGTTGCAAGGTCAAACACTTGAAAGTTAGAAAATGCCAGGATTTAGGTTGTGTATGCAACCTTGCTTCTGCCTCTTATGCATATGCATTATGATAGTTTTTTATTACATGATCACTACTAAGTCAGTACAAAAACTGTATAGATAAGGCCTGGTTTTTGTACAGGACCCTTTCCTCATTCAGAGCACAGGGTATATGATGCTAAAGCAGGGGTGGGCAAACTATGGCCCGCAGGCCATATTTGGCCTGCCGTCCGATTTAATCCGGCCCTCGAGCTCCCGTTGGGGAGTGGGGCCTGAGGCTTGCTGCGCTCCAGCTGGGGAGTGGGATCGGGGACTGCTGTATGTGCGTGTTCCGTGGCTCCCAGAAACAGTGGCATGTCCCCACTCTGTATGCTGCCTCTGCAGTTCCCAGCCAATGGGAGCTGCAGGGGAGGCACCTGCAGATGGGGCAGCGTGCAGAGCCACCTGGCCGCACCTCCCCATAGGAGCAGAAGGGGGGACATGCCACTGCTTCCAGGAGGGTGCTTGAGGTAAGCGCTGCCCGAGCCTGCACCTCTGAGCCCTGCCCCAGCCCTGATCCCCCTTTGATCCCCTCAGTCCCAGCCTGGAGCATCCTCCTACACCCCAAATCTCTCATCCCCAGTTCCACCCCAGAACCTGCACCTCCAGCCGGAGACCTCACCCCAAGCCCGGAGCCCCCTCCTGCACCCTGAACTCCTCATTTCTGGCCCCACCCCAGAGCCTGTACCCCCAGCCAGAGCCCTTCACCCCCTCTTGTATCCCAACCCCAATTTCATGAACATTCATGGCCCACAATACAATTTCCATACCCAGATGTGGCCATCGGGCCAAAAGGTTTGCCCCCACCTGTGCTAAAGGAAAGAATCGCAGTTGTGTATTGATGTAAGCTTTTTTGAAGGATTCCTGCCTCATTAACATGAGAAGTTCAAAGGTGTGTAGGGAGCAAGGCCGGGGACTGCGAGAAGAAAGGATGGTCTTGTGGTTAAGATAGGTGAGTGCTTCACAGGAGAACCCAGTTCTCTCCCTGCCTCTAATGGCCATCTTCTGGTATGCTACTGAACAAGTCACTAATACCACTAATTGTGTATACCTCATTTTCTGGGTACCCACCTTTGAGACACCTGGGGACTGATGTGCAGAAGTTCTGAGCACTCAAGCAGCTGAAGTTAATGGAAGCTGTGGATGCTTAGCATCACTGGCAGTAAAATAGTGTGGTCTGGAGAAATGAGAGTCTGGAGGTCCTGAATTCTAGTCCTGGCTCTGTCTGATTCACTGAATGGTGTCAGGAAAGTATTTTTCTCAGTTTGCCCAGCTATAAAATGGAGGTAAAAATGCTGTCATCTCACAATGAGAAAAAAGTTTGTGAGGCCCTCAAATACTACAGTGATGAGCTCCCAAGAAAAAGACCATGAGGCAATGAATTTAGCATTTGTTGCTGCTCCGATGTAGAATAAATAAAGATGCATTACGAATGATGAAGATAAAAATATTGAACTGCTGCCTTATTCCCAGAGCGCTGTCTATCCTGGGCACTAAATGAGGCAGACGTCCTATAGAAAAAAACAGTATTGTAATTAAGGGCTGTATCAAACGGCATATCACCAGGGGCAGAATGAAGGTTGCATGGACCGCCTCACTTCTGACATACTCTGATTTCCAGGTGCATGCCATTGCAACCTAAATGCTTTTAATATATTCCTGCTTAAAATTAGGAAGCAAAGAAACTGGAAAACACGTCTTGAAACATTTCCATTACAATAGCGTTTTCCATTACTGTGTCAAAATATAAGAGTTATGATAGGGCCCAAAGGGAGATTTGACTGGATGCATCAGGTCTGAGCCTCCTTATGAGAGCAAAACTGTTGCTACTCTTGTTTATAATGTACAAGATCCTTCCCTTAATGATGGAGTATGGTTTTGTGGATCCTTTGAACACAATATAATAAATGGATCCATTATTCTTTCAATGACATGAGTACATCATAATGGAGAGAAATTATCTTCTCTTGATCTAATATCAGACTTTGGTGTGTTTTGGGCCTGATATGCTGCCAGAACTATTCACAGTACAATACAATTGTGCAATTGGCCATTTCTGGTTTTGGCCACAGATGAACTGCCCTCCAACCCCACGAAGTAGTTTCAAACCCACACAACCACTGCTTGGCTCTGTCTACTTATCAAGCACCAACACCATGCTCACTGTTGTACAAGACACAAAGGAAGACCCTGCTGCTTCCCTGAAGAGCTGATATTCTGTATAAGCAAAGGAATGCTCAATACAATCCAAATAGACATGCATACCTACTATCAGGGGTGAAAGTAATTTAAAGGACTTACCGGTACTCCAGAGTCCTCAGGAGGGGGCAGGGCCTCAACCGGAAGAGGCGGGACCTTTAAATCCCCAGGCCCTTTACATCAGGATTTAAAGGGCTCGGGGCTAGGGCTGTGGTACCAGCAGCTGGGAGCCCCAGGCCCTTTAAATCAACCCCTGAGCTTCCAGCTGCAGAGGTGGCTGGGAGCCCTGGGGTTGGGGGCGATTAAAAGGGCCTGGGGCTCTGGCTGCCGCTACCGTCCAGGACCCTTTAAATCATCCCCGGAGCCCTGGGGCATAGGTGCCGACTCCGTGGGTGCTCCGGGGCCGGAGCACCCACGGGGAAAAATTGGTGGGTGCTCAGCACCCACCGGCTGCTCCCCACCAGCCCCGGGGCCCGCGCCCAGCTCACCTCATCACCGGGAGACGTTCCGGGGCCCCGCCCCCGACACCGGGTGACGTTGCGTCGGGGGCAGGGCCCCAGAACGTCGCTCGGGGGCGGGGCCCCAGAACGTTGCCTGGTGTCAGGGGCGGGGCCCCGCCATGTCGCTCGGCGTCGGGGGCGGGGCCCGGCATCAGCCCCCACTGGCGCCGCCGGAAATTGGCGCCTATGCCCTGGGGTAGGGCGGCGGGGTTCCAGTGGCTATTTAAAGGGTCCGGGGCTCCGGCCGCCGCTACCGCCCCAAGCCCTTTAAATCATCCCCAGAGCCCTGCTGCTGGAGCCCTGGGGTAGCGACGGCGGAGCTCCGGCAGCTATTTAAAGGGCTCGGGGCAGTAGCGGCTGCTGGAGCCCTGAGCCCTTTAAATAGTGGCCGGAGCCCTGCTGCCGCTACCCCAGGGCTCCGGCAGCGGGACTCTCCCCATGTTGAGTTTGTGGAATGAGTAGTTAAAAATAGCTGTTGTGCAAATTCAATCAAATTAATTGACACAGTAAATGATGATGATGGCATCATTAGGTTCTAGCACACTTAACTTTTCAAAGCTACCTTTAGACAGCTTTGCTTCTTAGCTTTCATCATGTTTCCAAGTTTTAGTACTTTTTAAGCACATCCAATTTTGAACCCCCTAAAAAACACATCTCCAGTTTCATTTTCATTAGTGTTATGAGAATAACAATAAAAGCAAAACCTCCTCTGAACTCAGTGTGGTCATCTTCTGTTATATAGCAGTATCTACAAGTTGGCTATTTTTAAAAATTATTCTATGTGAATTAGACCTAAGCACTAGTACACTTTGTGGCAGAAATCCCAGACTCTTGGTATCAAGTGGTTAACAGACCTCAAATCTACTTAAGAGTGGCATATAATGATCAGGACCAGGGCAGTACCCTTTTGCTGGATATATGGTGTTCATACCAGGCATTAAAGGGTTTATAGTAAGGAGAACATATTTAATTAAGTGGCATGAAAATCTGATCATGAATAGCTCTCCTGATATTTTCATGTTTGTTAGCTGGAACATCCTGATTTTTATATTAAACCCAATTTTTTAAATTGAAGGCGTCAGACATTGCATATTACCAGAAAAATTATTTACAAGACCTGGTGGGATCCAAGTTAGTTCTCATTGGGTATATCTCTTTTTCTGAACTTCTAGTAGGTTAATACCAGTCAGAAAAGTATTGAGGGGGTATTGTTATCCATTTGCTGCAGTGCCTCTCATTTATATGTTAGAAATAAATCTGCACTAATATTAGGAACATGGGAATTGCCAGGCTGGATCAGTCTCGAGGTGATCTAGTTGAGTGTCCTGTCTCCTACGGCCAGCATCAGATGCTTCAGAGGAAGGCTCAAGAACCCTCCAGTATCAGATGTGGGGGTAATCTCCTGACAATAGGTCTCATCTTGGTCTCTGTTAGTTAAGAGATTGGCTTAAATGCTGAAGCATGAGATTTAATATCCCTTCCAAAATTTGTGTAGAACAAAAGTTGTGCTAGTAAACAGTATCAAATAGTTTGCCAGTGACTTTATCACACACTCCTTTAAGAAATGTCTGTGTGATAAAAATAACTGAATTCAGAGGAACTGACACCTACTGAGATTCTGCAAGGTGTCTTCCTTCAGTCCATTTCCTCCCCTCCCCCACGCTTGTTGGATTATCGTTCAGACATTTGCAGATCACTGAGCAGGTGCAGTGCTTCAGTAAGGAATGTAACTTGCAGCACAGGTTTAAAGGCTGAACAATTTTCAGAGATCTGGAGAGAAGTCCTGCTCTTTTTTGGGGGGTGAGGGAGGGAATAAATATTTGGTATACCTAATGAGTTCTAAAATGCTACTTGCATTCTTGAAGCAAAGAAATAATTAAACATCTTGCATTTACTTTAATTTCAGAGATTGACCTTCCTAGAGTATAACTCTTAAACATGCTGTTTGCTTTTCCCTTCCCCCACCGGGGAGTCTGCAGTAAACCTATGCCAGGGCATTCCTACTAGGTCAAAACATTTCCCACTGCCCTTGCTATGAATCTTGTCTGAAAAGAAAAGGGATTGTTACTTTGCTCTAGAGATAGTACAACTTCTCTGATTTGTTTGGAGGAAAAAATAAGATTGTCATCTGTGTGATTCACCTTCTGAAGTGGACTAAGTTGTTGGTGCCAATCCTATATAGCCATATAACAATTTGAGTTCCTGCCCTTCCTTGAAAGCTCAACAACAATCCCTTTAGAGGGGTAGGAACTAAACACAGCTCTAAGGAGATTCACTTAAAATCTGATCAAATCTATGGCTACTTGTGAAATGCTTAAGATCACATTGTGGTGTGAGCTAACCTGTGATGTGTTTTCTTGCACTGGTTATCAGAGATCCCTCACTTTTTCCCTTTGACTGTTCTCTTCCCCTACCCCCACTAGGCTTCACATTGCAGTCAGCGGGGTTAGATGTATTTTTGTTCCCAAGCTAATCGTTACATTTCTCTGCAGTCAGCCAAAGTGACTTACTAGCATGAAACTGAAAAAAACGAGTTCTTGTGGCACCTTAGAGACTAACAAATCAAATACATTTGTTAATCTCTAAGGTGCTCAAGGACTCCTCGTTGTTTTTGCAGCTACAGACTAAACCTGTTAGCATGAAACTGGACTCTCCTAGTTCCTATGGGCTCAGAACTGGGGACCCAAATTCTGGTCTTCTGCCTGGCAGCACGTTCCATGCACCCTACACCATTGGGCATGCCTTCATTATTTTGGTAATAGAAGCAGTCACTGCTGTATGTAGTTGCAATTTGTGCTCGAACCACTAGAACCTGGTGCCTGCTTGGTCAGCTGCCAGGGTCAGCCAGCTCCCACTCCTAATGAAATAATAATGGTTATATTTAAAACAAAGGCGGCACTTTGAGTAGTTAAAAAGTAACATTTCCCTTCTCTTGTATGAACATGCCATATGTTTATGGAATGCCTCGTTGACTTGATGCCCTTTAAAATATTTTTAATTTATCTTAAGATCTTGATTTTAAAAATCTACATATTTGAAAAAAATGCAGCTTTTAAAACTGATTCATCACCAGGAACTAAACATCTTCCAGCACCTGCTAAATCATAAGCGAGAGCAGTTGTGAAAACAGTAGCTGCTCAAAACTGACCACCTCCTATCTCCCCCACTCCACAGGACGAAATGTGGCAGTGGGGTTGGAGGGGTGAGGAAGAAGCTTTTAACCCATCCTGTCTGCCTACTGCAAACGGCCTATTTTCTGCCCCTAAAGGTTTCTGCCTAACAAATGGTGTTTCTTTTTTACAGCATTTTGATCCTGGACTTGTTGTGGTGATGGTAAACTTAGCAGTGGTAATTTTTTATTTTCAGACTGAATTACTCCTTTTGTCATCAGTGCACCAATATGTTAGGCTTACTTTCTCTGTTGTAGCCTTCATCCTTCTGCTTGGTCTTTCATTTCCTTTCCTTTCTTTATGCACACTTGTCTGATCCTTGTTCATTAAAGGGTATTGCTAAGAAGGGATGTTTCTGTTTGTGTTAGAACTGCCAAAAATCAGTTTAAACATAAAATTCTAATACTGTCCAAACTTGATTTTCCTCAACATGATGGGCACTAGCACTTGCTACTGCAATTTATGAATTTAAAAACTTTGACTGCCTTAGAAGGCAAAAGTACTGACTAATTGTTTGGATACAGGGGTTTACCAAGGTAATGAGCTTGCATATAAAGATCATGATTCTTGCAGAAACAAAACAAAAACTGGAAAACAAAACAAAATAAATTTTTTTGCACTTGTTCTCAATCATTCCATTGGGTCTACCTTTTACCAGTAAATCCCTGGCGAGACGTTATGAAAGTGATATTGCACCTAGGAAGTCATTTTTATAACCTGTCTTTAATTTGGTCCTTTTGCTAAAGATTGCAGTCACTGCTTACTTATTATACCATTGGGCGTAAGAGAAACTTAATCCGGGTGAAAATTTTATTGTTAAATACCTATATGAAAGCTTAAAAGCTGTTTTGGCTTGGCTGAGATGGCTTAATAAATATTTTTATCTTTGGACTTGTAACGTGCCCAACTAAATGGTCTCTGGGCATATGTACAAAAATATAAAAATGCAGTTATAAATATAAAGCTAAAGACATGTCTGAAGAGGAAATTACTCATACTTGTGTCCTAGTTTAATTATTAAAAATATACCTGTCTTTAAGAATTCTTAGGATCTCCTTAATGTCCCTGTGGAGTTGGAGGTCCATGGATTAATAGTTTTTGAAGGAGCTAGAAAGAGTTTCCCGTGGAGAACAGAGAAACTTGATGTAAATCAGAGGCTTTTCTGACGTGGTTTAAGAACTAAGCCTTTTTTGCGCATGTGGATTGAAATAGTGTCTTAATTTTGGCATGATTAAAACTAGATCTTTTAGCCCAAAGGTATAATATATATGTATGTGTGTATAACAAAACAATTGTTTACACCGACCCAAGAATAATAATAAGGGAAGTAAACATTCTGTTTTTTTACTCAAGGTATGCACCGGATAAGGTAAGTACTTTTCAGTGGGCTTACATCACAACAAACAGTGCAAGTTGTGATGTAAAAAAGCTGTGGTAGTAAAGTGCTTGTCTGCCCCATTTTGCTTTGTTTGGCTGGTTATGAGTGGATTAA
This sequence comes from Macrochelys suwanniensis, assembly GCA_033296515.1. Taxonomy (NCBI): domain Eukaryota; kingdom Metazoa; phylum Chordata; order Testudines; family Chelydridae; genus Macrochelys; species Macrochelys suwanniensis. Next base: position 2,686,579 of record CM065797.1, read on the forward strand.
AGATATGTAAAAAATCTCCAGCATAGTTTGATTAGTTCAAAGTCAATTTTCTTCGCAACTAGTCCTTTTCACAGCTTACAGGTTATACAGTAAGTAATAGAGCAGTTCTTAGTGGGGACATTTGGAAGCAAGTTGTGATTAAATACCTGTTCTGGAACTAGTGCTAATTTTTTGATGAGAGAATTCTGGCCTACCATGGCATCAGTTAATTTTTTTTATTTAATAAGATGAAAAACTTAGTGGGAAACTAAAGAGTTGTACAATAAAACATGTTTGGTACTTGTTTTTCCATGGAGGGGTCAGAAGATCAGGGTTATGATCTAATAGTGTGAGGGTAATGAGGAAAGATCCTTTTAATCTCCTGGTGCCAGGACTTGGCAATGTTGAACATTAACCAGTTATGCAAAATGTACCTATGGTTAATGTTCTGAGAATCCCAGTAATAAGCACCAAAAGGCTAACGAGTACATTTAACCTTAACAGGTTTGGAGCTGAGGGAAGCAGGTTTGGATGTAAGCTGTGAGAATGGCTTGTGTTTGGTTCACTGTAGCTTTCTGGTCTCTGCACTCAAAGGCAAGATCTCTAACCACCCAAACCTAATGTGTAAAGTGAGCTGTTGGAGCAGACTTGGCCTCTCACCTTGTTTGTGTGTTTCTGTTACAGGTAGAACAGATCCCATCCCTATCGTCGTCAAGTATGATGTCATGGGCATGGGCCGGATGGAAATGGAGGTAAGTTGATCCTGATCCATCTTATTCTAAAATGCATTGCTTGATTTACATTGGGTCCAAAAGTGCAATTGGATAGTGATGTAAAAGTAAGAACTTTGAGCAACAAAGCTGGAGAGAAAAACTTTGCCTTAAATCTGAACTACAGGAAAAGCTTTTCTCCTCAAAACACATACTTTAGTTACCCTTGGTTAACTGATTTTTGAGGCCTGGAGTCTTTTCTTTAATTCCTTGGCTGTGTAAGTTGGATTTCCATAAAGCTAAGTCCATTACTGGCAATGGATGTGCCTGCTGGGAACCAGCAGCATGGAAGGATTAATGAACTATTTTGTAGGCAATGGGATGACAAAGCAAGGAAAGTTAAGCACAATACTCACAAAAATTCCGTTTTCAAACAGTTGAATAAATGACATTTTCTTGGCTATTTGGGTACCACCAAGAATTTACGGGAGTAATTGCATCTGTTCTTGTTGCTAAGCTTGATTATGCCGAAGATGCCACTGAACGGAGGCGTGTACTGGAGGTGGAGAAAGAAGACACCGAAGAGCTGAGGCAGAAGTACAAGGTACTTAAATGAACACATTGATGCCTGAGTTACTATGGGCTGAATGGGAGAGACTTAGTTCTGATAGGACAGAGCAGTCTGGTCACTCGACTCCAGTACTGATGGCACTAGTTAGTTACTCCTTAGTTGTATAAAATCTTGTGCTTTGCTGCTATCCTTTTTCTTTAATATGAATGCTGCGCTGCTAAATGCAGCGTTGTCAATTGAAGGGCCCCTGTTTAGTCACAGAACAGCTACTGCATGGGCAACAGCTATGCAAGTTTCCACAACACTGCCCCCTTCCTCTGTGCCTCATCCCTGACCTGGATGGTAAAAAGGAAGTGTCTGGCTCTGTGGCCTATTTAATAGCTCTTGGCTTTCTGCTGAACCTGCCCACGCAGGGCTAATTAGTGCAAAATCAACAGGTGGAGTTCATATTAACATCGCTCAACTGGAAAATGGAGTAGATCTCTTTGTATTGCCTCTGATTCCCTCAATAAATGGAATATCACTGTAATGTTGCATAAATGCTGGTTTTATTAGAAGATAGCAACACTGCTCTGGTGTAGAAAAAATTGATTGACTGCATCTACTTAGAATTTTTATATGCTGCCAATATACAGCATTATAGTGTCAGTTCTGAAGCAAGAATTTTTCCTGTTATATAGTCTGCAAAAGCCTGTGTTTAGCAAGCCAATGCGCTGCTGTGTTTTTAATAATAAAATTGGACCACCCTGCTGGCACTGAACATGCTCCATTGCAGTGTGTCTGGGTTCAGGGCCAACAACTGACTTTCCTGTTTTGAGGCCAATGAAGAGTGTGTTGTCTCCAGGGTATTGCACTGTTCCTTATCCCTTCTTCTGCTTACCAGCCATTTCCTGTGAAACACAGTAAATCTTGGGAAAACTTGCTCATTCAGCTGTCCTGGGACATCACAGGTGATAAGGATGAAGAAAAGTAGCAGATACTAGATTTAGGGCATCCATTTTACTTAAAGTTTGATGCTTTGGGGAGTGGTGGACAGAGTTCCGACTGCATTAAAGTAAAACAAAGCCATGTCAATTATAAAATACTTACCACTTCATTGGTGAGATAGGTGGCACTGAAAGCAGTTTATTCAACAGTAATATCTGTATGCTCCCTCTTACTTTGTTTTTCTTTATTAATTAAGACCTTAACTTGCCTGTTGCATGCATTTCTGATATTTGATCATTATAAACATAAACGGCATGTTAATTATTTTTTAAAATTACCCCTTAGTTCTGAACTGAAGTGCAGTTAAACAGGTCTTTTGTCATATTTAAAAGGATAGTATGTTTTTAAATGGGCATGTGCAGATTATAGTAAACAGTATATTTCCTTATGTCCCTTTGGCACATTTGTACTTTAATATAGTAAAAATGTCCCTGTCTTTCATTTTGGTGTGGCATACTGTCCGACAAACCATTCACACACTGCAGAAGGAGTGGGGGTTTAGTTCTGACATTAGCTGTTCGAAAGCAGTGTGTGACTAAAAGCTGGAATCTGTTTCCCTTGTTGGTGGTTTCCCTACAATATACCCCAAGCTGTGCTGCCAAGGATCTGCAGGCAACAACAGCTGAAGGCTATGATTTATATCTTCATTACATATTGGTGGGCAGGAAGCCCTTCTCTTCTGTGAATTGTGTAATGATGTCTTGTCTTATTCTGCATTGCAGTTTTTATGGCAGAGTTCTTAGAGTTTTTCCTGTTACCTTTTCAAATGCAATTGAATGTGTGTATTGCTTTTACAATTGAATGTGTATTGCCTTTGTAACTGTTTTTTAAATCTATCTTTTTGCCAGCCTTCAGAACACGTTCTTTAAGAAACTGTTATTGAGAGCACTGTCAAGATTTGTTTTATTAGCATGCTTTATCACTAGGCTATTACATTTCTGTATTAATCTATGGAAGTCTCCCCAAGCACAATTGTTTCACTGCTTTAGAGCAAGTCATTATGTAATTGCCAACTGTGGCCACATTATTATTAGCCATTCACGGGGTCTCAAAGGAGTTTCAGATAGCGCTCCAACCAAAAGTGAAGCAAGAAACTGTTGTTTAATTTCCTTCCCTGGTGTAGATTCTGAACAGGACTATTTGAAGAGTTGTATTCGGCCACAGGATGTTTTTAAATCTTTTTTAAACATTGATTCAGGGGAGGAAGTGTGCGCATGGTTTCAGAAGCAGAACTTTAAATGCCATTGTTCTCCAAACCTCATGTTGTTTTGCTTTCCTTTTCTAGCGTCTTCATGTTGAACGGCTCTAGACTCAAACCTTTACTTTTTTCATATCAATATCCTTCGATCGGTGTGGGCAAACTACGGCCCGCGGGCCACATCTGGCCCAGCCCCTAAGCTCCCGGCTGGGCAGCCATGCCATCGCGCGGGCAGCGCTCTGGTGGGCGGGGCTGCTTGCTCCGACTGGGCCGCGGGGCTGCCAGATATGCTGCTCTGAGCAGTGTGGTAAGGGGGCTGGGAGGTTGGATAAGGGGCAGAGGGTCTCGGGGGGCAGTCAGGGGACAGGGAATGGGGGGGGCGCGGTTGGATACGCGTTGGAGTCCCGGGGGGCCTGTCAGGGGGCGGGGGTGTGGATGGGGGCGGGGCAGTCAAGGGACAGGGAGCAGAGGGGTTGGATGGGGGGATGGGGTCCTGGGGAGTGATTAGGGTTGGGGGGGTCTCAGGAGGGGGTGGTCAGGGGACAAGGATTGGGGCGGGGGTGTTGGATGGGTCGGGGATTCTGCGGGGGGCGGGAAGTGGGAGGGGGCAGAGGCCAGGCTGTTTGGGGAGGCACACCCTTCCCTACCTGGCCCTCCATAGAGTTTTACAACCCCAAAGTTTGCCCACCCCTGCCTTAGATAGCAGACACATTCTTCATATTGAAGCTGTGCCTTAGAATAGATTTTTACCTAAATGTTCAAAATCCCTTTAAAAAAAATTGTAATACCATGTAACAATAAGGTCTTAGTGAGGATTTTTTCCCATGTGCTCTAAGAAATATTTGAACTTAATCTTACGTTATAGCAGGGGTCGGCAACCTTTCAGAAGTGGTGTGCCGAGTCTTCATTTATTCACCATAATTTAAGTCTTCGTGTGCCAGTAGTACATTTTAACCTCTGGGGTTCCCGCCGCCAGCTCCTGCCAGCCGGGGTCTTAGCCCACTGCCAGCCGGGGTTTCCCTTCACCCAGGCCAGCAGCAGGTGCTGAGTGGGGCCGGCGGCGGGACCCCAGCTGGCAAGGCGCCGCTGCCGCTCTGGGGTTCCCGCCGCGGGCTCCTACCAGCTGGGGTCTCAGCCTGGGTGAAAGAACCCAGGCCAGCAGCGGGCGCTGGGTGGGGCCAGCGGCGGGACCCCGGCTGGCAGAATCCCAGGGCGGCTCAGCCATCAAAAATCGGCTTGCGTGCTACCTTTGGCACGCATGCCAGAGGTTGCCGACCCCTGCATTATAGTAATATGTCAACCTGTATAATGCTCACCTTTAACAGTTTAAAAAACATAATTCACACATGAGGAGTCAAGACATTAAAAAGCAACTAATTCCTCTTGGAGAAAATCCTAGTCCGTGTATTCAGAAGCACTTTTGCATGTACGCTGGTGGTTTTTCTATTTCCTGTATTTTCTGTTCTTTGAATCCTCATGCTAATATCCTTAGAGCTCATCTGCACCAGGTATTTATTCCCTGTAAAGAATCATACGCTTGTTTTATGACATCACAGCTGGTTTGCGGTAGAAAGAATTGAGGTTACAAATTTAAATTGTAACTTCAGTGGAGCAGCAAGCAGCTAGTGCCGATGAGCTCTGAGGAAACAAGGATTCTCATCTCACATAAATAAATACATGCATAATTAGAGCACTGCGTTAGACTTACTTTAGTTCAGAATGTAGGCTTGTTTTGAAACCTCTTCTCAACCTTGAAGTTATAACTGTAACAAAAATAATCCTTTCAAGCTGAAAGCTGTGCTTTGAGCATATAAAGTGGTGTAAAAATGCTAACTACTCTGCAAAATCTGGCCCTATGCCTCTCAAAATGGGCACCCAAAATGTTTATGTATAAGCTGGATAAGTACAACAGAATGTGTGTGTGCATAAGCACATTGTGGATGATGTTTGTAGCTCAGGGTTGAAGGAATGCAAGAATCTGTACACCAATCTGTATTGGATATAAAGAATATCTGGCTTTCTGGTTCTTACAGCTAATGGAGAATCTGTGTCAGCTCAGTAAGTGAAGCTACTATTTTGTGATGCAGCGTTCCGGATTCAAGTTCATAAATATCAAATGAAGATAAGCCTTCATTTGAATTTTACTGGGTTGCATCCCTCAATCATGGGTCATTTTCTTGCCTGGATACGCTTATGCGTATAGTACTCTTACATATAATAATCTTAACATTTCTTACAGATTTTGTGAGAGGATAAAATAACGGAACAACTGGGAAAGGTTGATGACCGCTGCTCACCATGGACTGAACCCAGCATAAATTGTACATGATGTTTTGAACTGTGTAAGCCCTAGAAGGCCACATGCATTGCAGGTGCATTGGCAGTAATTTCAGTGGAGCTGTGCCTGCTTATTCCAGCGGTGAATTTGGCCCACTGTTTCTAATTAAAACTGATACTTCTGATCCCTTAGATAGTGGTTGCTAGCTTGCCGAAAAGTGGATTGTTACCAGGAGTCCTTTGTGAAATCCAATGTCAGTTTGAGTACTAGTCTCTCTTGCGCCAGTATTCGTTTGACATAAGACCTTCACTATACAGTAATTAACAAAAATGAACGTATACATTAGTTATCATTCAGAACATGATTAAAGTAAAACTAATTGACAGTCTAGCATACTGCTCCCCAACAGATTGTTATACTACTTTGAATGCAGCACAGATACATTCTTTTTAAACAATTAAAATTAGGAATTCATTTTTGGTAATGCTCGCAAACCCAAATCTCTATGGTACTAAGTGTTGCTTCTGTAATAAAAATCAACCTGAATTTCATTTTATGCTGATCAACTTTTTGCAGGTGCCATCTCCAAGGTGCTGCAATGCACTTTCACTCTTCTGAGTGCTTATGGTTTGTTCTACCCCAGAGTTTAGTAGTCACCGGGAATATACCAGATATAATATTGTTGCCATTGCATGCTTTATCCTGTAACACAAGGGAAATTTATTCTTCAGTATGTTAGTACAAAAGTCTTGTTTGACATAAACTAGGGCTGTCAAGCGATTAAAAAAATTAATCGCGATTAATCGCACTGTTAATAATAGAATACCATTTATTTCAATAGTTTTGGATGTTTTCTACATTTTTCAAATATATTGATTTCAATTACAACAGGGCTCACTTTATATTTTTGATTACAACTATATGCAGTGAGAAAAAAACAAAATAGTATTTTTCAGTTCACCTAATACAAGTACTGTAGTGCAATCTCTTTATCATGAAAGTTGAACTTACAAATGTAGAATTATATACAAAAAAACTGCATTCAAAAATAAAAATCTAAAATTTTAGAGCCTGCAAGTCCACTCAGTCCTATTTCTTGTTCAGCCAATCGCTCAGACAAACAAGGTTGTTTCCATTTTCAGGAAATATGGTAAACAAGAAGTGGGCAGCATTGTCACTTGAAAGTGAGAACAGGCGTTTGCATGTCACTGTTGTAGCTGGCGTCGCAAGATATTTACAGGCCAGATTTGCTTAAGATTCAGATGTCCCTTCATGTTTGAACCACCATTCCAGGGAACATGCTGATGACGAGTTCTGCTCGATAACCATCCAGAGCGGTGCGGACCGACATGTTCATTTTTGTTATCTGAGTCAGATGCCACCAGTAGAAGGTTGATTTTCTTTTTTGGTGGTTCAGGTTCTGTAGTTTCTGCATCGGAGTGTTGCTCTCTTAAGACTTCTGAAAGCATGCTTCACATCTCATCCCTCTCAGATTTTGGAAGGCACTTCAGATTCTTAAACCTTGGGTCGAATGCTATAGCTATCTTTAGAAATCTCACATTTGGACCTTCCTTGTGTTTTGTCAAATCTGCCGTGGAAGTGTTCTTAAAATGAACAACATGTTCTGGATCATCATCCAAGACTGCTATAACATGAAATATATGGCAGAATGTGGGTAAAACAGAACAGAGGACATACAATTCTTCCCCAAGGAGTTCAGCCACTAATTTAATTAAAGCGTTATTTTTTTAATGAGCTTCATCAGCATGGTGATGGAATGGTGGCCAAATGGTGATGGAATGGTGGCCAAAGCATGAAGGGGCATACAAATGTTTAGCGTATCTGGCATGTAAATGCCTTGCAATGCTAGCTACAAAAGTGCCATGCGAATGCCTGTTCTCACTTTCTGGTGACATTGTAAATAAGAAGAGGGCAGCATTATCTCCTGTAAATGTAAACAAACTTGTTTGTCTTAGCGGTTGGCTGAACAAGAAGGACTGAGTGGACTTGTAGGCTCTAAAGTTTTACATTGTTTTGTTTTTGAGTGCAGTTATGTAACAAAAAAAAAATCTACATTTGTAAGTTGTACTTTCATGACAGAGATTGCACTCCAGTACTTGTATGAGGTGAATTGAAAAATACTGTTTCTTTATCATTTTTACATTGCAAATATTTGTAATCAAAGGGTATGTCTACACTACGATAGTAGTTCGATTTTACTTAAACTGATTTTTTGAAACCGATATTACAAAGTCGAACGTGTGTGTCCACACTAAGCACATTAATTCGACGTGAGTCCACAGTAACGGGGCAAGCGTTGACATTCCAAGCGGTGCACTGTGGGTAGCTATCCCACAGTTCCCGCAGTCCCCGCTGCCCATTGGAATTCTGGGTCAAGCCCTCAATGCCTGATGGGGCAAGAAATGTGTTGTGGGTGGTTTTGGGTAACTGTCGTCATGCAACCCTAACTCCCCCCCTCCCTCCGTGAAAGCGGCGGCAGACAATCATTTCGCGCCCTTTTCCCTTGATTGACAGCGCGGACGCCATAGCACCGTGAGCATGGAGCCTGGAGAGATCATCGCAGCAGTTATGGCCGTTGTCAACACCTCGCGCCTTATCGTGCACTTTATTCAGAGGCAGATGTTGAGAAATCAGGCGAGGAGGCTACGGCAGCGCGGTGACAACAGTGACGATGACAGGGACACACACCTCTCTCAAAGGACGGGACCCCGCAAATTGGACATCCTGGTGGCAGGGGGTCATGTTGATACAGTGGGACGCCGATTCTGGGCCCGGGAAACAAGCACAGACTGGTGGGACCGCATAGTGCTGCAGGTCTGGGACGAATCCCAGTGGCTGCGTAACTTTCGAATGCGTAAGAGCACTTACCTGGAACTTTGTGACTTGCTGTCCCCTGCCCTGAAGCGCCAGGACACCAGGATGAGAGCAGCCCTGACAGTCCAGAAGCGAGTGGCCATAGCCCTGTGGAAGCTTGCAACGCCTGACAGCTACCGGTCAGTCGCGAATCACTTTGGAGTGGGCAAATCTACCGTGGGGGTTGCTGTGATGCAAGTAGCCAATGCAATCGTTGAGCTGCTGCTATCAAAGGTAGTGACCCTGGGAAATGTGCAGGCGATAATAGATGGCTTCGCTGCGATAGGATTCCCTAACTGTGGTGGGGCCATAGACGGAACGCACATCCCTATCCTGGGACCGGACCACCAGGCCAGCCAGTACATTAACTGAAAGGGCTACTTTTCAATGGTGCTGCAAGCACTGGTGGATCATAAGGGACGTTTCACCAACATCAACGTCGGATGGCCGGGAAAGGTTCATGACGCTCGCGTTTTCAGGAACTCTGGTCTGTTTAGATGGCTGCAGGAAGGTATTTACTTCCTGGACCGGAAAATAACTGTTGGGGATGTTGAAATGCCTATAGTGATCCTTGGGGACCCAGCCTACCCACTAATGCCCTGGCTCATGAAGCCGTACACAGGCGCCCTGGACAGTGAGAAGGAGCTCTTCAACTACAGGCTGAGCAAGTGCAGAATGGTGGTGGAGTGTGCTTTTGGACGTTTGAAAGGGCGCTGGAGAAGCTTACTGACTCGCTCAGATCTCAGCGAAACTAATATACCCATTGTTATTGCTGCTTGCTCCACAATCTTTGTGAGAGCAAGGGGTAGATGTTTATGGCGGGGTGGGAGGTTGAGGCAAATCGCCTGGCCGCTGATTACGCACAGCCAGACACCCGGGCGATTAGAAGAGCCCAGCGGGACGCGCTGCGCATCCGGGAAGCTTTGAAAACTAGCTTCCAGACTGACCAAGGTAACCAGTGACTCTTACGTTTGTTTAACGTTGAGGTGAACCTGCCCTGTTTCTTTACCGTTAATATTGCCTATCCTCTCCAATTACCAGCCCCCTTCCCCCCCTTCAAACACACCTTCCTTTGAAAAGAAAATAAAGGCCACATTGTTCAACAAAAATGTATTTTTTATTAATGATTTTTCAGTAAAGGGAGGGAACTGGGACGGAGGCTAGGGTGGGGTGCAGGTGGAGGGAAGGAAAGGACGCTTCAAAACTTGGGGAATGACAGCCTTCTGCTGCTTGAGCAGTCCGCAGGGGTGGACTGGTTGTTTGCACGGAGCCTGCCACCCCTCATTTTTGGGACTCTGGGTGAGGGGGCTATGGGACTTGGGGGCAGGGGAGGGCGGTTATAGATCTGCTGCAGCGGGGCTCTGTGTGACGAACTAGGACTGTTGTTAAGGTTTCCCTGAGTACTGTGTGGGTGCCTCGGTTTCCCCTATGCAGTGTTACAAAGCCCTAGAAGGCAGGGGTGGGCAGAGGCCTGGACACAGAGAATGGCCCTGTCTCCTGGCAACAGATGGCCCCGGCCCCTCCCCTGCAAAGGTGAGAGATGAAGGTGTTGGAACAAAGGGATCAGGTGACCTCCTGGCCCGGGAAGGAGACAAAGGGGGAGGAGGGGCTGGAGAGTTTCAGTTTGGAGCTGGCCGGAGAAGAGGGGAGAGAGGCAGACAGGGTCTGGCCTCCCTGCCCCCGTTTGGAGCTGTGGGGTGAAATGCAGGGAGCCCCCGGGCTGGGGTCTAAGCTCCCTGCCCCCCGGAAGGACCCGACTGAGGGGTCCTGGATGTACTGACAAGCTCTGTTTGGACTGTGTTCCTGGCATCTCTAATAAACCTTCTGTTCTACTGGCTGGCTGAGACTCCCAGTGAATCCGGGGAAGAGGGGTGCAGGGCCTGACTCCCCCACACTCCGTGACACTCTGTCCTCCTGCCTCCGTTCCTGCAGAACATCCACCAGACGCCGGAGCGTGTCCGTTTGCTCCCGCAGTAGCCCAAGCATCGCCTCAGTCACCCTCTGGTCTTCCATCCGCCGCCTGTCCTCACGAGCGGGCTTGTCCTCACGGGCGTCCTGCCTGTCCTCCCGTTCGCTGGCTGCTCGCTTGTTCTGTGAAACGGTGTCCCTCCACTCGTTCTGCTGGGCTACCTCAGTGCGGGAGCACTGCATTAGTTCAGATAACATCTCGTCTCGCGTGCGTTTCTTTCGCCGCCTTATCTGTGACAGCCTTTGGGAGGGAGATCCTGGGGGAAGCCTAGAGACAGTTGCAGCTGTGGGATGAAAAAAAGGGAGTGAATTCTTTACAAAGATACATTTTTCAGAACAATGAAAATAGTCTTTCTTGGTGAACAAGACCATTCACACTACCTATCACATGTGCTTTCAGTACAAGGTCGCATTTTGAATCTTTCTATTGAGTGCCTGGGGTCTTGGTGAGCAGATCACACAAGTGGGGCCAGGCAACGGAATTCGGCTAGCAGGCGGCCATGGTAAGCCGTAGACTTTTGGCTGCTGAAAGCTTACTTTACAGCAGCGCCCTCCTTTCCCGTTCCAAGCAGAGCTCCTAGAGTTGGCCAGTTACTGCTGCGCTGTGCGGGTTAACATGCAGCGGCAGAAACCACAGTAACCCCAGCCATCCCATTCTCTGGGGTGATCAGTTTAGCCTTCACCTCACCGCTTGGCTGGTCTTGGGGAAGGTCCCTGCAAGCTGCCCGTGAACCGCTCAGCATGAACGGCCCTGCCTCCCCGCCCCCACCGCGTGGCTGGTCTCGGGGAAGATCACTGCAAGCTGCCCGCGAACCGCCCAGCATGAACTGTCCCCCTCCCTGCCCCCACCGCTTGGCTGATCTCGGGGAAGATCCCTGGAAGCTGTCCGCAAACCGCTCAGCATGAACAGCCCTCCCTCCCCGCCCCTACCGCTTGGCTGATCTCGGGGAAGATCCCTGCAAGCTGCCCGCAAACTGCTCAGCATGAATGGTCCGCCTCCCCGCCCTCACCGCGTGGCTTGAAACCGCTGGGTAGATTTTTTAAAAGGCACAGGCAAACAGTCCCCATAATAAAATTCAGCTAATTCCAACCAGGTCACCATGACTGATATCACTCTGATGAGGATTACGCAGACAGAGAAAGAAAGGATGTTGCGTGAATGCCAGCAAACACCGGGGCCATATGCCGCCATGCTGTGTCAGGCAATGATACCGGAGTACTTGCTACTGGCCTGGCGCGGTAAAGTTTCCTACCATGGAGGACGCAATAAGGCCGCTCTCCCCAGAAACCTTCTGCAAAGGCTTTCACATTACCTCCAGGAGAGCTTCATGAAGATGTCCCAGGAGGATTTCTGCTCTATCCCCACACATGTTAACAGACTTTTCCAGTAGCTGCACTGGCCACGAATGCAGCCAAAGTGCTCAGGTCAAATTACTCATTAAAAACCCATTGCTTTAATACGATGTCTATGCTATTCAAAAGATATGTTTTGAACACTCACCTACCGTTCCTTCTCCTGATTCACGGTCCGGGATACCGCCTTGGGAGGGTTGGTAGGGGATCTCTGTCAGGGTAATGAAAAGATCCTGGCTTTCTGGGAAATCGGCGTTCAAAGCGCCGTCGACTACCTCGTCCTCCTCTTCTCCTTCATCATCTTCCCCGTCTGCGAAAACCTCAGAGGAGGCGACCGATGAGAATACCCCATCGTCGGAGTCCACGGACAGGGGTGGGGTAGTGGTGGCAGCACCCCCTAAGATAGCAGGCAGCGCGGCGTAGAAACGGCATGTCTGGGGCTGAGACCTGGAGCGTCCATTGGACTCTTTGGTCTTCTGGTACGCTTGTCTCAGCTCCTTGATTTTCACACAGCACTGCGTTGCATCCCTGCTGTATCCTCTCTCCGTCATGGCCTTTGAGATTTACTCGTAAATTTTCGTGTTCCGTTTTTTCGACCGTAGCTCTGATAGCACGGATTCATCTCCCCATACAGCTATCAGATCTAACACTTCCCAATCAGTCCATGCAGGAGCCCTCTTTCGATTCTGGGATTGCACGGTCACCTCTGCTGGAGAGCTCTGCATCGTTGCCAGTGCTGCTGAGCTCGCCACGATGTCCAAACAGGAAATGAAATTCAAACTGGCCAAACAGGAAATGGAATTCAGATGTGCCCGGGTCTTTTCCTGTGTGGCTGGGCAGAGCATCCGAGCTCGGACTGCTGTCCAGAGAGGCGAGAGTGGTGCACTGTGGGATACCTCCCGGAGCTATTAGCATCTAATTCTGTCCACACTAACCCCAATTCGACATGGCCATGTCGATTTTAGCGCTACTCCCCTCGTCGGGGAGGAGTACAAAAATCAATTTAAAGAGCTCTTTATGTCGAAATAAATTGCTTCGTTGTGTGGACGGGTGCAGGGTTAATTCGATTTAACGCTGCCAAATTCGACATAAACTCCTAGTGTAAAGATGTACACTTTGATTTCAATTACAACACAGAGTACAATATATATGCAAATGTAGAAAACATCGAAAATATTTAATAAATTTTAATTGGCATTCTATTTGTTTTACACAGTGCGATTAAAACTGCAATTAATCGCAACTAATTTTTGAAATCACGATTACATTTTTTTTAGTTAATTGTGTGAATTAACGGCGATTAATCGACAGCCCTAAAATAAACACTTTCTTCTCAGCTCCTGAAGAGCAAAACTTCTTAAAATCATCTTTGGCGTTAACATACCAATTGGAATAATTTGGTTTGTGAAGTAGGATGGGTAGGCCCAGGGTTTTAGGTAGTAACAGACTGGCCTTTCATTTCCAATAGCAGGTCCAGCTCAGAACTACATTTCAGAATAATTACAGCAGCCAATTTGGCTAATCATCGAGTAAGTGGTGTCCAGTCACTGATGTATAGTAGGAAAGCCGTCTTATGGGCTGAACCCAGCAGATCCTGGTTGGAGCACCATGGGGTTAAACAGTGGTCTTTGTGCTCTGAGATTAGTTGGCTGGATTAGGATTTGTACTGTGAGAGGAGAGAATGGAACAATGGGACCCAGAGCCTTTTGGCATTATCACAGAACAAATAATAACCGTCCTCTCTAAGGGGTGGTAACGGATCACTTACAATTATATCAACCCCAACAAATCTCTACCGTTGGGATGTTAAATTCATGTGCATTTGATTGTAGACTGATTTTGCTGGAGAGATTGCTGTGTATACATCTTCATTTTAAAAATTCGGTTTCCCTGTTATTTCTGGTAAACCGCAACTACCTGTGCACCTTCTCGTGCAGCCATCACCCTACTGGGGCACAACTTCATTTACTTTAACTAAATCTAGTGGGCATCCTCATTCCTGGTATAGTTTAATAGAATTTGGTAGAAATACACCAGGGATGAACTCGATCTGGAGATGTTACTGCATTGCTTTTCTTAGTTTGTGCTTGTATTCATCCTTATTGAATTACATACCAGTTAAGATCAGATAGAAAAGCTCCAGGTATCCCTCGAAACGGAGGAAATGTCAGTACTTGTAGATGCAGTTTTCTGTTCCACAGCAGTAAGGTTGATCTTTGGGCAGGTTAAGGAGGGTCAATCGGCATTTTGGTCTTAGCTTTATGTGAAGTAGCAGCTGCCAGTTTTTAAATTATTTTATGAATTGGCTTGGAAATTTTGAATTGTTTTTCTCATGTGAGCTCAGCTCATCTGATGCACTTCATTTGCAGCCATAAGGTGGGTTTATTAAGTAGTCGTACTAAACATTGTCAGTCTCCAGCTACAGAACCACAAATTCTAGATTGTAAATTCCTCAGCGAAGGCTGTAGGGTGGTGAGCATGTAACCGCTTACCAAATGCATTACTTTGTAAGAATACTGGTTTCTGATGTAGAACAAATGGCCAGATTAAAAAAAAGAATGTATTCTAGTTAAAGTTCTCACAACACTCTCATATATTTTAGTTTGTAGGAGAACATGGATGTATCATGAAGTTGCTCTAAAACAATGTTTATATTTTAACCTGCGTCATGTTAACGTTTCCATGCGAAGGCTTTTTTCCTTAATGGAATTGTTCAGCTTCACTGATTATTTTACCGGCATTTACCAGTACTGACTTTCATTAATATTGCAGGATTATGTCGACAAAGAAAAGGCAATTGCCAAGGCCCTGGAAGACCTCCGAGCAAACTTTTACTGTGAACTCTGTGACAAGCAGTATCAAAAACATCAAGAGTTTGACAACCACATAAACTCTTACGACCATGCTCACAAACAGGTAAACAGCTGCTGTCACTGCAGATAAGTACCACGGTATTCTCATTGCAGAGCCCTTGCGTGTTAATATCTTGAATGTCCCTATATCCCCAGGAGAAGCTTCTTGCTGCTCTTGGTTGAGGTGTGTTCCATTGCCAACAATGGAATACTCATTGAAAGAAATGTAACTGCTGGCATCAAGGGGTTAAGCTTTGAACTAGCCATGTTCAGGAGCAGGCGGTAGTCAGACTGAAAAGGAGATATTAGGTGTGTATCGATGGTTCCCGCTTAATTCATCAATGCTTTGAAATGAGCAGTGGGGCTTCTGAGACCCAAGTAATAGGCCCAATAACTGGGATATCTGGCTTCACATACTAGACTGGAAATGGAATAGAGAATTGTGAATGTGGCCAATTCAAAAAAAATTCTTTCTGTTGAAACAGATTGAATTTCAAAAGGTGGCCTATGTTGTGCTATCTATAGACATCTTGCTGTACGTTCATTACTAAAACTTCAGGCCGCAGACTTAATCTGTTCAGACACTTTAGACTAGTGGTTTTCAAACGTTTTGTATTGGTGACCCCTTTCACAAAGCAAGCCTCTGAGTGTGGACTCCTCCCCCCTTCCCCCAATACATTAAAAATGGGAGGGGTAATTTAATTTAATGGACGCTGGGAGCTGGCAGCTCCAAGGAGCTGATAGCTTGCAACCCCCATGTGACCACCTTTGACCTGCTGAGGGGTCATGACCCCCAGTTTGAGAACCCCTGCTTTAGACTGATTGAGTTTTAGACATTATATAACTTATAGACTAGGTGGGTGAGGTAATATTTCCAATTGGACCAACTTCTGTTGGTGAAAGAGACAAGCTAAAGAAGAGCTCTGCATAGCTCAAAAGCTTCTCTCTCACCAACAGAAGTTGGTCCAATAAAAGCTATTACTTCACCCACCTTCTCTGTCCAATATACTGAGACCAACACAGCTACAACAACTCTGTCTGTAGATATCACTTCTCAGAGAGAAGGGATTTTGGTCTTCTGTAATATTACATCTAATAGAACATCATTAATTATGTGCTGATGACTGCGTGGTGTATTGTGCATTACTGATTTTTGTGAAACAGCAAGTGATCAACAAATACAATTTTAAAAACAAAGGAGAATACATCGCAAAATATACTTTGTTCACTTAAGTGCAGAATTTGATACTAAATAAAGTAGCAGTCTTACTAATATGAGACCGCACTATAGCACTCCTCAATTCTCCAAAAACAATAGTGCAGTGAATTATGAGGTTTGCTAGTCTGTAAAGTACAAATTAGTGAGTTTCTATTGTATTATGGAAAACAGCTATACAAGGGCTATTTTGACTAAGTTGATGGACACATTAGCCTGCTAATAGGTGGAGTTGTTGCAACCTTCTGATTTAATATAGTTTGGACTTTTCATCGGTTTGGCTGAAATATGAGGGCATGGTAACAGGGAGAGCCTGTTTAATGGCATATCTTTCAGTGTGGTGATCTCTTAATGGCAGCTCTTGATAAGTGTATCTGAACAATTAACAACAGAGAGATCTACAGGAGAGTGACTGGACTGACAGTGTATGTTTCAGCCACTGCTTAGAGAGGCTTATAAAGGAAAAATTGATCTGCAGAGCACAGGCCAACCTCATGCTGGTGGAAGAACTGTCCACCACTAGAGTGCGAGAACAGGATGGCAGAATTAAAAGCTGCTTGGGGAAAACTTTATGCTGGCACAGTCTTCTCATCCATACAAATGGATTTCAGCTTTTGGTGAAAAACGTTGGTGTTGGTTATCTGAATGGATACCACCACTGGATAATTTGCAGCTGTTACACGAGTATTGAATGAGTCCTGGAGCTCATGAGCCTCCAGATTTTTTTATGGGAAATCATCCAATAAACAGTTCAGGAAGTCATTTATAGAAAGTTAAAGGTAGAAGAAATCAAGCTGTATTTAGGAGATTGGCCTGTGCAGTGTTAAGGTGCAGGTGGCCTTGTTAAGAAAATCTGAGTTTAGCAGTAAATTTGAAACTGCCTGGGAATAATTGAAATAGAATCTTGCAGTAGATAACTGTATCTAAGCATGTCCCATTGCCTTTACTAATTACAATTGAAGGTAGGGTCACTTCTGAGGGACAGAATTATCCTTTTTATGAGGATAGCTTTTATAATACTAGTCTGTAGTTTTGATGTCAGACAATAGAAGGTATATTGACTGTTCAGATTTCCTAGAATCATCTTTGATCAGTGAAGGAAGCAAAGTGATGTGAAGAAGACAAAAGCAAATATTCTTCTTGAGCATTGACTTATGCAAGTCGTTATTAAGGTTAGTTAATTAGCTCAAAAGGACGACTAGTGTGCTAAAGTAAACCAAGTGCAAGTTGTTCTGCATAACCTTTAGTTGAAGTTAAAAAAATTTAAAATGTTCTCCCATTTTCTAGAATATTTTCCCTTAGTTGTGCAGTCTCTTCAAGGAACAGGCAGCAGTGATGGTTACCTTCCAAAGAAATAATGAAGGTGGATTAGAGAAGACATTTTAGAACTGAGATTCACTTTTTATTATCTAATTCCATACAGCAGAGATTCCAACAGGAAAGAGAAGATACAGTTAGGGTGAATCACCTTCTGCCTATTGCCAGAATGTGTAGGAGACCGAGATTAAATAAAGCACTTGCAGACTTGATTTCCTAATTCATACTTGCTTTGGATCATTTTTCTTCTCAACTAAACTTTGAGTATGACATAGGCTGGGAACTTGTATTTCCCATTTGGCTTTATTGCTGGGGGAAACAAGACCCCACAACATCCTTAGTGATAAATAAAACAATCCTCTGTAGTCACTGGAGTTTCGTGTGCTTGGCAATATTTGGCAGCAGTGATCCGATAGAGATGTGTGTGAGGGAGAAATTTAGTTTACATTTTCCGTAGCATATTACTTGTCAAGAGTACATTTCCTTTGGGAATAGTCTTTGCTTTTAAATACTTGAAAATGGCAGTTTGCTTGTTTCTAAAACTGCTCAGTGGACATTACTTTATCCCTATTAAATAGATCTTCCATTCCTACATCCCCTTCTATTCCCAAGATATAAAGACACTGTCTTGTATTCCAGGAAGGAACTCAGGATTATTGCGAATCAGGGACAATAGGTAAGTGTATTGATCCCTACCCAGTAAATTTTGGACCTGCCACCAAGTTGTCGACAAAAGTATAAAGGGAAAGTCCTGGTTATGTTGGTTTGTTGATGGAGGGTATATTTGAGTTCTCCAGTCGCACAACCAAATTCAAAACACCAGGAATTCTCTATCTGGAATTTTTCAGATTTTGAATTGTGCATTAAATTGTGAAGTACATATTCTTGTGACTGCCAAGACCCATTGGCTGATTTTAATTCTCTACGTTTTTAACCAGAATATCTGGGGAATAACACTTTTTTGTCCTTAAAAATAAGGTTAATATTTGAAAATAAGAAGATATAATGGATGTTTAAAGAGTATAACCCCATCCTCAGAGTAGTAAATTCCTCCGAGGAAAAACTTGAGAAGACTTATTATGGCAACGAATATTCATACAGAAGGGGAAAAATGACTCAAATAAATTAAGCCTTTTGAGTACATTGAAAGAGCAGTTAAAAAGGGTTAATTTTGCTTTGTACCATGGAAAGCTACTGTAATTTTTAATGGAGATTTCTGAATGAGGGGAGAGCTGTTGGGTTTGACAACCAAAAGTTAACCGTTGTGTGAACTGTCCCGCCTCTGAAGCTGTAGAAATCCTGATGACAGCCTTTTATTAAAGGTTCAAATTCAAAAAGAAAGTGTAGATGAAGGGAAAACTTTGGTAGCTAGCAGCTGACTTAGTGATA
The DNA here is from genome assembly GCA_033296515.1 of Macrochelys suwanniensis. Taxonomy (NCBI): domain Eukaryota; kingdom Metazoa; phylum Chordata; order Testudines; family Chelydridae; genus Macrochelys; species Macrochelys suwanniensis. The sequence goes on from CM065797.1 coordinate 2,705,271, forward strand.
TAGAAAAGAACCCCCCTCACAGTTAATCCCTCAACTCATATGCATGCCATTAGGCATGTAGGGAGTGCACCAAAGCCCATGTGTTTTATGGGGGTGACATATTTCTCGCTTTCTTTGTGGTCCCACATCAGTCACCTTTGAATTAAACCAGCTCTATGTGGCTTGGAATGATGCATGTAGCTTTCTAGCCTCGGTGCTCAAATATTCTATATTTACATTAAGAAGCAAAAATGGGCAATGTTCTCCTTTCTTAGGGCCCTATTCCCATTTTAATAAGTCATGCAGTATTGAGGACCATCAGATCAGACAGGGATCCTCCATCTTCTGAATTGTATGTTATACACTACAGCTTTTCAAAACTCCTGAACCTGTAATGGTCCTACTCTTAAATCTTACAGCTTCTGGCTTTTTATTTTTTAATCATCCTCTCAGTTGACTCCAGGAACCTTTTAAGTTCTGTAACAGCATTGATCAAATGTTTTCTGAACTTTCCTATCTATATCCACTGGTCAGTTTTCCATTGCTACTGTGCCAAGTCAGAGGAGAAGCACCATTGCACGGCAGCAGAAAGGAAAGTGCTCCATGTGTAGTGCCCTAAAAGCACAGGATAGCTGAGTATTCCGTGGCAAGTCTTGTCTTCAAATGGGAGGGCCACAGAATATTCACATGTGAGGATTGCAGATTTACTTTAAATAGAATGCAACTCATGCAACAGTATGATCCGACTAGAGAACCTATCCCTTCCAGGTTACTGTCCTCATCTCTTTGCCAACTGCTATTAAATAAAATTAGTGTACTTTTTAGAATATAACAGCAGATGCTGGTTTTCTGAACCTTTTACATGAGTTTGTTCTGTATTATATAAGCTCCTGGGAGAGAGAGAGATGGTTTGTCATTCATTGTTCATACATTTAGAGATTCTGTATTTCATTTCATAAAAATGATTATAACATTGTTTTTTACACTCATCTAGCAAGACAAGTGTTTTTTGCATCAACTTGTGTGTTAGACACAGACATGGGGTGATGGAAGCGGATTCTTGTTTCATCTTTGTCTTCCTTCACATTTCATTTTCAATTTATGAAAATGACTCCTAAAGCTAAGGGGATACCCGTAACCCTGGGACACTGAAAGCTATTGCCCTTCGCTGATATTCTTAGCATTCAACAGCAACAAATTCCAGGTGTGGCGTAGACTAAGCTATAGTTCTGTAGTATGTCCCGAGCAGTGGGGAATCCAGTTTTGCTAAATAACTTCCCATGTTATATATGGAATAAATGCAGACACACAAGGTAAGGGCATCACTGACTGAGAGAACTAACAAAATAGCCTTCATAAAAACCTCTACATCCTCATATTTCAGTTGATTCTAAGATCCTTGTTTCATTTTGAGAGCAGACTATTACTGCCTTAGTGTTGCCAGTCTCTCTACTTTATTACATACAACATCGAGTAGCTTCAGGATATTCTCTTCACTGTGTGAAGTGCTCTGTACTTGAGTTCTATCTGAAGGCAGATACATGCTAAAGAACATGAGTAAACTTTTCTCCTCTCTTCCCACAACTGAGATCTAAGCATGATTTTGTTTCAGATTAGCTTTCTCCTTCTGTCCAAAGAGTTCTGAGCTGAAAATAAATACTCAGCAGACTCAACTGCCTTTGTACCCTAATAAAATAGGTACCAGATTAAATGGTGTAAAGTGAACTTCAGCCTGGAATGCTTTGGTTACTTAATGGGTCAGAATTCTGGCTTTACGGTTCGTTCTTACACGCTCTACTGAGCAGCCGTTTGCCTTGACTGAGTCTTCCTTACGTGCCTGTGATGGGCATATCTCAAGAGTCTTGTATGTAGCATAAATTTAAAATCATCCAGGAATGTAGCCTGTTTGAGCTAGTTAGAGAAGTCTGTAGGCATATTTTGTAGGAGGGTTGTAAGTTAGTTGCATTAAATGCCAGCATCTCATCACATCATAAGAGACACTCCTTTACCAATCTTCTCTCTGTGCACCAGATTACTATGGTAACTATAGAGCTTTAGAAAACCTGTTCTGAAAGCACCTGATCATGCCCCATTGAAATCAATGGGAGCCCGTGGGCAGAGGATCAAGATCTAAGTCACAGATGAAAATATTCACACTTTCCATCCAAGCTGAGGTTGGTGGCTGTGGATGAAAGCACCACCAATCCCATGGGATGAAGCATTTCAGAGTGTTTTCTGATGTTCTCAGTGCAATCAGAGTGCCTTATCCTGCTGAAGTGTCTAAATTCTGGTAAAATTCATTTCAAGGCCTGGAGACTTGTGTGTTTCTTGATTGGCCAGTTTGTGCGATTTTGTGAAAGTGATCTCTCAGTATAACCATTACTGCATTTTGATTAAGAAAGTGGTGAATAATACTCTCGGTTTTCTGGTAACTTTCGTTCTGAAGTAGGTCACTAAATGTATTGCTGCTTGGGAAGCATTTCTGCTTCCTAGGAAAGCCAGTTCCTCAAGGGGGGGAGGGATAGCTCAGTGGTTTGAGCATTGGCCTACTAAACCCAGGGTTGTGAGCTCAATCCTTGAGGGGGCCATTTAGGGATCTGGGACAAAAATCTGTCAGGGGACAGTACTTGGTCCTGCTAGTGAAGGCAGGGGACTGGACTCGATGACCTTGCAAGGTCCTTCCAGTTTTATGAGATAGGCATATCTCTGTGTGTGTGTGTGTGTGTGTGTGTGTGTGTGTGTGTGTAATATGATCTCTAAATCCTCTTCCAGCATGAGATTGTAATTTGGTTTAGTAAAGCTCATAACAGAAAAGTCTCTTATTAATCTGTATTTAAGAAAGGAGTGATTTTCTTGTCGAAGAGTTAAGGGACCTTAGAATTAGATGATGAGCATTTGTTTAGCGATTTTAGATGGAAAAGTGATTGCTTTAGTACAAGGCAGATTGTTTATTGAGTAGCTTTCTTTGTGGGTTGAAAAACGTGAATTAGCATCCCATAATCACGGATTCCTCTAGATTTAGGCCTTGCTGGTTTTGGTTGTCTCTATCACAATTATGTATTTGGGTCAGTGGGTGGTTTTATTAGTCTTGTAATTCCATTGACTGGTCATCCATTGGTGTGTTCATATGTGCTACTTAGTTCAATTCTGGACTTGGAAAGGAGGGGCTAATTTTTCTTTCCATGGCAGGACTTTGTATAAGACCACTCCACATGGCACTACACTTACCAAACTGCCTATGAACAAGGACTTCTTCGAGTGATTGCTCATGTGTATTCCACAGTAGGTGTGCATGCTCGCCACGTTCACGTGTGCTGGAAGTTTTTCCCTTAGCAGTACCCGTAGGGGGAGCACTGCTGCGACCCCTGGAGTGGCGCCTCTATAGCGCGCTGTAAGGGGAGCCGCGCACTTCCCCCACCCTCAGTTCCTTCTTGCCGCCAGTGAGGGTGCGTCGGAACTTCTTGCTCCAGCTTCGCTTTGCTGCAGCTCGTCCACTTGTCGTTTGTTGTTAGTAGTACCTGTCTTAGTTAGTTCTTAAAGTTCCTAAAGGTTCAGTTTAAGTAGTTAGCGATCGGGCCGGGGCATGCCCCGGGCCCCAGGGTTTAAATCGTGCGACTCCTGTAGGCGTTCAATGCTCAGAAGTGACCCGCATGCCAATTGTCTCTGCTGCCTGGGCTAATCCCACATAAGTGACCGCTACAAAATCTGCAGGTCCTTCAAGCCCAGAACCAAAAAAAGAAAGAGACATTAGACTTCTGGCCCTTCTCATGGAGTCGGCACTGGCTCCGACCCCGGTGCGTTGACCGGATTCGGCACCGGACACCTCGTCTTCGGTGCACAGCAATCCCCCGGCACCTTCTGATGGCAGGCACTGCTCCCCGTCGAAGAAACAGAGAAAGGCACTGTCTTCTCAGTGGCGTCGAGAGAAAGAAAGGGGAGAGACTAGACCCGCGTCGGGCAGCCCTAGTACCCCCCAGGCTCCAGAGCTCTGACTCATGTCGAGCGGAGCAGCCCAGTCACGTCGACGCAGGCCTCTCCGGATGCCTCTGACGCCGGAGGCCTTCCAGGCAGCCCGAGACATTGACTCTGCAGCTGCCAGGAGCACCACTGGCACCGGGCCCTGTTCTAGAGGCAAGCTGCCGCTGAGCTCCAGGCAGTTGACCCCGACCCAACGCAGATCCCGGTCAGGGAACCGCTCTGGGGCCTGCTCGCTGCTCAGCGTCCTGTCTAGACACAGCCCCCAGCCTCCGCTGTCATCGCCCACTGGGTTGTCTGGGTCCGTCAGATCGGAGTTCCAGACACCGCTCCACGCAGAGTATCGACGGGACAGGCACAGGTGCCGTAAATGCTCCCATTCTAGCCGTCGCCGTTCCCACCCCAGCTCCCTCTCCTTGAGGCACTGTGCCCACGACTCCCGGCGGGGATCGCCAGCTCCGCGTCATCGTGGACCTAGGCATCACAGTGTCTCGAGAAGCAGTAGCTCAAGACGGCACCGTTCCTCAACGTCGGAGTCCTGGTCCCGAGGCAGGCGTCGCCCTCGGCACCTTAGATCCTGCCGCTCCCACGGTACTGACAGGTCACTGTTAACACTGACCTCGGCCCACACGCAGCCCCTTACGTCCCAACCCAGGGACACGAAAATCTATATACCCACCCGGCTCCCAACTCCCTAATTGTGGAGTCTGTAAACCATAGGGAGAGACAGGGTCAACCAGGTCCCACATCCAAGAATAAGGACTCTAGAAGGCTGGACTCGTTCGGCAGAAAGCTTTATTCGTCGTCCAGTTTCCAGCTCTGGGTGGCCAGCCACCAAGTGCTCTTCAGCTGATATGAGTTTAACCTGTGGGGGGTCGCTCCCAAAATTCGAGCCCTCTCTTCCAGAGCATGAGAGGAAGGAATTTAAGGCGCTTGCAGAGGAGGGTGCTGCTGCCGCAAAGGCTGCTCTGCAGGCAGCATCGGATGCAGCCGACATGGCTGCTCAGTCCATGGCCTCGGCGGTGTCCATGCGCAGGGCGTCGTGGATACTGCTGTCTCAGCTCTCCACGGAGGCGCAGTCGGTGATGCAGGATCTTCCATTCGATGGCAAGGACCTGTTCGCGGAACAAACAGATGTGAGATTCCATGGCATGAAGGACTCATGTACTTCCCTGCAAACCCTTGGGCTCTACGTCCCACCGGCCAAGGAAAAGCCTAAACCGCAGGTTCCCGCCCCGGCTCCCCAGTCAAGATATGAGCCCGCCTATAAGAGGTCCAAGATACAAAAGAGGCGACCTGAGAGGCCCTCAAGGGGCAAGCAGCAGGGCAAGAGGCGGTTTTGACTGGTTGCAGGAGGCTACCCGGGTGCCTCCCGAGGAGGCCCTCCTACCAATAAAGTTTGCCTTCAGCAACCGCTTGTGTGATTTCCTCGCGGAATGGTCCCATATAACATCGAACTGTTGGGTCCTAAACACCATTTCCCAGGGCTACCCGCTCCAATTTGTGTCACCCCCGCCCTCCCACCCTGCTCCCTGGGACGGCAGGGGAGACCCGTCACATGTACCCTTGCTACAGCAGGAGGTGAGCTGGCTCCTCAGCTTGGGAGCCGTAGAGAAAGTTCCAAGGGAGTTCCGGGGGAAGGGGTTCTACTCCCGTTACTTCCTTATCCCGAAGGCGAAGGGGGGGTCTCAGGCCTATCCTGGATTTGCGAGACCTCAATCGGTTCATGGCAAAATGCCGGTTCCGCTTGGTCTCCCCAGTACGGATCATACCCTCGTTGGACCCTGGCGATTGTTATGCAGCCCTAGACCTTCAGGACACATACTTCCATATCTATACATTCGAGGGGCACAGACGCTTCCTTCGTTTCTTGGTGGGACCGGACCACTACCAGTTTACGGTCCTCCCATTTGGCCTGTCCACTGCGCCCAGGGTATTCACAAAGTGCATGGCGGTCGTGGCGGCCTACCTCAGACGCCGAGGGGTCCAGATATTCCCCTACCTCGATGACTGGCTGCTCAAGGGCAGCTCGAGGTCGCAGGTACAGGACCATCTGGAGCTGTTCTTGTCTACATGTGCGAATCTGGGCCTTCTAGTAAACGAGGCCAAGTCGACATTGGTTCCAGTGCAGTGCATAGAGTTCATAGGCGCCCTCCTGGATGCCTCCAAGGCCACAGCCTCCCTTCCCCTGGGCAGATTCCAGACCCTCAAAGTGCTCATAGGCACGGTCACGGAGTTGCCCGTGACCACGGCCAGGGCATGCCTGCAACTCCTGGGCCACATGTACCTACGTGGTCCGCCACGCCAGACTCCGGATGAGGCCCCTCCAGCTCTGGCTGGCCTCGGAGTTCTCCCAGGCCTGGGACAGGCTGGACAAAGTCCTCACGGTACCGGCGCCAGTGATCGCCTCACTACAATGGTGGTCCTGCCCGGTCAATATGCTCCAGGGGATCCCCTTCCAGGACCTGCTCCCGTCACTAGACCTAGTGTCAGATGTGTCGGACTTGGGCTGGGGGGCCCACATAGGGAACTCACAGACCCAAGGGATGTGGTCGGCCTCGGAGTTGTCCCTTCATATAAATGTCAGGGAGCTCAGGGCGATACGCTTAGCCTGTGGGGCGTTCAGCTCACAACTATGCGGCAGGGCGGTCAGAGTACTCACGGACAACACCGCTGCGATGTATTACATCAACAGGCAGGGCGGGACAAGGTCCTCGGCTCTCTGCCAGGAAGCCCTTAGCCTCTGGGAGTTCTGTATAGCCCACAACATCTCCCTGAAGGCTTTTTACCTGCCAGGCATCAACAATACTCAGGCCGATCGCCTGAGCAGGGTTTTCTCCTCCCAACACGAGTGGTCGCTCCACCTGGAGGTCACCCGCCAGCTGTTCCGAGCGTGGGGCAATCCCCAAGTAGACCTGTTTGCGACCCGACAGAACCGGTGTTGCCACCGGTTCTGTTCCAGGGGCAGGGTGGGGAGGGGCGCGATCTTGGATGCCTTCCTCCTGTCATGGTCAGGCCAGCTCCTCTACACATTTCCCCCGTTCCCCCTCAGACAAGGTCCTGGAGAAGGTGAAAATGGACAAGGCACACGTCCTTCTGATCACCCCAGCTTGGCCCCGGCAGCATTGGTACGGGACCCTCCTGGGATTGCTGGTGGCCCCTCCACGTCCGTTGCGGCTCTGCCCGGACCTACTCTCCCAGGACCAGGGCCACCTCCTCCACCCCAACCTGGCCACCCTCCATTTGACAGTGTGGCTGCTCAATGGCTAGATGCGGAGGAGACGATGTGTTCGGACGGGGTTAGGAGCGTCCTCCTAGAAAGTAGGAAATCGTCCACGCGGCAGGCCTACCTGGCGAAGTGGTCTAGGTTCTCTAGGTGGGCGGGCGAGCGGGGTACTTCCCCAATGTCTGCCCCGCTCCAACTTATCTTTGAGTGCCTCCTTCACCTTAGAACTCAGGGTCTGGCACCTTCCTCTGTCAGGGTGCACCTGGCGGCTATATCGGCGTTCCATCCGCCAGTCTAGGGCCACTCGGTTTTCTCACATGCTATGACCGGGCTAGACGGTCCTTTCCGTATGCTAGAACCCCCGTTCCTCAGTAGGACCTAAACTTGGTGTTATCCCGTCTCACGGGGCCCCCGTTGGAGCCCCTGGCCACATGCTCCTGGCCTCCCCTTTCATGGAAGGTAGCCTTCCTAGTGGCTATCACATCAGCCCGGCGGGTTTCAGAGCTCAGGGCCCTGACCTGCGACCCCCCCACACACACACACACGTTTTTTTACAAGTACAAGGTCCAGCTCCGCCCACACCCTGCCTTCCTCCCTAAGGTGGTCTCCGCCTTTCACATGGGCCAGGACATCTTCCTGCCTGTTCTCTGCCCCAAACCTCGTGCCTCTGACGAGGAACACTGCCTCCATACGCTCGATGTGCGCAGGGCACTGGCTTTTATCTGGATCGGACTAAGCCATTCCGCAGGTCTTTGCAACTGTTTGTTGCTTCAACCAAGCACATGAAGGGTCAGATGATCTCCACCCAGAGGCTTTCACGGTGGAGTACATCGTGCATCCACACATGCTACAAACTAGCAGGGGTTTCCTCACCACCTATCGTGATGGCGCACTCAACCAGGGCTCAGGCCTCGTCGGCTGCCTTTGCGGCCCATGTCCCTATCCAGGACATCTGTAGGGCCGCTACCTGGTCCTCAGTTCACACGTTCACCTCGCACTATGTGATTGTCTCCCACTCCAGGGATGACCCTGATTTCGGTAGAGCTGTGTTTCAGCCAGGGAATCCGTGAACTCCTACCCACCTCCATCACACATAGCTTGCAAAATCACCTACCGTGGAATAGACATGAGCAATCACTTGAAGAAGAAAGGACAGTTACCAGTTCCGTAACTGGCGTTCTTCGAGATGTGTTGCTCAGGTGTATTCCACATCCCGCCCTCCTTCCCCTCTGTCGGAGTTGGTCCGGCAAGAAGGAACCAAGGGTGGGGTCGCAGCAGCCCTCCCCCTACGGGTACTGCTAAGGGAAAAACTTCCGGCACCGGTGCACGTGGCGAGCACGCACACCTACTGTGGAATAGACCTGAGCAACACATCTCGAACGCTAGTTACGGAGCAGGTAACTGTCCTTTTTGGATCTTGTGTCCAGAATAATCTGCTTGCAAACTGGTCTTTTGTTTTCCCATGGTTACTTGTATGTGAAACTTATTAGCAATTTAGCGATTTCTAGGCATTTGGCTACTTCCAAACTTTATTTTTGCTTGAAAAAGCATCTTTCATAGAGCCAGAGAAACTAACTGCATAATATTCCTCGTTTTACGTCTCATTTGGTACAACAGCCTGAAGAATGATGGTGCAGTGCTGTATGGGAGAGTTTAAAATGCTAACACTAGCGGCTAGATCATACTTATGGCCAGTGAATAAAGTAAATGTGCACTGTTGCTGAATTAAATTGAAGATTAACTTGATCACTGTCTCTTGATATTAAAGAAATTGTGCCACGTGTCCTGTAGTCCAGTATTCACAGGTCATAGTTATCAAGAATGGGTAAATGAATTTCCCATTGCACTAATATTTACGTAGACTTTCTTATTGATTGAGAATAGTTGACAATACACGGAAGTTTTTATATTGATAGCTAGAGCACCTGGAATACACTATGGATTGGGACATGTTATGTAGAGTTTGTCAAATCAGATTGTTTTTCTGGAGGTGGGGGATAGCACAGGTTTTAGAACAGTTGGTTTGGATCTTGAAAACAGTATAATTACTGTTGTCTACCCAAATCCCAGGTAACAATCCAGCTCTGCTATCGGTCATTCCTCGGGGGGGAGGGATAGCTCAGTGGTTTGAGCATTGGCCTGCTAAACCCAGGGTTGTGAGTTCAATCCTTGAGGGGGCCATTTAGGGATCTGGGGCAAAAATTGGGGATTGGTCCTGCTTTGAGCAGGGGGTTGGACTAGATGACCTCCTGAGGTCCCTTCCAACCCTGATATTCTATGATTCTATGATTCCCTTCCTTGACATACTCTGCAGTATATTAGTACAGTATAGAGACACTGCACTTTCTAGTGCAGGGGTAGGCAACCCATGGCACCGGTGCCAAAGGTGACACGCGAGCTGATTTTCAGTGGCACTCACCCTGCCTGGGTCTTGGTCTGGGGGGCTTTCCATTTTAATTTAATTTTAAGTGAAGCTTCTTAAACATTTTAAAAACCTTATTTGCTTTACATACAACAATAGTTTAGTTATATATTAAAGACTTATAGAAAGAGACCTTCTAAAAACATTAAAATGTATGACTGGCACGCGAAAGCTTAAATTAGAGTGAATAAATGAAGACTCGGCACACCGCTTCTGAAAGGTTGCCGACCCCCTGTCCTAGTGCTTTGCATTGCCTTTCTCACTTCAAAATCAAAAGTGGTGTTGTGGGGGGAAAAGAGCAGCGTTGAAGGAAGCATTAATTGTCTGGTTAAATTGTGTGTGTAATGAAAACAAGATTACACTGGGGGCAAACCACTATATTTGAGCCTGCATTACATTCCAAAGGTGGGTGTTGAAAGCCACATCTGAAGGATTGCAGTGGGTTTCTGGGGGTTCTGCGTTTGCACTCTCCATTTACTCAGACAAAGTGAAAAGTTGTAATTCATTTTTATTGTAAATAGCTGGGTCATTTTTTCCCCAAATGGATGAAAAATCCAGAAACTTGGCATCGAACCCCAGTTAAATTGTTTTGCCAGCTGTTGGTGACTTTTAACTTCCTGGAGCATTTAGATAAGCAGTTTTAATCAGCATGAAAAAGCTGATACCATTGCTTAGCCTGTTCTTCCTCTAGAAAGAAATTTACTATTCATTATTTAACATATTACCCTTTCCCCCACCCCTAAACCCTTTTCATCCTGGTCAAAGTAGCGGTTATTCCAGGTGGGAACCTTGCTGTGTGTGTGTATGTACGTACGTGCATTCCCTTCCTCTTACCCCTGAAACTGAACCTTTTAGCTTTGATGGATCAGCTCCTTAGTCAATATAATAGTTTGCAGATATACTGAGAGCTTGTGTAGTAATGCTTGCTTTTATTTTTTCTCTTTTCCACTCTTGTTATATTTTTACTTTCTTTTTTCTTTGTGATGTGACATTTTCAGCTGATGTGTTGAAAGCAAATCCTTCTAATTTTGGAGTCCAGATCATAAGAGTGAGTTTCCTTCTACTAGTGTCTGTAGCTGTATTTCCTTTTCTTTTTTTATTTTGTGTGTGTACGCGTGTCCTCCCTTCTGATTTTGATAAAGCTCAATCACATTTAGTAAATATTACTAGGTAAGAGAATCCCCCGTCTTGTCAAATCTTCATCTTTTTCACAAAGCAATGTTCACTTTACATTGGGTAAAATCAGATCCTCAAACTTGATCCGTTTGATGGATTTTCAGATCCTAGCATGTGAAGAATATCTCTATGCAGTTCTGTTCTAATCAAGAATCAGCCTTTAATAAAGGCTATATTTTGAAGTAAACTTGTTAAATTATAGGCCAAGGTTTTTCAAAAGTGACTGCTGATTTTTGAAGGCCCCAATTTTTAGGAGCTCAACATGACACACTTTACAGGGATCTGTTTTTCAGAGGGAGAGTGCTCAGTGCTTTCTGAAAATCAGGCCCTTTTAAAGTGTCTCAAGTTGGGCACCAAAAAACAGGCAGACAAAATCACTAGTCCCTTTTGAAAATCTTAGAGTTTGTTGGTTTTTTTCTCTGTGGATCAGGACAGCACTCTTAAACTAATTGTGTATTTTTGCAAGCTAATGAGTGGAAAAAGCGTTTTTTCCCTATGGTTTAAGACTGAGATTTTTCAAAGCTGCCTTATGGATTTGGACACCCAGCCTATTAAAGTTAATGGGCTTTGGGGCTCAGGCTCTCCTAGGGGCTTTGAAAATTGCATCCTAGGTCAAGAAAATGTTAAACTTACTTGGACCTAGCTCTGTTTCCCCATTCCACCCCAAGCTTCCAGTCCGTGCCTCTCCGGTATCCAGTGCCACTTCTGATTCTTTTTCAGTGGACTTACTAAGAAACTGGCAAAGCCATGCTGCATTCTTGCTAATATTGGAAGTTTTCCCACGCTGTCCAAACACTACATACAGGAAAAGATTCCATTTTGTTGATTAAACAAACACTTTCATCATGAGTTCAATTCTAGTGTCCCCCCGTCCCGTCCCCCCAACTGTAATTTGTACATTGCTTTTTGAAATATGTACCTGGATAATTTTTCTGCACTAGCTAATCCCTTTTTGTTCTTTGGCGCATACTATCAAGACTTCTGTCATGCACTGTCAAGTATATTTGCACCCTGCAAGAACAGCAGAGTAAAGTCATTTTTTTTTCCTTCCAGAATTTGCTTGTTGCTTTGAAATCAGCTTTATTGTACATGCTAAAGAAAATGTATAAACACTGATTGGAACTGCAGACATTAGATGTGAAGTAGTAGCCAAAAGTGATCAACAGTTGTCTTTCCATTTAACTACTGGGAGGATGGCAATGTGTTCTATTTGGCTTGTTGGACTAAGATGCTGTCACTCCATCTTAGCTCAATACATTTTTACTGGTTGATGGTGGGGAGGGATGACCACACACTTTCCAGTGTTACAGCAGAGAAACATTGTAATGCACTGATTCACTTGCTATTTTCATCTGATCTCTCTTACTGTCTCTTGCCACAGAGGTTGAAAGATCTCAAGCAAAGGGAATTTGCTCGCAATGTCTCTTCAAGATCGCGTAAAGATGAGAAGAAGCAAGAGAGAGCCCTCCGACGTCTACATGAACTGGCTGAGCAGAGAAAGCAAACTGAATGGTGAGTGGTAGAGATCTATGGCCATGACAGCGCTGAAATGGATTTTGCCTGAAATCAAAAGGTTACAAAAACTACTGCTTGTAACCTGTACATCATTCTTGCTGCTGTGCATCTGAGCCCAGTGCGAAGTGATGTCTTTGCAAATAGCAAGGCTTGGGCCTCAGCCTTTTTTCCATTGACGTTCAGATGAGTACATTAATTACTATGCAGAACAGTCATTTGTCTTTCATAGCTCTTCACAGTACGAAAGAATGCAAGACATTGGGCAATATTGGGTAAAAATGACCCTGAAAACGGTGTAAAGCCATTGTCTTAATATATTGACTATATATTTAATTATGCTAAGAACAGGCCTAGGGGGCATTCAAATTAAGCATTGGCAGGAGAAAAATGATCTAAATTGAGGTATGACACCACCTATAATCTTATGTGAATCTCTCTAATCAGCCTTCCCCTCTATTTTAAAACATTCCATAGTGCTCCTGGAAGCGGGCCCATGTTCAAAACAACCACTGTGGCTGTAGATGAAGAAGGTGGTGATGATGATAATGATTCAGCGGCTAACAGCAGTTCCTCCATCCAAACAACTTCTAGCCAGGCCACAGAAATAACCATGGACAGGGGGGTCACTCTGAACACCGGACAAGTCAGCAGCACTGTTCTGTCAGGCCAAATGCCAATCCAGGCAACACAGGCAATCAGTTTTGGCATTAAGAATAATTTGGGAACTCCACTGCAGAAGATTGGAGTGTCATTCTCATTTGCCAAGAAGGCTCCAGTAAAGCTTGAGTCTATAGCATCTGTTTTCAAGGACCACGTGGAGGAGTCGAGTCCTGCAGATGGAACAAAAACTGAGGAGAGAGCCTCCTCCGATCAGGGGACTTTGCAGAAGACTGGTGAGGCCGAGACCACAAATAGTCCTGACAACAGAGTTGAAGATGATGACCAGCATGAAAAAGACAATGGATCTCTTGCCACTACATTATCTAAGTTAAAAAAGATGAGAAGAGAAGATGGACCAGTGCCACTAGAGCCAGAATATTATCATTATATTCCCCCAGCCCATTGTAAAGTAAAACCTAACTTTCAGTTCCTGCTTTTCATGAAGTCCACAGAGCAAATGGAAGCAGAAAATGCAAGCAAAAAAATGGTGCATGAAAGTAAAAAGAGTAATTCTCCCAAACCCAAAGCTGGCAAGCGCACAGAAAAGGCAGCCGAGTGCACTGCGCAGCAGAAGGAGCCAAGTACAACTGAACTTACAGATCAGAGAAGCAAAACAGAAGCAAAAGAAACTCCAGAAAATGCAAATGTACAAGAAAGCAAGCAGTCTGCAGAAAGCAATCCCCCAGAACAAGACACTACTAAAGAAGCCACTCAGCCTGTCCCTGGTGGTAAAGAAGTCATCGAGGGACCAAAGCATCCAATGGGACCCTTTTTCCCAGTTTTGAGTAAAGATGAAAGCACTACTTTGCAGTGGCCTTCAGAACTTCTGATATTCACCAGGGCAGAGCCATCTGTTTCATACAGTTGTAATCCCTTGTATTTTGATTTTAAGCTGTCACGCAACAAAGATGCTAAAGCAAAAGGAGCAGAAAAACCTAAAGACACATTAGGTCTTTCTAAGGAAAATATACAGTCCACAGAATTTAGTGACATAAGCAAAAGCAAGGAGAGAGGAAGCACAGCTAACAGTTCCGCTGCAAAGCCAGAAAACAAACTTGTTTCTGTCTGTGGTACCCAGAGCAAGCAGGAGACCAGCTTGGCAAGCATTAGCAAAGTGGAAGAAACAGATGACAGTAGTAAAACTCTAACCAATAAAAAAGACAAGGCTGGGAAATCCCACAAACATAAAAAGAAAAAGAAGCACAAAAAGTCCAGCAAGCACAAACGTAAACACAAGGAAGAAGCTGAAGAGAAAAGCCGAAAAACTGACATGAGGGAGGAGAAACCCAAGAAACGGAAAAAACACAAACACAAAAAAAGCAAATCGTCTCTTCCTACTGAATCTGAGCGGGTGCTGAAACCTGACGTGCCCGACGAGGGGAGCCATCTGCAGAAGAAAAAACACTGCTTTCAGGACCCTCAGCGGAAGGCACTCTCTGCGGAAGAGGGGACTAGTGGCAAAAAAGAGGACAGTGGTAACTCTTTCCAAGAGCACAGCAGCAAAAAACACAAGATTGACCTGCAGCAATCATCTTCTGCCTCAAAGAGGCGGTGTTCTGCTCCTTCTCTTGGCAGGTCCAGCCATAGGAGCCGGCAGAGTAGTGGGGACTATGACAGTGATGAAGGCTCTCACCGGAAAGACTTCCGACAGAAATCCGTGTCACAGTACAGTGATGACTATGACTCTGGTAGCGACCACTCCAGAAGCCGTTCCAGATCAGGGCGAAGACATTCTTCTCGCAGGTCCTCTCGAAGGTCATACTCAACGAGTTCAGATGCCTCTTCAGACCACAGTAGGTATAGTCGCAGGAGAAGTTATTCAGATAGCTATAGTGACTACAGTGACAGATCAAGGTGTCATTCAAAGAGGTCTCATGACTCAGAGGATTCTGACTACAACAGCTCAAAACGCAGATCAAAAAGGCACAAGTACTCCTCCTCAGAAGATGACTACAGTCTAAGTAGAAGCAGGTCTAGAAGTCGAAGCAGGAGCCGAATCCACACTAGGGGAAGGTCGAGAACAAGAAGTCGGGGTAGAACACGGAGCAGCAGTTGCAGCCGCAGTCGAAGCAAGAGGAGAAGTCGAAGCGTAACTGGCCGCAGTTGGAAACGGAGCCGGAGCTACAGCAGAGATCGCAGCCGGAGCACAAGAAGCCATTCACAGAGATCTCTTTCAAGAAAGGGCTCTCGGGATCACGAGAGCCCTGAAGACAGGAGATCTGGGCGAAGAGACTTCATCAGATCCAAAATATATCGCTCACAGTCTCCGCATTATTTCAGAGCAGGCCGAAGTGAAGGGGCTTTGAAAAAAGAGAGCAGAGGAGATGAAACAAAGGTAACAAGCTCTCTCCCACAAAATAGCTGTAGTTCTGGCTTGGGGAAAGCTCCTGGAAGTGATTGTGGTCCAGAAGAAAAGAACTCGGTCACAGCAAAACTGCTGCTAGAAAAGGTTCAGTCCAGGAAGGTTGAGAAGAAGCCCAGTGCTAATGATGAAATGCTAGCAGGGGCAAACAAGGTTGGGATAAAACTTAAAGATCCTCCACAGGGGTACTTTGGCCCTAAGCTTCCTCCCTCATTGGGCAACAAACCAGTTCTCCCTTTAATTGGGAAGCTCCCTACGATCCGAAAACCAAATACCAAGAGGTATGAAGAGTCGGGAGTAGAGAGGGGTGAGGAACAGGAGCTGTCAGAGGCTGAGGAGGTTCCCCAGGGTAGCGGGGAGAGTCAATTGGCAGGCCAGCCTCTGCTGGAGGAGGAGGTGGTGATGCTGCTGCAGGACAAACCACTGGAAGAACAGAAACCTGCCGAACCTGCTGTTGAAACGCCACCAATTCCTCTTGAACCGCAGGCACTTCCCGAATGCTACAGTTCTGGAGAGCTCATTATGCCGCACAGCTATCTCTCTGATCCCAATGATGGTGATGCATTAGAACCCGTGGAGAGTGGTAACCCGCCTGTCCCTGTAGAAACCAGCATGATGCCTTTAGTTCCAGATGTTGAACACTTTCCTGGTTACGTGACTCAGAGTGGGGAGCCAAGCATTGACGGAGAGCCAGAAGGAGCAGAAGATTCCTCCCTGGCACCACTTGAGAGCCAGCCAATCACTTTCACGCCTGAAGAAATGGAGAAGTACAGTAAGCTTCAGCAAGCAGCTCAGCAGCACATTCAGCAACAGCTTTTAGCAAAGCAGGTCAAAACCTTTCCTGCTTCAGCAGCGCTGGCCCCAGCAGCACCTGCTCTGCAGCCTATCCACATTCAGCAGCCAGCAGCTGCATCTGCAACATCCATCACCACTGTGCAGCATGCCATTCTGCAGCACCATGCTGCTGCGGCTGCTGCAGCTATCGGAATTCACCCACACCCTCACCCCCAGCCTCTTGCTCAGGTTCATCATATACCCCAGCCACACTTGACACCCATTTCATTGTCCCATTTAACCCACTCTATTATTCCAGGGCACCCTGCTACGTTTCTAGCCAGCCATCCCATACATATCATTCCTGCGTCTGCTCTCCACCCAGGTCCCTTTACCTTTCACCCTGTTCACCATGCTGCTCTTTATCCAACACTTCTTGCCCCTCGACCTGCTGCTGCTGCAGCTGCTACAGCTTTACATCTTCACCCTTTGCTGCACCCCATTTTCTCAGGTCAGGACTTACAGCACCCTCCCAGTCATGGCACATGAAGAGAAAGTAACTCAGCCTCAGAGAATGGGGACTTGCACATTTTGAAAAGTGGGGTGAAGATGATCCAGCTGACAGGTGAGATCCAAGAATTTCCTTTCACTCTTAACAGCCAAGGAAGTGGGTTCTGGCTTGAAGGCCATACAGATGGTGCAGCAGTTCAGTTTTGTGCGTGTTGTGTGCATTTGTTTACTATTAGGGATTTCCTCACGTTTCCACATCTGAGAGAACATATTTATGTAGCACCATCATGGCCCAGATGAATCATCTCAAATTCAGACAGACAAGATGCTTTGTGAAGGGCTTTTTTCCCTGTATTCTTACATCTTTATTCATCTTCCTTCTACTCTCTTGTAAATTACATACAGTGTTTCATGCTCTGGCTAATGGCTGTCTCTCTCAAATCCTTGTCATGAGGTCATCTGATTAAAATGGTCTACATGATTGAATCCTGGTTGTAATCAGTGATGCTGCATGCATAAAACATTTAATAACTGACAGCTGTGTCCTGCCAAGGGGACTTTGCTGGAAGGGCATGGCCACTCTTGGTTTTGCTGGGACAGTGACCAGTAGTTAGCAGACATTGCAGAAGAGTTCTTGGTACCTGATGTCGCATACCCACTGTCTGACGTAAGCAGTGAAGATGGAAATAGGATTTAATTTTAAAGCTTTACTGAACAAAAGAGCTAACTATGTTCAAAGCTTGGCCACTTCTCCATCGTGCGTTAACATTCTGCTCCCAGGTGAGGATTGTGTGCTGAAGCCTTTTGTGTGAAACAGAGGTGTTCTCAGATTGCTGGCTTGTGACTTTGGTCTAGGCTTTGACCACTGTACTCTTGAGAGAGATCTTTCATACTCCGATCTCCCGAAGTGTTGTAAAAAAGAGGCATTTGATTGAGAATGAAAGGAAAATCCCTTCCTGAGTTGAAGCAATATGGAGGACTGGAACCCAATAACAATCTGGAGAAATTAACCAGAATATGTAAAGTGTATTCTTTCCTCTGTAATATTGATGTTTGTTTATTAATTTATAGGATTTTTTTAAATGTAAAGACTTGCACTGAACTCTGTAAACGTAAAAATGCTGCTTTTTGTAGCTCCTATAAAAAGGTTACATATTTGTAGTATACTGCAATAATATTTTTTACAGCCAGTTCTTTTAGTGGTACTTGTTCTGGTGGCTTTTGTGTAAATATGTTTGCTGTAGTTGAAATAAGACACTTGTAAAGGTTAAACTTATTGTTTCAGCTAGATACAAAATGACTAAGCATGTATATTTTATCAAGCTCATGTATTTTTGGAGTTTTTATGTACTATAAAATGTAAAAAAAAAAATCTTCATTTAGCATTTTGCAGAAGAAAAATGTGAGATTTGGAATAAATGCGGTGCATTGAAGACACTGATGACTCTAACAGCTAATGAATTGTATCACGTTGGAAGGTGACGACTGCTGGATTTTGTAAAATTCTGTACAGATGGAAGCAACATAGGCATATATTGCATGCTTGTGGTCTGGAGCAAAGCTGCCAGCTTCCTAGGAACCTGACCCTAATGGTAGATTCAGAAGTGTCAGGAAATTGGGCTAAGTCCCCTAGAGAACAAAATGCCCATGTTTATTCCTGGGTTTGAACCACTGACTTGCAGATGTCACCCTAGCTACTCGTCAGGCACAAGTCCACTATTCCAATGAGAAAAGAACCGTTAGCTTTAAAATGTGCCTTTTGATTTTGAGAGCGAGGTTTTTGGTTGATTACTAATACATTCAGACTCCTCCCACCGGTGACATTTTTCTGAAGGGATTTGTTCACATAGCAGCTCCATTACTTTTGAGAATACTAACTCTGGAAGTTCTGTCCCTCTGTTGAATAGCTGTTCCCATTGCATCAGCCCTAAAACAGGAGCTCCTCTCCTGCTTGGTTTGGAGGAGTCAAAGTCCAGTCTCTTGTTTAGTACATTTTTCAAACATGTGAGAGTATGGAGCCCTGCACAGTTCACAGTAACTCCCTTGTGGTCTAGATTGGAAACATGGCTAGATTCCATGCCCTGTGCTGTCAGACCCAGGCCAAGACAGGCCTGCTCTGAGATGAAGCAATGAGCATGCTGTGGCTACAAGCATAACTAGCATTCCTGTTCTTCCCTTTCCTCCCCACAAACACAGTAGAACTGAGAAATGGGGGTATAAATTCAAAGGATTTGAAGCCCTGAGATTCCTCACTATTTAAAAAGAGAGAAATTTGCATTTTGAACAAATAGCACTGAAAAAAATCACCTGTTAAAATAAAGGGACTCAATTTTTGAATTGCTGTAAATATTTAACAGATACAGTATTAATGTTTCAATGCTGAGCTTCATTAGCTTTTAGATTCAGTATGCGTGCTCTGGCACCCGACACTGCAGTGGGGGTAGGGGGTTGACTTCCAGAATAGTGCTAAAAATTAACCTAACAAGTATAAACAGACTGTATTTAACTTTGTCACATAAGATATATATAGAGAGATAGATATATATATCTCGCTGTAAAATGAGGGAAAAGAAACTTTCTAATAAACCAATGATTTGTGGAAAAATGGTGTAGTTCTTCCCAAAAACACAAGACAAGCTCTTGCAGCTGGTGGTTAATCTTAGTAGGAGCAAGTTTTGTAGATTTTTACTTAATTGGAAAATTTAGTCAAAATAAAAGTTTCAGCCAAATACACTTGAGTTTTTTGACCCACCTCAGGTACTGGTGACAGGCCCATCAAGGTGATCTGAAATCTGATCTCAATCAACAGGACAGGTACAGCAAGATTCTTCGAGTGATTGCTCATGTGTATTCCACAGTAGGTGTGCGTGCTCGCCACGTGCATCGGTGCCGGTTTTTCCCTTAGCAGTACCCGTAAGGGGAGCGCTGCTGCGACCCCATGAGTGGTGCCTCTATAGCACGCAATAAGGGGAGCTGTGCGCTCATCCCACCCTCGGTTCCTTCTTGCCGGACAACTCCGACAGAGGGGAAGGAGGGCGGGATGTGGAATAGACCTGAGCAACACATCTCGAAGAACGCCAGTTACGGAACAGTTTGGTCTCTGTGACCCTGAATTTGGCAGAAGATCTTGCCATTTCATGTGCTGGTTTTAGGAACTGGAGTTAGTGACGTGTGAAGTGAGTTTCCGATCTAACGGCCATGGGACTAGACCAGTTTTCCCTTACCATGGACTTGGGTGCAATTGGAACTAGCAGTTTAGAGATGGAATGACTCTACGCCTTAGCACGCTTCATCTCAGCCCTCCAGGTTACTTAGCTCTGTTTGATTGTCCTTGTATTACTCTGGCTCGTATCTGTGTAATGTGGGAAATCTCAGGTCCCTTTCTCCATCTCATGGCTGGCTGCTTTGCCAGTATTGCCAGGCCTTTGCAAGCCCGACTCATTAAGCAGGAATATGCTTTACAAAGAGACGCTTAGCTTGGGTTGTGCTCTCACGCTTCGGTTTGGTTAAAGGTAACATACAGAAGAAAATTGGGGTGCTGCCCTTTCTGGCCGTTAGTTATATCCTCATCTCAAAAAGGATATACGGGCATTAGAAAAGGTTCAGAGAGAGGCAACTGAAATGATTAAGGGTCTGGAATGGGTCCCATATGAGGAGAGATTAAAGAGGCTAGGACGTTTTAGCTTGGAAAAGAGGAGACTAAGGGGGGATATGATAAAGGTATATTAAAATCATGAGTGATGTGGAGGAAGTGAATAAGGAAAAGTTATTTACTTGTTCCCATAATAGAAGAACCAGGGGCCACCCAATGAAATTAGTGGGCAGCAGGTTTAAAACAAATAAAAGGAAGTTGTTCTTCACAGCGCACAGTCAACCTGTGGAACTCCTTGCCTGAGGAGGCTGTGAAGGCTAGAACTATAACAGGGTTTAAAAGAGAACTGGATAAATTCATGGAGATGAAGTCCATTAATGGCTATTAGCCAGGATGGGTAAGGAATGTGTCCTTAGCCTCTGTTTGTCAGAGCGGGGTGATGGATGGCAGGAGGGAGATCACTTGATCATTACCTGTTAGGTCCACTCACTCCGGGGCACCTGGCATTGGCCACTATCGGTGGACAGGATCCTGGGCTGGATGGACCTTTGGTCTGACCCAGTACGGCCGTTCTTATGTTATACAAATACCTAAAAGTTTGGGGTTTTCCTATTACATTTCATTAGAATTTCAGGTTTTGATGCCAAGGTGAGTGGATAAGCAGTGCGCTGGCATCGCAAGAGATGGAAATGGAGAAGTTGGGGGTGGAATTTGGGTTCTTTTAGCATTTTCAGTAGTCTGAGTTTCCGCTGGTTTAAATGGTCGTTGCGACAGAGCAGTACTGAGACTATTGCTCGGAAGAGCTGCTGGGTCATGTAAAGAGCTGTGTGTCAGTGCTTGCTGTTCCGTGAGCACAAGCATTTCCTACCATGTGGTAGGATGCAGTTTGGACATGTGGTCTCTGGCCTCCTTGGCATGTGGGGGGAGGGGAGGGTTCTTAACAGTCCAAATTTATGTAGAAATTACATATGCAGAAAAATCTCAGCAGTCGTCTCCAATATGCTGGTCTGAGCCTCGCCTCCCAGAGCTTTAGCTGCCGCTTTCCCAGCTCCATCGGCTGTAATCTTTTCCAAGAGTTAACACAGCCACCCTTTTCCTGCCTTGCTAGCAACGTGTCTCTCTGGTGTGTAGAGAGGGAGAGTGGAGGATAAAAAGCCCAAACTGATCATTCCTTAGTCAAAGACGGTGCTTTCGTTAGGCCTTCAGTAGCACCCATTTCTTAGTACGAGGCTTCAAGGAGAGAACTGGATCTTCCTTTTGAAAATGCCCCTCACGGTCGCATCCACCACCAGGCTGGGCTGGCTTTACATTACAGCCATTCGGTGCTGGAAGCTTATGGAAGGCTTGAGCCAGCTGCCATGAGATGGCGGCAAAGCTTAGATCAGGTAGCAGAGGCTGCAAATGAAAGTCCCAGGTTCCCTCCTCTGGGGTGGGAGAATCACCCAGGTCACTGCTTCGTGCTGTGCGAGCTGTCTGGCTCTCAGGGTTAGTTCAGTGCCCAGACTCGGACTCTCATGAGAGCATGGTGATCAGATACCCAATTTTTAATGTGGCCAAATGCAGTTTAGAAAGATGGACATTCCTCTAAAGGATTGCTTGTTTGGGGAAATGTCCTTGGATTTTGATTCCTGCTGCACTGGGCTATCGCCAACTTCCCAATGTATCCAAAATGCCTAATCGGGATCAGGCTTCAAAATGAGCATGTTCAGCCCTTCCCCCGCTCTAGAACATGGGCGGCTATGGCTGATGTATTCAGCAGCGGGCAAGGAATGAGGCACGCTGGCTTGGCCTTACTCCGTAACACGCTTTCCGTGCGAAGGGAGTCCTGCAGTTCCAGACCTTTATCACAGCCCCAATTTCAGTAGAAATTGACCATGATCCTACACAACCCTGGGCCTTCCACATCGTCTTTGTGCCTAGTGTGCGGAGGATCGTTCCTTAGCCACAGACGTTGCGTTCAGTGGGCAACCTTTCAAACCACTTGGGAAGAGCCCTTCCCCATGGCATCTGACTGCATTCCATTGATGACAAGGGATTTCCATCTTGATGAGCAAGTGCCCGTGCAAGCTGTCTGTCTGAAGGGAGAGATCTCTTGCAGCACGTTCCCACCTGCATTCAGTACCTGCCTCAGCCTTGTAGTGTAACTAACCTCCAGCGGGAGCCAGATCCGGGGGGGGTGTGTGTGTGTGGAATGGAAGAAGGTGCAGACAAGTGTGATTTCCTTGATCTAGTCCACAAGGCGGTTTGGGAGTTGCCCGGCTGCAAGGCCGTGATTTCCAGATCATCTTGGCTGTTAGCAACTGTTCCTCTCGTCGTCCTCAAATCAGGGGGCACAGTTTCCAAGGGCCATTGCTTATCTCAGACCCTCAGGCTTTATCTGCCCATTCTTTCAGGGAATTTCTAGAGGCTCTAGACCAGTGGTTCCCAAACTTTAACAACCTGTGAACCCCTTTCACTAAAACAAGTCTCACGAACCCCCTCCTAAAAATGAATATTTCCAGGGATTTTCTCCTTTACCCGAGTATAAATTAAAAACAAATTTTATATTTCCAAGATCACTGCTTCTGACATGTTTATTACACACTATTTATTATTAATTATCATTACAGTATTTTTATTACATTATGAAACACTCTTCCAAGATCTCAAGTTATAAGACAAGGACATGTTTCATCAAGGAGTATCAGATGTGAAACAGCATGAAGGTATTTAAGAAGCCAACTCAAAGAGTTTCTCCTGCACAAGCATTCAGGTCTTGAGCAGTCCAGGCAAACAACGCACGTTACAACAAAGCTTAAACTTGTTCTTCATAATAATTTTAAAAACAATACTAGCTGCCTATTTCATTTTAAAAACAGTAAAAAATATTCACCTCCCTTTCCATTTCTTATAAGGAGTCTTGAAGTTTAAATCTCCTCAGTGTGATAGAGATGCTGACTTTGATCTGCTTAGCTCTTGGAAGTCCAGGGGCTCCAGGCTGCTGGCCCTGTGCTGCCCGGGGTCCCTAGGAACAGCTCTGTCCGCCATTAGGGAATTTTTTCCCGAGAACCCCCTGAAACATTTTGTGAACCCCCAGGGGTTCCCGAACCCCAGTTTGGGAACCACTACTCTAGACCAGTGTTTTTTAACCTGGACCCTGGGCATCCACAGACTGTCTAAGATTTCCAAAGGGGTCCGCACTTCCAGTCAAAAATTTTTAGGGGTCCACAAATGAAAAAGGTTGAAAACCTCTGTTCTAGACAACGTTTGCCGGCTGTCCTACAGAGTTTATGGCCCTTGGGGGTGAATAGTTGTTCATTGCTGTGAAAGGAGCAATGTGCAGGAAGTCCAGGAGAAATGATTGGAAATGAACACTGAAGAGACACTGTAGCTTCCTTCCAGGTAGCAGCACTGGCGAGGAGTGGTGTTGGCACCCACAAGCAGGTACTACTTAACGCAGCTTTTTTGCGGCCCCAGGACTGTCAGTTCCCCCACCCATCTCTCCTCAGGGCCGCTGTTTCTTGCTGTGAGCAGAGCCATCCCTTCCATGTTTCTCCGCCGAGGTTTGTGGCTGAGAAGTGCTCTGTCCCGCTCAGGCCCTGCAGTGCTAGGGTGGCCCGCAGCCTTTCTCCCAGTTCCCCAGGAGCGGCCAGGCTTCCAGCTGGTGGCAGAGCTTTGGGAAGTGGAATGAATTGCTGCCGTTTGCACAAAAAGCTCCTGAGCGGGAGTTGCTCCATGTCTGAGCACGGCAGCAGTGGGGTGTACTGAGCACAAAGGCATCCGCTTCCAGCTGCCTGCAGCCTTGGAGAAGAGCCGCTCACGCTAGCCTCCCCCCATCCCCGGTCGATGGAAGACCAGATCTCCACCTCTGCTTGCAGAGGAGATTTGAGTGTGCAGGCGAGCGCGGGGCCCGTGCTCCGTCCTGTGTGGGACGGTTGCACTCCCACGCCGGGAGGTTGACCCAAGAATAGGCTAGGGTGAAGAATGTGCTGCTTGTGGCTTGGGCACTCGGCCCAGACTAATGGTGCATGAGATGTTTTTTGCCTCTTACCAGGAGCAGAAGACAAGGACACGACTTTCCTGGAGGGTTCCAGGGAGCGGCCTCTCGGCCAGGGTAGCTGTAGGCCGTGTGGAAAGTGTTGTGCCGCTGCGAGCTTTTGGCTGTGGGTGCTACTACAATGGCAGCATCTTAACTGGCAGGAGGCGGGTGCTGCCTGTGTGTGGAGCACCCTGGCTGGGACCCCTGGTGTGTGTGTGTGGGGGGGTGTTAAATATCGTCTCATTTAAAAGCTGTTCTCCAGGGGCTATTGGTGAGGGACTCCAGCTGGGATTTAGCAAACCGCCCTGATTTCACAGCCCCCGAGAGCTCGTTTCTCCGCAGCTTTCTCCCCCATCTCTGCTGCCTGCAGCCTTCCCGTGGTGCCAGGGCATCACAATCAAATACTGCCTGGGCTGTACCTTCCCTTGCGCACGTTCTTCATGTGCATGCCCTTCTCTTGCCCCCTGTACGCCGGACCCTGGGCCTGTGCATGTGGGTGGCATTTTACACGCTGCTGCTGCAGATAGCCACTGCCGCCTCGGGGAGCAGGAGCTTACATCTCCCTGGTGCACCTCAGGCTGCCAGCCACTGAAGCAGCGTGACCTAGTTCTCACCTGCTTTTATTAATAGCGAGTTCCTGCTGCCGCCCTGCTCTGAGTGGCAACGCCTGGGGGAGCCTCCCCCTGGAAATAACCCCAAGCCCCTGGTTTGTTTTCTGTGCTTGGAGGTTGCATGACAGGCTGGCACTAGCCTCCCCCACTGCCTTGGTCTGGGCCTGGCCTGATGCTAAATTCCCCTTTCAATGCCCAGCTTGTGCCCTGTTGTTTTCACTGTGCCATGTGCTAATGCAAAACGCATGCTAGTGTCTGGCTGAGCACAGAGCAGGGCCAGCTGGGTGGGCCGGGGAAGAGGGAGACATCTCACTGCACCTCGATTGTCTGTACGGACTCCAGCCAGCGGCCTCTGCATCAGCCCTGGGCCTGAAGGCAGCTGCCAGGCGCTCACGGGCTCCCATCAAGCCCAAGTGACAGCCTCATTCTCCAGGCTTTTCCGCTCCCAGCCCGGCCATCGGCGCCTGCCCCGCTAGCGGCAAATGCCCGTTTCCCAACAAGCACCGTCCTGCCCTCACCCATGCTGTCCCCATGGGAGCCCCCATCAAACCCAGTGTCGCCCTAAGGCCTCCGTAGCACCCCCTGCGGCTCGCCTGGGGTCAGGGAGGGCCGGGGCTGCTGTTTATCCCACTGACCAGGGTGCCCTGGGGGGTTGTGCCCACCTGCTGTCTCCTGTGCATGTACTAGACTGGATTTACGGGCAGTTTTTCTACCCTTCCTTGCCCCTCCCTCGCTGGAAGGGAAGCCAGCATTTCCCAGCGCGGACCCCCAAGCTGCCCCTGGCGAACGTGGGAGGGGTCCCTCACTGCAGTTAGACTGGACCTGGGGGGTGTTCCCACCCTCGCACCCAGCACGGGGAGCTGCTCGGGGGTGGCCGCAGGACTGCTCTGCAGTCCGGTGCATGTACCCTGCGGCACCCACGGCTTGTTCCCGTGCTCATCACCCACGGCCCAGCCTGTTGGTTGGTGGTTGTGGATTACAGCGGTTCCTAGGGCCCCCTGTGCCCCACACCTTGTCCTAGGGGCAGAGAGGGGCAGTGACTTGCCAAGTCACCTGGCCAGGAATAGAGGCCAGGTCTCCTGACCCCCAGCTCCACCCTGAGCTGTGCTGGGGCTAGACTGGTCCTAATCGCTGTCCGTTTCGTGCCCGAGTGCTTGCTGCTAGCAGTGCCCTGCATTCAGCCGGGCCCAAGGAAGGAGTGCTGCAGCGTGACTGCCAGTTAGAGCAATCAGCACTCCTGGAGTCTGTTGGGCTCTGCCATGGGCCTGCTGCATGATCTAGGGCAAGTCATGGCCCTGGTCTGTGCCTCAGTTTTCCCCCGGCACAAGTACCATATTACTACACTAGTGCCTAGCAGGAGAGGTCTCCAGTGTGATCAGGGCCACACTGCCCTGGGTCTGCCCCCCCTCGAGCTCACAATCTCGATAGATAAGAGAAGGTGCGAGGGGAAAGGGGCTTAGAGAGGTGAAGGGACTTGCCCAAGGTCAGCCAGCAGGCCAGTGTCAGAGCTGGGAATAGAGCCCAGGTCTCCTGCCTCCAGGCCTGGTGTCCTGCCCATGGGGCCTGGCTGCTCGACGCATTGCAGCTGGACAATGGCTAAGTGCACAGTATGGGGGCGAGGTGGGGGAGACCTGTTTAAAAATAGAAACAACTTCTCCAGCCGCTGCCGGGCCGGGAGCTCCGCTGGCCCTGCTCTGCGGAGGTTTCCCCTTTGCCCGGGAGAAGCCGGCTGGAGTGGACGATAGGCAAACCAGCTGTGGTGGGAGGGGCAGGAAGCCAGGCCAGGGATCTATTGAACCCAGCCTGGCACAGGACAGCGGGCGCTGTCAGGCCCCGCTGGGTCTTACAGGTCCGAGAGCAATTACCTCCCCTGCCTTGGATGGGCAGTTCCGGCCAGGAAGGGGAGAGAAAGCCCTGGGGGTGCTGGCGCTGCCGTTCCCCACCTCCAGGCCTGGCTCTGATACGGGCAGCCCCAGCTGCCGCAGAGGAAGGGGCAGGAACGCTGCAAGGTCAGCTGGGTGAGCATCGCCCCCCCCCCTCCGCCCCCACCTCAGCCTGGGCCCTGACAGGCAGAGATTGGCTTCAACCCCGCAGCAGGTTTCCCCTCCACTGTCCAGTGTTCGTTAACAGTAACAGGATCTAGACTGTTCTCAGTGGTAGAAGATGACAGAACAAGGAGTAATGGTCTCAAGTTGCAGAGGGGGAGGTTTAGGTTGGATATTAGGAAAAACTTTTTCACTAGTAGGGTGGTGAAGCACTGGAACGGGTTACCTAGGGAGGTGGTGGAATCTCCTTCCTTAGATGTTTTTAAGGTCAGGCTTGACAAAGCCCTGGCTGGGATGATCTAATTGGGTTTGGTCCTGCTTTGAGCAGGGGGTTGGACTAGATGACCTCCTGAGGTCCCTTCCAACCCTGAGATTCTATGATTCTAACGAGGCCAGCTCTGGATTTGCCTGTTTCCTATAGAAATGTCCAGTCCCTTTCTGGGTGCTTGGCCACAACCACATCCCGTGGCGGGGAGTTCCGCAGGCTAACAATGTGTATTTCCCCCCTTGCTGTCCCATGGACTCGTATCGTCTCCTCTCAGCCCTTGGGCTGATGCCAGTCCCCTGGGCCTTGGGAGCTCTCCCCCGCCCCTCTGGAAGCGGCTGCATCCCCTCTGATAAGTGCCTGCTGGCGGCCGGGGCTGGCAGGGCCGTTCGATACCCATGAGGCAGAGGGACGCCACACGCCCGGACGATGGCTGGAGCCCGGGGACCCTGGCTGCTGCTGCCTCCCCTCTGGGTCTGGGGCGGGGTCCAGGTGCTGCTGGCTCCCCCATGGCCGGCGCGAGCCTTCAACTTGCACTCGGACCGGCCCACCGTCTACACTGGGCCCAACCACAGCTACTTCGGCTTCGCCATGGACTTCCTCCAGGGCAGTACGGGCGGGTAGGTGATGGGGGCTCAGCCCCCTGCCACGTCCGCAGGGCCCGAGAACTGAGCTGCTCAGGGGGGCACCGCAGAGCAGGGGTTGGGGTGGGGGGGCGAGTGTGGGGATGGGGTGAAGGCCAGGTTGGGGTGGGGGGTGAGTGTGGGGGCAGGGTGGGGTGAAGGCTAGGATGGGGGTGGGGTGAAGGCCAGGATGGGGGTGGGGTGGATTGTACTGGAGACAAGTTTTTCGTTCAGAAGGGGGAGGAAGTGAGCAGGGGAGAGGCTGTCCTGGGATCGAGTTTGGAGGCGGAAGGCAGCTGGGTGCGGATGAGCCTAGCTCCCTTCGGAGCCTGGTAGGAGGGAAAACAGCACAACAAAGACAATGGATTTGGGCACTTTAGCAAACTCAGGGAGTCAGCCGGTAAGATCCCCCAGGGAAACCCCTTCAATCTATCGCTCCCCTCCCCGGCACACTGGACTGGCCCCCACGCTCTGCCCCCCAGGATCATGTCCACACTCCCCATCCCCCACACATGCTCCAGCCTTCCCCAGCACAGACCAGCCCCCCCAGACTGCTCCCCTTTCCCCCCATGGCTTTCTCCTATGCAAAGACCTAGACCAGTGTGGGCCAGCAGCACTGCAGCCTGTGTGTGTTTGCGTGCACGTGTGCATGTGATGTGTGCACACACATAGGGTGTAATGCACGTGTGTGCACACGCATGTTGTCTGTGCACGCACGTGTCTAACACTAAGCCCCCTGCCCCTCACGCTGCTGACAAGGTCCCGGCAGGCGTGGGGCTCACCGGGCTCAGAGCAGGGACCCCGGGGCATTTGCTCCTTGTCAGGTGTCCCTGGGCTGTTCCCAGCCATGGGGCGCCAAGAGGGGGATCGGGGGAAGCAGCTCGGAGGGTCAAGGGGCCAAGGAGACTCCTGGGAGGTGGCAGGAGCCGACCCAGCTCTGGGGCTCCGCCTGCACCGTCCCATGAGCTGGTGGGACAGTCCAAGGGGTGGCAGACGAGTGGCTCAGCCCCTCCAGGGCCCTCAGCCGGCCGGGACAAAGCCAGGGCTCCTGGCTCCATCCCCCGGGGGGGCTGCTAAGCTAGTGCCCCCAGCGGGGGAGGGGATGGCCCAGCCCCCTTTCTCAGGGGTGCTGTGGGGGAGGGCAGGCAAGGCCGGCACAGGGGCTGCAGTGGGGTGAAGCGTTGGGCTGACCCTCTGCCTGGGGGTGGGGTGTGTCCCTGGGAGGGCACCAGGCTCAGAGCAAGCAGGCAGCTGTGCTCCCCCTCCCCCATCATGTCACACTCTGGCCCCAGGGCTGGGCCGGGCCAGGGGGTGAGACTGGCAGGGCACCTGCGGGCATTGGCCAGACGCTGCCCAGACACAGACCCAGAGCATTAGGCCCGACTCCTGGCTGGCTCAGGGCCCCGCTGCCAATGCCCTTCGTCCCCGGATTGGCTGAGGCTGCCCCCACCACCAGGTGGCGCTGCATTGCTCTGTCAACCAGCAGCCACGTCCCGCCCCAGAGGGGGCTGCACGGCAGTGGGGGGCGACAGGACTCCACGAGACACCAGGATCTAGCTGGGGGGGGGGGGGGGCTGCAGGCTGAGGAGCCGAACCCGCTGGCACCCCAAAGCCCCCCCCCCACCCCCGAGCCCAGGGGCCCTGCCCTGACAGCCTCCCCCTGTGCCCACAGCATGAGTGTGGTGGTGGGCGCGCCCCGGGCCAACACCTCGCAGCCCGGCGTGGTGGAGCCCGGAGCCGTGTACTTGTGCCCCTGGGCGCCCGGCGGGGCCCCCTGCAGCATCCTAGAGTTTGATCCGAAAGGTGAGTGAGCCAGAGCCGGCCGGGAGGGCAGCTGGGGGTAAACGGGGGGCATTAGCTACTGTGGGGCAGAGGGGGGCTCATGGGGGGGTAGGGACCCCAGGATGACGTGGATGTGGGGTGGGTGGGGCGGGTTTTGGATCAGGGGGGTAGGGACCCCGGGGTGAGGTGGGGGTTGGGGGAGTCGGGGGGGGGGGGTTGGGGTGGGGTGGGTTTTGGATCGGGGGGTAGGTGGGGCAGGTTGGGGATCCCGGGATGGGGGATCCCGGGTGTTTTTCCCATGATGTCACCGCAGCCTGTGCTGACCTTCCCGTGCCCCCAGGGGACCATGCTGAGAGCAGGGGATTCCTCCAGCTGAAGACCTACAAGTCTCACCAGTGGTTCGGGGCGTCTGTGAGCAGCTGGGCCGGCAACGTTGTGGTGGGTGCCCCGGGCGCAGCCCATGCCCCTGCCGGGTGACCGGCCGCCTCGGGGAGCTAGGAAGGGTTGGGCTGGGTGGGAGCCTCCTGGGGCGACCCCGTCCCGGACTGGACAGGACAGGGGGGCTGCGCTGAGATGAGCTGCTCTGCTGGGGCCCTGGCTGCCAGTGGCTCCCCGGAGCAGAGGGGTCTGTTAACCCGCGGCCGTGCTCCACCCCAGAGGCAGCTGCATTGGAGATGTTGGCTCTGGTGGTTTGCTGTGGGGAGCCCAGCCCAGTGGCGGGAGGTTCCAGGCAGTGCTGGGGGGAGCTGGGCCTGGCTGGGCGAGGGGCAGGCGAGTTGGGGTCCCAGCTGCAGCGGGTGGTGCTGAGTGTCCGGTCGCCCCGCCAGGCCTGCGCACCCCTGCAGCACTGGAACGTCTTCGATGGCACGGCCCAGGCCACCCAGACGCCCGTGGGCACCTGCTTCGTGGCCACCAAGGGCCTGAGCCGCTTCGCCGAATACGCGCCCTGCCGCTGCCACCACATGGAGGCCACGTACCTGGAGAGGCGCTACGGTGAGCAATGCCCCGCCCCCCACGGCCACACCTGTTCCCCACCCCCAATACCCCTCCCCCACGGCCACGCTGGTTCCCCACCCCCAATGCCCCGCCCCCCGCGGCCACGCTGGCTCCCTGCCCCCAATGCACCCCTTGCGGCCACACCGGTTCCCCGCCCCAATGCCCCCCTCCCCCACAGCCAAGCTGGCTCCCTGCCGATGCCCCCCTCCTCGCGGCTACGCCAGCTCCCTCCCCCCGACGCCCCTTCTCCCACGGTCACGCAAGCTCCAGGCTCCCCTGGCCTTAGGGAAAATGGTGCTCTGGAGTCTGGACGAACTTGCATTTTGGTGTCCCTGGCATGTGCTTGGGGCGGCACCTTACGGGGGGCGGCGCTCAGGGTTGTGCTTTTTTGTTTGTTTGTTTGTTTAAACGTTGCGGCTGGCTGGGAGAGCGGGCCAGGGCCGGGCTGGCCGCCCTCCCAGCGGAGCTGCGGCCGGGAAAGCGGGGCCCGGCCCGGGCTGGCCGCGGAGCTCCGGGAGAGCGGGGCCCGGCCCGGGCTGGCTGCGGAGCTCCGGCAGGGAGAGGCTCTGGCGGCGGGGGGAGGGAATTGTTGCGGCACAACACGGGGGGGGGGGCGTGTTTCGGTGGGGCGGTGCTTGGGGTGTTGGGTTTTTTTTTGTGCTTGGGGTGGCCAAATAGTTAGAGCTGGCCCTGGTCCCTGGGCCCCATGGGCGTGGCATCCCCCCATTGCCCCTGGCCCCCA
Source organism: Macrochelys suwanniensis (assembly GCA_033296515.1). Classification (NCBI taxonomy): domain Eukaryota; kingdom Metazoa; phylum Chordata; order Testudines; family Chelydridae; genus Macrochelys; species Macrochelys suwanniensis. The sequence continues at coordinate 2,736,544 of CM065797.1, forward strand.
TGAGCTCCCCACCTCCCCTTCCCCCCAACCCCTGCACTGTGCCCCCTTTGCCCCTGCCGGCTCCTGCCCCCACCCCCCAGCTCCACAACGCCTGCCCCCGCACAAACAGCTGGCGCTGCTGCTCCCCCCCCCGCACTCCTCGCCCCTCCCCCACTGCTGCTCCCCCCCACTGCTGCTCCCCCCCTGCTCCTCGCCCCTCCCCCACTGCTGCTCCCCCCCACTGCTGCTCCCCCCCTGCTCCTCGCCCCTCCCCCACTGCTGCTTCCCCCCCCCCAACTGCTGCTTCTCCCCCGCCCCGCGCTGGGGCCTCAGCACAGCCCAGGGCGGGAAGTGACTTGGCTGCAGGGAGCCCTGGTGTGTGTGTGAGGGGGTGTGTGTGTGTCTTGAGGGGAGTTTGTGTGTTTTGAGGAACTTGTGTGACAGTGTGTACGTTTTGAGGGGAGTGTGTGTATGTTGATGGGAGTGTGTATCTGTGTGTTGAGGGGAGTGTGTTGAGTGTGACTGTGCATCTGTGTGTGTTGAGGGGAGTATGTGACTGTGTTTGTGTGTTGAGGGGAGTGTTGTGTGAATGTGTGTTGAGGGGAGTGTGACAATGTGTGTTTGTGTGTGTCTGTTGAGGGGAGTGTCTGAAGGAGAATGTGTGTGTGTTAAGGGGAGTGTGTATCTGTGTGTGTTGAGGGGAGTGTGAGTTTGTGTGTTTTGACTGGAGTGTGTGAAGGAGAGTGTGTGACAGTATGTGTGTTTTGGGGAGTGTGTATGTTTCAAGAGGAGTGTGTGACACTGTGTGTGTTGAGAGGAGTGTGTGTGTGACTTTATTTTGAGGGGAGTGTGACTGTGTGTGTTTGTGTTTGTGAGAGTGTGTTGAGGGGAGTGTGATAATGTGTGTGTGTGTTTATGTTGAGGGGAGAGTGTAAAACTGATGGGAGTGTGACAGTGTGTAGCAATGTCTGTTGAGGGGAGTGTGTATGTGTGTGTTGTGGGGAATGTGTGACTGTGTGTGTGTGTGTGTGTGTGTGTGTGTGTGAAAGTGTGTTGAGGGGAGTGTGTTTTGTGTGTGTTGATGGGAGTGTGTGTCTGTGTGTGTTTTGAGGGGAGTGTGACAGTGTGTGTGTATTTTATGTTGAGGGGAGTATGTATCTGTGTGTTAAGGGGAGTATGTGAAGGAAAGTGTGTGTGTGTGTTGAGAGGAGTGTGAAGGAGCGTGTGTGTGTTGAGGGGAGTGTGACTCGGTGTGTGTATGTCCCTCGGGCGGGGGAGGGATAGCTCAGTGGTTTGAGCACTGGCCTGCTAAACCCAGGGTTGTGAGTTCAATCCTTGAGGGGCCATTTAGGGATCTGGGGCAAAACTTGGGGCTTGGTCCTGCTTTGAGCAGGGGGTTGGACTAGAACCTCCTAAGGTCCCTTCCAGCCCGGAGAGTCTCTGATTCTATGTGATTGTTTTGAGGGGCGTGTGTGTTGATGGTAGTGTGACAGTGTGTGTGTGTTTTGAGGGGCTTGTTTGCCAGTGTGTGTTTTTAGAGGGGCGTGTGTATCTGAGAGTCTTGAGGGGAGTGTGGAAAGGAGAATGTGTTTGCGTTGAGGGGGGGTGTGTGTGTGTAGGGGTGCGCTGTCTCTTTAAGAAAGCTCGCAGGGACAGGAGCCCGGACCAGGCTTGTTCAGACACGAGCCGCCCCCAGCAGCTCAGACTCCCCCTGTCCCGCCCCCCGGCTTAGTGGAAATCCGGTAAAAGGCGGGGGGGGGGGGGGGAACACCGTCAGCCCCCCCCCCCCCCCCCCCCCCCCCCCAGCAGGCAGGGCAGGAACAGCAGCAGCTGAGCCGGAGGGGGGGGGGGCAGTTGGCTCGGACGCTGTTCCTCCAATCGCCCCCTGCAGCCCGGGTCTCCCCCCTACGCCCCCCCCCAGTGCCAGTCCCCCCCCATGCTGCTCAGCCCAAAGCCGCTGCTGCTGCTCCTCTCGTGCCGACTCTCAGAGCCCCCCGCTGGGAGGAGCTGGGGTGCCACATGCCCCCCCATCCCCCGCCCCCCCAATTGTGTGACTTGGCTGCTCTTCTCTCTCCGTCAGCACCCACCTTCCCCACTGAGCCGTCAGCCCCTATGCAGTGACGTAGCCAGGCTCCCTTATACAGCTGGGGAAACTGAGGCACAGAGTGCCAGGGCCAGCCTGTCCCTCTCAGCACCCACTGGGCACAGCTCCCCTTGTGGCACCCAGGCCAGGGAGCTTGCTGGAGACCCATGAGGAGCGGTGGCGGGATCCGGGGACAGGGGAGCACTGGTGGCATCCGGGGGCCCCACACTCCCCTCCCCCACGTTCATCGTTGTCCGTTTCAGGCCTCGCTTCCCGTCCCTCCGCGCCCGCGGCGGGCTCAGTCCCTGTGCCCCCCAGGGTCCCGCGCAGGGAGATTTCTGCCCAGGCCTTTGGGCCCTAGCTTCGCCCCGGGAAGGCCAAACCCAGGCATCCGGCCACCCCTGGGCCCAGCAGCTCACTCCCTGCCGAGCAGGCTGGCCGTGGGGCACGGACCCATGGACGGGCACCAGAGCCGCCCCTCGGAGAGGCAGAGCCCTGCTCCGCCTGGCATCCCGCTGCCCGGGGGCAGGTGAGTGGGTTGCCAGCCCGGTCTGGAAGCCTGGCTCTACCCAGCAGAGATCACAGCCTGACTCTGCCGGGGCGACCCCCCGACATCCCTCAGCCCCCCTGCCCCAGGAGCCTGGCGCTAACGCGGCCTTGTGCCCCTCTCCACAGCCAACGACAAGCGGTACTGCCAGGTGGGCTTCAGCGCCGCCATCACCCACGTGAGTACGGCCCAGGGGGCACCCAGGGCTGCAGATGTCTGTGGTGGACCTGTGCCCATGGGTGTGTGTGCGTGTGCCCATGGGAGGGGGTGCGTGCCTGTTTGGGGGCTGGACGTGCCCGTGGGGGTGTGTGTGTGCCTGTTTGGGGGCTGGACGTGCCCGTGGGGGTGTGTGTGTGCATGCCTGTTGGGGGGGGCTGGGCGTGCCCGTGGGGGTGTGTGTGTGTGCCTGTTTGGGGGCTGGACGTGCCCGTGGGGGTGTGTGTGTGCATGCCTGTTGGGGGGGGCTGGGCGTGCCCGTGGGGGTGTCTCCGGGCGGGGTGCTCACTCAGGCCTGTCCTGTTCCCTTGCAGGCTGGCAGGCTGGTGCTGGGTGCCCCGGGAGGATACTACTTTGTGGGTAAGGGCTCTGGTTCCTGGGGGCCCCAGGGACTGTGGGGGGAGGGGGAGCCCAGTGCCCCTTGGCATGGCTGCCATCGTGTACAACGCTTCCAGTGGAGCTTGGCAGCGCTTACAGCACCCACCCCAGGGCTCCCCTCCTCCGCTACGCTGGGGGCACCACGCCGGCCTGTGCCCAGGGGGCTGGAACGGACCCTGCCTGATCCGCAGCCCCAGGCCCAGCCTGTCCGTGGTGGCCCATCGTGGGGGCAGAGGCTGCCCGCCCCGGGCTGTAGCTAGAGCCCCCCAAGCTCAGAGCACGGCACATGGGGAATGCCAAGCATCCCCACCCCCGCATGGGACCCCCCAGGAGCTGGCGCGTGGGGCTGATGAAGGGGGTGCTGTGGGCTGGGGGTGCAGGAAGGCCATGTTGGGCTGGGGCACCCTCCCTCTCTCCCCATCCCTAGCCCCTGCCTGCTCCATGCAGGGCCCCTGGCGCTGGCTCACGGGGGGCCTGGATGTTCCCCCAGGGCTGATCTACTCGGTCAATCTGTCGTCAGTCGTGTCCCACTTCCCCCGCAGCGCCCTGCTCTGGTCCGTGGCCCCGGAGCAGGTCACGGAGGACATGAACAGTGACTATGACGATGCCTACAGAGGTGAGCACGGCCCCCCCAGCAACCTGCCCGCCCTGTGCCTGGGCACGGGAGAGACTGTCTGTCCCCGGTGCCCCCAGTCTAACCACCAGACCCCACTTCCCTCCAGAGCCGAGGAGAGAACCCAGGAGTCCGGGCTCCCAGCCCCTTCCCCCACCCAGAGCCAGGGAGAGAACCCAAGAGTCCTGGCTCCCAGCCCCTTCCCCCACCCAGAGCCAGGGAGAGAACCCAGGAGTCCTGGCTCCCAGCCCCTTCCCCCACCCAGAGCCAGGGAGAGAACCCAGGAGTCCTGGCTCCCAGCCCCCACCCTCCCCTGCTGAGTCAGGATGAGAACTCAGGAGTCCTGGCTCCCAGCCCCCACTCTCCCCTGCTGAGCTGGGGGCAGAACCCAGGAGTCCTAGCTCCCTGCCTTCAACCCCCCTCCTGTTCTAACCACTGGCATCTCAGTCGTTCTGCTCTGGGCGTGTGCAGTGGGCAGGGGCGTTCGAAGGGTTAACCCTCCTCCCTCTCTCCGCAGGGTACTCGGTGGCCGTGGGGGAGTTTGACGGGGACCCCGCCACGCCAGGTAGGGGTGGTGCCCCCCCAGCCCCCGAAGCTGCACAGCTGCCAACCGGCCTCCATGGGCACCAATACAGAGCAGACTTGGCTCTCCCACCCCGGCCGTGCCCCTGGTGACCTCCGCACCCTGCCTGCCCCCAGGGCTCCTCGCCACCTGCCACTCCACGGCAAACGGGGCTTCTGCCCCCAGCAATGGCCTGGAGCCAAGGAGCCCATGCCTGCCTGCCCCCCCCCCCCCACTCCCAAGTCCCCTTTCCGGCCAGGCCCCACCCTCCCACATCCCCAACCCGGCAGGCTCCCCCGCCCCAGAGACCCTGCCCCTGCCAGCTGGGCACAGTCCTTCAGCCCCAGGGCTGTATCCAATTCTACCCTCCTCCCCATAGGGGTGAGGGCTCCCCAGCCTTGCCCAGGGCACCCCTTGCACCTGGCTGCCCACTGCCCTGGTCGCTGCCCAGGCAGGCACCCTCTGTGTGATGCCCCCAGGGTCTGGCGGGGCCAGCCGGTGCCAGCCCTTCCCGGAGAGGGGCAGCACCTGTTCCTGCACCCCTCCCCCCCATTGGGCTTGGGGGGGCTTTGCCCTGGCTGGGGGGGGGCCACACTGTGCCAGCGGCTCAGCACCCTCTGCCCCGGGGGTCATGGGGACTCGTGTTTCCTTCGCAGAGTACGTTGTGGGCGTCCCCAACAAGAGAACGACCTGGGGGGTGGTGAGTATCGGGGGGCTGAGCATGGGGCGCCCCACGCGCTGTGTCCAGCTGGGGGAGCAGAGCTTCTATGGTCTGCTCAGGGCCCTGCTCTCAGGGATGTAATTCCCTCCCTGCCCTGCAGGGGACACCGCGTGCTCCAGGTGGGGGTGGGGGTGGAACAGCGGGTTCCTCCCTGGAGCTGTGGGACGCCCAGAGACCCCTCCACCCTGAGCACCCCAGTGGGCCACCCCCTCTGCGGGCTCCCAGCTCCTCCGCACGGGAATAGGCCCCAGGGGAGATCGTTGGCCAGGGAGACACTGGGGGAGCAGCCCCCATCTCCCCAGTGCCCCGGGCGGGGGGTGGAGTAGCCCCCATCTCCCCAGTGCCCGGGGCGGGGGGTGGAGTAGCCCCCATCTCCCCAGTGCCCGGGGCGGGGGGTGGAGTAGCCCCCATCTCCCCAGTGCCCCGGGCGGGGGGTGGAGTAGCCCCCATCTCCCCAGTGCCCGGGGCGGGGTGGGAGCAGCCCCCATCTCCCCAGTGCCCGGGGGCGGGGGGGGGGGGAGCAGCCCCCATCTCCCCAGTGCCCGGGGGTGTGTGGAGCAGCCTCCATCTCCCCAGTGCCCGGGGAGGGGGAGGGGGGAAGCAGCCCCCATCTCCCCAGTGCCTGGGGGGGAGGGGAGCAGCCCCCATCTCCCCAGTGCCTGGGGAGGGGGAGCGGGGAAGCAGCCCCCATCTCCCCAGTGCCCGGGGGGGGGGGGAGCAGCCCCCATCTCTCTCCTGGCTGATTTGTTTCTCCCCACGGCAGGTCGAGATCTTCAGCGCCAGGAAGTCTCTGGCGCTGGTACAGAGCATCCAGAGTGAGCAGGTACCCGCCTCCCTCCCCTGCCCCCACATCTACCCCCTTCCCCTCGCCCCAACCCCCCACTGCCCCCATCACCCCTCCCCTCCTTCACCTTCCCCTGCCCCACCCCAGCCAAGGGAGAGCCAGCCTCGAAGGGCCCCACTCCCAGCCCAGGTGTCTCCTCCCGGGCTCCCCAAACTCTTGGGTTCCCAAAGCAGTGGCCACTTAGTTACCAGTCTCTGAGCAAGAGAGGCCCAGGGCTGGGCTAGCAGGGGCTGCGGGTCGGGCGTGAGGGGCACGGCAGAGCTTGCGGGGTGGGACCCCAGGGCTGGGTGAGCAGGGGGCTGCGGGTCGGGAGTGAGGGGCCACCGGCAGGGGTGGGGGGACCCCAGGGCTGGGCCGGCAGGGGGCTGCGGGTCGGGAGTGAGGGGCACCGGCAGGGGTGGGGGGACCCCAGGGCTGGGCCGGCAGGGGGCTGCGGGTCGGGAGTGAGGGGCACCGGCAGGGGTGGGGGGGACCCCAGGGCTGGGCCGGCAGGGGGCTGCGGGTCGGGAGTGAGGGGCACCGGCAGGGGTGGGGGGACCCCAGGGCTGGGCCGGCAGGGGGCTGCGGGTCGGGAGTGAGGGGCACCGGCAGGGGTGGGGGGACCCCAGGGCTGGGCCGGCAGGGGGCTGCGGGTCGGGAGTGAGGGGCACCGGCAGGGGTGGGGGGACCCCAGGGCTGGGCCGGCAGGGGGCTGCGGGTCGGGGTTGACAGGCAATGGCTGCCCTGAGCCCACCCGCCCCCATGTCTTCCAGGTGGCGTCGTACTTTGGGCACACGGTGGCTGTTGCTGATGTGAATGGCGATGGGTAAGGAGGAGGTTGGCGCTCGCTTGGCAGCCGGGGCACTGAGCCCAGGTGCCCATGTCCGCCCCCAACCACTGCCGGGGCGGGTGGGGCCAGGCCCCTTCACTCAGCCCTCCCAGGGCACTGGCAGGGCAGGGGAGAGCCGGGCCGGGGCTGCTGGGCTCCAGGAGGCTCCGTGCTCCGCTTTGCCCGTGCCCGTGGCACAGCCCTTTGGGGCCAGAGCCCCCTCCAGCCTCGTGCCTTCAGCGCCAGGAGCCGGGGGGCACGGCGAGGCGCTCCCAGGGGCCCTGCTGCCGGGCTGGGCATGGAGTGTGCAGCTGGTGCCCTGAGGAGGGGGCAGAGTCCTGCAGGTGCCGCTCACCCTCCTGGCCCGCGATGCCCCATGCCGCCGGCTGGGCCTGGTTTCTTTCCTCGTCCCCCACATTGGCTTCTGCTGCCATCTGGTGCCCACCGGCCTCCACTGCAGCTGGCAGAGCTTGGCGCCAGGCGGGCAGGGGGCAGGAGTGGGCAGAGCTGAGCCGAGGGGGTCACCCCAGCTCGGCCCGGGGGGGGGGCACTGGGGACAGACAGACGGACGGACAGCGCTCAGGGCGTGTCCGGGTCCAGGAGCATCAGCCACGGGGCACTGACCGGTGTTAGCTGCAATGGCCCGATGCGTCCCTCCTGGCGGGGGTGATACCCGCCCACCCCCGGGGGCTGCTCCCATCCCGGCTGACTGCACCCCCCGGCCGTGGGATCGTCCTTGTGTTCCAGGGCGCCTTCCCCTGCCATCTGCCCCCTTTGCCCGCAGGAAGGACGACATCTTGGTGGGGGCGCCGCTCTACATGGAGCACCGCTCTGACCGCAAGCGCTACGAGGTGGGGCGCGTCTACCTGTACGTGCAGCGCCGGGGCCCCCACGCCTACAGGTTCCCCTGGCAGACCCTGACCGGCACCGAGATCTACGGCCGCTTCGGCACAGCCATCGCTTCTGTGGGGGACCTGGACCAGGACGGCTACGGCGGTAATGCCCAGCCGGGCTGCAGCCCCCGGGTGCCAGTCTGCTAGTGCTGCTGGCGAGGGAGCTGCCCCGGTGGCTCTGGGCGGGGGCGCTTTGGGGTGGCACAGAGACCCCCCCCCAACGGGATCCGAGACTGGCTGGGTCTGGGCGGGGTGCTGAGTGCCGGGAGCCGATGGGACACCCGGGGGAGGTGTCTGGGCAGCCCAGCCCCACAGTAGAGAGCTAGGAACAGTCCTGACTCTCAGCCCCCACTCCCAGCTCTAACCACTAGTCCCAACTCCTCTCCCAGAGCCAGAGAGAGAACCCAGGCGTCCTGGCTCCCAGCCCCCCTGCTCTAATCCACTAGAGCCCTCCCCTCCCAGAGCCAGAGAGAGAACCCAGGCGTCCTGGCTCCCAGCCCCCATGCTGACACTCCGAGCTCTGGGTCCCCTTCTAGTCAGTGTGTAACGTATGGGGCCCGGTCACTGCTGCAGTGGGTGGGATCCTGACCCCCGGGTGCCAGAGGCAGCCGTGCTCAGGGCTCAGCTGCTCTGGCCGGGCCCGGCTCGTGGGCCCTGCTGTCCTGTCCCCTCAGACGTGGCGGTGGGGGCTCCGTTTGCCGGGAGTGGCCGTGTGTTCATCTTCAGCGGGCACAGCGAGGGGCTCCTGACGCCAGCCTCACAGGTCCTGGAGAGCCCCTTCCCCGGCCGTGCCGCCTTCGGCTTCTCCGTGCGCGGCGCCACCGACATCGACGCCAACGGATACCCAGGTACAGCCCCCGGCTCCGGCCCGTGCCAGCCCCGGCCCACCAGGGTCACAGGCCCTGCACAGCTCCAGCCCTTCGGGGAGGGAGCTGAGCATGTGGGGAAGAGGGCTCGGCCTCCATGTCCCTGCCTTGCCCCTGGGCCCCCCCTCCCATGCCAGGTGCTGCCCCTGCCCCTCCTCCCTCCCCCCGCTGGCCGCTGCCCCCTGGACCTCCCCTCCCCTGCCGGCCGCTGCCCCCAGGCCCCCCTCCCGTGCCAGGCACTGCCCCCTGAGAAATGCTGAACACCCTTCCCTAGCAGGGTGGGACTCTCTGGGCCCTGCAGGGTGGGTGCCCCCCTGGCTGGCTGGAGTGCTGGCTCCCCGCCTGGCACCTGCTGGCAGGATCCCGTGCCCGCCCCATGCAGCCCGGTGTGACCCTTGGCTTGTGCCCCCAGATGTGCTGGTCGGGGCGTTTGGTGCCAGCAAGGTGGCCGTGTACAGGTGAGTGCCCAGGGCTGGCTGGGCAGGGGGTGGGGGGTGCCCAGGGCTGGCTGGGCAGGGGGTGGGGGGTGCCCAGGGCTGGCTGGGCAGGGGGGTGGGGGGGTGCCCAGGGGCCGGGGCTCCCGGGCTGTCCCTGGGCACAGGAGCTGCACCCAGAGCCAGTAGGAGCTGCTGGCCCCAGGATCGGGGCCCGAAGCCCTGGCTGGGGCTGGGCGGGGTCAGTAGCATGGTGCCCAGGACAGACCCTGCCCTGGCACCAAGTGGCAGCCCCGCACTGCACAACCCCCCCCCCACCCACCACACACACACACACACACACACAAACACACACAGAGTACCTGGGCTCCCAGCTGCAGGGAGGTGGCTGGCCCAGACCGAGCCCCTCCTCCCTGCCAGCCGCCCTTGCCCTGGCGATAACCGCCAGCTGCTGCCTGCCCGCAGAGCTTCTCCGACTGGCCAGGCTCCAGGCCCTGGGCCCAGCTCTGACCCCGGGCACTGCCCCCTCCCTGCCTGCTGGCCCTGGCATTCCAGAGCCAGCGCGTTCCCCTGGCTCTGACTGGCTTGGTGGTGCCCGCAGAGCCCAGCCCGTGGTGGTGGCCAGTAGCCAGCTGGTGGTGCCAGACGTGCTGAACCCCGAGGAGAAGACCTGCGACGTCTCCGGGACCCCTGTCAGCTGGTGAGCAGAGGGGGCATGGGGGGGCCGTGTTCAGGGCGGGGCGCAGGGCTGGGGGCCTGGGAGCTGCTGGCTCTGCCCCCCGTGCCCCTCCCCCCACCAATGCCCTCACCAGCCTGTGTCGCTCCCCCGCAGCTTCCCCATCCGGCTGTGCGTGGGCATCTCGGGGAGGAGCCTCCCGGAGAGAATCAGTGAGTGCCAGTGGGGGGGGGGGGGCAGGGCTGGGGAGTGGCGGGGCTGGGGCCCAGGGGGGCAGCAGGGCTGGGGGCTAGGGGGCCGGTGGGGCTAGGGGGCTGGGGGCCAGGGGGGCTGCATGGCCAGGGGGCAGCGGGGGCCGGGGGCTAGGGGGCCGGCAGGGCTGGGGGCCAGGGGGGGCAGCGGGGCCGGGGGCTAGGGGGCCGGCAGGGCTGGGGGCCAGGGGGGCAGCGGGGCCGGGGGCTAGGGGGCCGGCAGGGCTGGGGGCCAGGGGGGCAGCGGGGCTGGGGGCTAGGGGGCCGGCAGGGCTGCGGGCCAGGGGGGGCAGCGGGGCCAGGGGAGCAGCGGGGCTAGGGGGCCGGCGGGGCTGGGGGCCAGGGGGGCAGCGGGGCTGGGGGCTAGGGGGCGGTGGGGCCGGGGGCCAGAGAGCAGCACAGGCACTGGGGCTGAGGGGCACTGCAGCCTCCCCTCCCCCGCTGGCCCCTCCTCCACTGCCCCTCTGCTCCCCAGGGCTGGCTGCCGACCTGCAGCTGGACCGGCTGAAGCCCAAGTCGGGGCGAAGGGTCTGGGAGCTGCAGACGCGCCAGGCGGGCCAGAGCCTGGAGCTGCAGCTGTCGAGGGAGGCGCCACTCACCTGCCAGAACCTCACGGCCTACCTGCGGGTACGGGATGAGGGGGGCTCAGAGCGGGGGCTGCTCCGGAGCCAGGGTCCCTGCGGGCGCCCCACAGCAGCTCCTGGCCAATCCCCTCTCAGGGCCACGCCCCGGCTCTCACACAACCCCCGATCCTGCTCGGCCTTGGCCACTGAGCCCCTGGGCTCCTGCGCCTTGGGGTCAGCGCACCCCAGCTGGGGGTTACGGGCCCATCGGCAGGCTGCAGCGACCCCTTGGTGGGCTCCAGCTCTGACCTCCACGCCTGGCCCCTCCCTGGCCCGGGCTCTGCCCCACAGCCTGCCGCTCTGACCCCTGGGTGGCTCCAGGTTAGTCTCAGCCAGCTCCTTAGTGACTCTTCGCTCCAGCTGGGTGGGGTGATGCTCCCTATGGCTGTCTGCTCCGAGAGCATCATACACCTGCTCCCCCCAGGCACCCCGCAGTCTACAGGGGAAACTGAGGCACGTGTCGGAGTGACAGAAATATTACCAAAAATTCCGATTTTGTCACGTCTCTGTCCTGCGGGGTCGGTGGGCCAGGGCAGTTCCAGTTGTAACGATGCTGGTTCACATAGCACAATTTATGGGCCCCCCACTGAACTCACAGTAACAGCGTTTACATAAAAAGTAGCAGTGTGGGGTACACTGGGTTACGCCCAGACAACTGCTCAGAGTTATACAACCTGCCAACATTGTTAGAAACCGGACTTTCAAGAGAATACAATTTCTGCTGTTCTTCCCTTGCTTTTTCTACTTGGAGCTGAAGCCTTTCCACTTTTGCCTTAGCTTCTAGTTCCTGCCATCGAATGTCTGCCAGTCTTTGTTCATGCTCAAGTTGCAGTTTACTTGCTGCCGTTTGCACTCTAATTGCTTCTGCAGCTTCTTTAGCATCAGGTAAGGGCTGTTCTCCTGCCATCTGATCACTGGCCACTAACAGATTTCTCAGCTCTTGACTTGTAGCTTTCTTTCTAAAGCTGATCCCCTTTCCTGCACACAAATCTTTCAGGGCTTTTTTGCCCAGGCCCTCATATGCTCTTCGCTCACACCGTTGCAACCGCTCTTTAACCAACCCAACTCTCAACACCAAAATTCAGATTTGGATAGCGTGGGGTTCTGACCCAAAGCTTAATTGACCTGGTTCTGTGGATCCTTCCACGACTACACCACTGTAACGATGCTGGTTCTGGCGGGACCAGGGCCGGTGCAAGGAAGTTTCGCGCCCTAGGCTTCCTTGCACCGGCCCTGCACCGGCCCCCCCAGCTAACGCCGCCCTCCCCAGTGGTAAACCACCCCCCCCGCCCATGGCAGCCTCCCCACCAACCCGAGGGCTGCGGCGGGGGGGCTGGGCTCGGCTCCCCCACGGTGGGGACTGGGCTTGGCTCCCCGCCAACCCCCACCGTGGGCTCGGCTGGGCTCCCTGCGGCAAACGGCGGGGGGCGATGGGCTTGGCTCCCCGCGCCCCCCCCCGCGGGTCGCAGCGGGCTGGGCTCCCCGCGCCACCCGCCGGGTCGAGGCAGGGCTGGGCTCCCCGCGCCACCCGCCGGTCGAAGGCAGGGCTGGGCTCCCCACACCACCCGCCGGTCGAAGGCAGGGCTGGGCTCCCCACGCCACCCGCCGGTCGAAGGCAGGGCTGGGCTCCCCGCGCTACCCGCCGGGCCGAGGCAGGGCTGGGCTCCCCGCGCCACCCGCAGCGGCCAGCCTCCCGCCCGTGGCAACTCACCTCAGCCGGGGTAGGGGCAGCAGCCCAGGGGAAGCTGCGTTCTCGGTGGCGATGACACTGCCAGGAGTCGCCGCCCCCCAAATGCTGGCGCCCTAGGCAACCACCTAGGGTCGCCTAGTGGGCGCGCCAGCCCTGGGCAGGACCCAACTGAGAGTGCCAGTTCAGGACAAATCGCTTCAAGCAGGGCAGTTACAGCCCAAGGCTGGGGTTTTTCCACCTCTAAAACAAACCAAACCAGCCAGACAGAGGAGACTTTGGTTTTACCCCACTGGCTAACCACAAGTCATCCCAAGCAATTCCCTTAGACACTCCAGCTTCCCAATCCCACCACCAGTGCCACTCATTATGGGGACAACTGGTCATGAAAACCAATGCCCCAGTAAAAGAAAAAGGGTTCTCCCGATCCCAAAGGACCAAGCCCCAGAGCCAGATCAATATACAACTCAGATCTTACCCACAAATCACGCTGTTGCCAATCCTTTAGAATCTAAAATCTAAAGGTTTATTCACAAAAGGAAAAAGGTCTAGGTGAGAGCTAGAATGGGTTAAATGGAATCAATTCCATACAGCAATGGCAAAGTTCTTGGTTCAGGGATGGAATAAACTGCAGGTTCAAATCAAGTCTCTGGAACATCCCCAGCTGGGATGGGTCATTCAGTCCTTTGTTCGGAGCTTCCATTTGTAGCAAAGTCCCTCCAGAGGTAAGAAGCAGGAATGAAGACAAGATGGAGGAGCTGCAGCAGCTTTTATATCCTTTCGTCATGTGGCCTCTCTTTGTTCCAAAGACAAGCACTGGGGCACATGGCAAGAAAAAACCGTAGAGTTCGGTCCATAGGCATGTCCGTGCCTACCTTGCTGAGTCACAGGCGTGTCTGCCTTCTCTCAGTGGGGCCATGGTATCGCTGATGGCCCTTAATGGGCCATCAGCAGGCCTGCCAGCGCTGATAGCTTGTCCGGGGTCCCAGAAGCCCAGCCCCAGTTTGAAATACTGACAGTAAAGAGCCAATATTCATAACTTCAACTACAAAACTGATCCATACATAGCAACGGCACAATCATAACCAGCCAAGCGTAACCTGGACGTAGACACCTCATTCGACCCCCTTTATGTAAGATTTGGTGCCACTGCAGGACCTTGGTTGCAACAATGATCTATACGGTCCCCGTTATTGTCAATAACGTCACACCAGTGCACAGGCTCCTCGGTCCTAGTGGGAAGGGTTCACAGTGTGGCTGGGCAGAGACCTGCGGGAAGTGGGGTCACCCAGGCCTGCCTCCTCACTCTCCTCTCCCCGCCACCCCAGGACGAGGCTGATTTCAAGGACAAGTTGAGCCCCATCGTTGTGAGCCTGACGCTGACCCTGGCAGCTGGGCCGGGCACCGAGGAGCTGGGGCTGGTGCTCTACGGGCAGAGGATGGTTCAGGAGCAGGTGAGCCAACCTAACACCCCCGACCCACGGCCCCCGCCAGCCCAACGCCCCCCTGACCCGTGGCCCCCACCAGCCCAAGGCCCCCTCGACTCCGACCCACGGCCCCCGCCAGCCCAACGCCCCCGACCCGCATCCCCCGACTATCCCAGCCCTGGGCTCCCCAGCACCAGCTCTGCCAGTGCCCCTCAATCCCAGCCTGCAGCCCCAGATATCCCAGCCCTGGGCTCCCCCCCACCCCGCAGCCCCTGCCAGCCCAGCCCTGGGCTCCCCCCCACCCCGCAGCCCCTGCCAGCCCAGCCCTGGGCTCCCCGCCACCCCGCAGCCCCTGCCAGCCCAGCCCTGGGCTCCCCGCCACCCCGCAGCCCCTGCCAGCCCAGCCCTGGGCTCCCCCCCACCCCGCAGCCCTTGCCAGCCCAGCCCTGGGCTCCCCCCCACCCCGCAGCCCCTGCCAGCCCAGCCCTGGGCTCCCCCCTCACCCCGCAGCCCCAGATATCCCAGCCCTGGGCTCCCCCCCCCACCCCGCAGCCCCTGCCAGCCCAGCCCTGGGCTCCCCTCCCCCGGCGAGCACTGCCAGTGCCCCTCAACCACGACCCACAGCCCCCTGCTATCCCAGTCCTAGACTTTCCCCCAGCTCTGCTGGTGCCCCTCAGTCCCGCCCTGCCCTCAGCCTTTCGTCTCCCCGCTGGGCTCTCTGGGGCAGAGCGGTGCCAGGGCTGGTGCCCCATGGCGTCGCTGGCTGTGAGGCTGAAGAGCTGCTCTTCCTTTGTGTTTTGCTTGGTCTCAGACGCGCATCGTGCTGGACTGCGGCGAGGACAACGTCTGCATCCCAGAGCTGCGGCTTTCCGCTCACACGTAAGCACCTCTCAGGCTGAAGCCAGGTCCATCCTCAGGCCGCTGGGCTGGGGGTCAGGAAGGAATTTCCTTCCCTGGCGTGCTGGCGTGGTGCATGGGGGGATTCGGCTGGCACTGGCCACTGGTGCTGGCAAGACATGGGACCGATGGACCGAGCCGACCTGCCGATCCCTAGGGCTTGCGAGGGCCCGTTCCCCATTGGCCATGGTCCACTTTCGGACAGCTTCCACTGGCCGACACACAGAGTAGGCGGCTCCTGTTGGCCAAGCCCTGGATTCCTCTGGGTCGGGCCAGGGCTCAGGCTCCTCCCCTCCGTCTCTCAGGCCCATGGCCCAGCTGTTCATTGGGGACGAGAATGTGGTTCACATCCTGGCTGACGCCACCAACGCGGGCGAAGGCGCCTTTGAGGCCGAGCTGCGGCTGCAGCTGCCGCGCGACGCCCACTATCAGAAAGCCACCAGCAATGTCCAGGTATGGGCGGGGCCGGATGAGCTCCCAGAGGGCACTGCCATGCTGGCACATTTCCCCCCTGCAGGGAATCCCTGGGTAAAGGGGCCCAGTGCAGCAACGGCTTCCCCAGGGGTCCCCTCGCCCAGGGGGCACCTCCCCCAGCAGGTGGAAGGGGGCCACCCCAGAGCTCTCCCTGGGGCCCAAGGTGACACCCCACTGCAGTTGCAGTCATAGTCCCTCTGTGATCTCCATCACTCTGCCATTGCATCGTCTGCCCTGTGCCGTCAATGGGGTTTGAACCCTGGACCTACAGACTGGCCCTCTGTGACGGGGTCACTCCCTTAGCTGGCTGCAATGGGAGGTTGTTATCCTGCAGTGAATGCTGCACTCACTTTGATCCCGAGTGGGCCTGGGAGGGGGAGCTCCCCCGTGGGTGTGTCCGGGCCCCATCCTGGCCCACCCCACGGTGAAGGTCCTCAGCCTCCTGCCCGCAGCCGCTCCCCGCTGCTCCCGTGGTAACCCCCTGCCGCTGTCCCCCGGCCATAGGGCCTGGAGAAGCTGATCTGTAACCCCAAGAAGGAGAACGAGACGCGTGTGGTGATCTGCGAGCTGGGGAACCCCATGAAGAGCGGCGCCAAGGTAGGCGTTTCCTCCCTGCCCAGGTGCCACCCATCACTGCAGCACTCGGGTGATGGGCCCCTGGCAGGACACGCCCTCGCCCACCAGCTCCTGGGTGCCTTGCCCTGTCCGTCGGTGATGGAGGTACCTGAGCATGGTGGTGCCCGGAGCTGGGATCCCCCCGGCTCAGACGGCCCCACTCCAGCACAAAGTTGCCTCCCTAGGTGCCCCCCCCGGACTGTACTCCTGGGGTACCCATCACCGTGGCCTCTGAGCACCCCGGAGCTGGGAAGGGGCTTTGCCCGTGGCCACCCCCCACCCCCCGCCATGGAGCCCTGCCTGCGCCCCCCCCAGCCGAGGAGCCCTGGCAGACACCAGCTCCCCTCTCTCCGCAGATCACTGTGGACATGGCGCTCAGTGTCAGTAACCTGGAGGACGCCGGCGACACCATCGAGTTCCAGCTGCAGCTGCGGAGGTGATGGAGTGCCCCCCCCACCCCCCACCGGTTCAGCGGCCTGGCAAGTGCCCCGCTCCCTGAGCCACCCCCAGGCCCTGCTGGCTGGCCTGGGACGCTCCTTTCACCCTACCCATCGGTCACTCTGGGGCAGAGCCCGGGCAGGGGCCCCAGCTCCCGCCCCACTGCCAGCCTGCCCCAGGCCCTGGGCTCTCAGAGGGGCAGGCTCCCAGGGCACGGCTGGCCCTGTCTTTGGATCTCAAAGCGCTTTGGGAATGTTACCGAATTAGCCCTCCCCAGGTTGAACAGGAGTGGAAACAGGAATAGGACCCAGAAGTCCTGGGGCCCAGTTCCCTGCTCTAGCCACTAGCCCCTGTTCCCTCCCAGGCCAGGAATAGGACCCAGGAGTTCCCTCTCCCCGGCTCCGTCCCAGCAGGGCCCTGCCGGGTGCTGCGGCTGACCTGGCTTTTCCCCTTTGGCCACAGCAAGAACAGCCACAGCCCCCACAGCAACGTGGAGCAGGTTCAGATCCCCATCAAGGCCGCCGCGCTGCTGGATCTGCGAGGGTGAGGGGGCCGCGGGCACGGGGGATGGGCAGAGTGGGTCTTGGTGCCCTTGGGGGGGTTCCCTGGCGCGGCGGGGATCCCGAGCGGGGTGGGGTCAGGCAGTGGCTGAGACTGCCTGGGCTGGTACTGGCTCAGCGCCCAGTCACACCACTCAGTGCCACCCGGTGCCCTCCGACTGCACCTCTGGCCACGCAGCCTGCCTCTGACCCTGGGGTGGGTGTGAGCCGGGGCCTAGTGCTCAAAAGTGGGAGCCCTCAGCCTGCCCACCTTGGCTCCACAGGAATTCGCTGCCAGCCACCGTGGTGCTGTCAGTGGCAGGCTGGGAACAGGCAGAGGGCAGCCGCCGGCTGGAGGATCACGGGCCCAGGGTGGAGCATGTCTATCAGGTACGGCCCCACCGGTACAGCACCGGTGTCAATGAACATAGTGGGGCGTGTTTGTTTCCCTAATCTCCCCATTATTGCCCCTCCAATGGGATGCCCCCATTTGTCATAATGTAGTTGGGCTACTACTTCAGGGGGGTCCGGGGAGACAGGCCCCCCTATTGGGTTGACTCTGGTGGTTCCGAATCCGTTAGGGGAGTTACTGGAGCCCGTGAGCCAATTCCTCTTGCCTCTTTAAGTGAGCAACCCTCTGCAGTAACTCACTTGGTGGGTTCCCATTTTGATTCTCCTGCCTTCATGAGTTTTCTCCATACGATCACTCTTAATCCCTCCTCACCGCCTTTGCTTTGCATCCGATATCCAGATCCATTTCCCCTTCTTGCTCCCCTGCTGCCTGGAGCCCCTCCCCGTCCTCTTCCTCTAGCGTACCATTGTGCATCGGGCCCTTGGTCAAATGGGGGCCCATTGTTGGCAAAAGTTACTGCCTGGACCGGTCCTTATTTCCTTTCCCCACTTATCCCTGTGTCTCGGAAAATTACAGCTCCTGGAGAAATGTCCTGTTTTAACTCGGGGTATCCCCTAGCTGGATCCATGGGTCCTAAAATTTAAACCATGGAACAGCAACCTTAAAACCTAACCCATTGTAATCGGGGGAGGGGGGGTGTTGTATCAGTTCCCAGTTCTAATAATTACAAGCAACATCTAAACACCACGGGGGGGGGGGGGGGTCCCAATTACCGTCGGCACAATCCCGGCAGCCAGGGCCAGGATCTCCTTTTTAGTAAGATACAGTTCTGGGGCCTCCTGGGGCCCTGTTCTGTTGCATAGAACAACCTCCCCAGTTGTCGGGCCGACATCCCCACCGTCATTGCTGTCCCACCCTCTGGCAGCAGCATTGTCTGCACGTAACCGCTCCCCAGCGTCCCGGATCGCTGCCCAGTCGGAAGCATTAGTACAGGCCTGGGCTAAAACGTTCGAATCTGCCGGCCTCCACCCAGTTCGCGCCAACACCGTCACCACCCAGTCCAGACGTGTATCTTTCTCTAGGGGTCCCAATAGCTGAGCAGTCGCCCGTACCGGGTCTGGAGTAAAACTGGAAACCTCTGGAATATTTTGCCTTGTTTCTCTTTGTTGCTGTGCATCATCTGGGATAGGTTCTGTTGTTATCACCCTCGTGGGAACTGGAGCCACAGGATCGGCTCGTTGAGCCTTTAATTTCAAATCCTGCAGTTCCCTTTGCCCAGGGGCATAGGGCCCTTCAGGAAAGGCCCTGGGGTGGGGGGTGGGGGTGTTATGGCCATCCAGGATCTTTCCATTCGGGATTGATCCAACTATTCCCATTCCAAGTATCATCCCAGGTGTCAGTATCCCCAGTGCCTGCCCTTACTGCTGGGCTCCCAACATATTTCCCAGTCTCAGGCTGTGTGGTCGCTGCTGGGCTGGGCCCGATCCTGCCTTTCTTGTAACACTGTTCTAACAGCAGCAGGAGCATCCCCCAGCCTCATTTGCAAAGTAGATAGTGCCCCGGTCAGGTTTGCTGCTTTCAGTTGTTCACACTCTCCTGCCTGGGAGCTGTTGCATTCTGTAACGCTGAAGCCGCACTGCGATGCCTTATACTGAGCCAAATTATCCGTAGCTATCCAAATCGAGTCTGTAATCGTCCAGTTGCCTTTCCTGGAGCACTACCAGGCTGGAGAGATTAATGGCAGCTTTCCACAATGCCCAACCCGCAGCTGCTTTTATAGCCTTTTCCTTTGGTTTTGGCTTCAAACCCCTTACAGGCGGACTCAAGGGCATCCCTCCCCTGGAAGGAATCTTGTTCCCATGGGCATGGACCCACCTGTGCTACCCATTTAGCAAGGGGGGGGTCTTCAGCTAACCCCCACCCCTCCTGGTTTCTTTTCTTTATTCCCTCCTGAAGCGTCCGAGTGTTCATTCTGTCCAGCAGGAACCAACCCTTTGACAAAATGGCACCGGTATTGTGCTGTTATTACCTGTGGACGACTTCACTGTGGGAGGCGCCATTGAGTCGGTCCAAGCGACCTTAGGCTGCCCGAATTCTCTCCACCGGTGTAGCCCCCAGCGGGAGCCTGCATGAGTCGGCCTGGCTCTGAGACTTGCTGCCGGGGCTGTTCTGCAGCTTAGACGCCCCCTAACTCTGGAGGGAACCAAGCCTGTTAGAGAACCAGAAGGCAACCCCCCAACTCCGGTCTCCCCCCTTCCTCCCGCCGCAGGACTGCACCCAGGGAAACCTCGTCCACGGCCCGTACACGGTGCGCACACACTCCCCGCGCTGCACACGGACACACACGACACACGCTGCACACGGACACACACGACACACGCTGCACACGGACACACACGACACACGCTGCACACGGACACACACGGCACACACTGCACGTGGACACGCGACCCGCGCTGCACACGGACACACACGGCACGCAGTGCACACGGACACACACGGCACACGCTGCACACGGACACACACGGCACACGCTGCACACAGACACACACGGCACGCACTGCATGTGGACACGCGACCCGCACTGCACACAGACACACACGGCACGCACTGCATGTGGACACGCGACCCGCACTGCACACAGACACACACGGCACACACGGCACACGGACACACACTACCGGCGCTGCACACGGACACACACGGCACACGCTGCACACGGACACACACGGCACGCACTGGACGTGGACACGCAACCCGCGCTGCACACGGACACACACGGCACACGCTGCACACGGACACACACGGCACGCACTGCACGTGGACACGCGACCCACGCTGCACACGGACACACACGGCACACGCTGCACACGGACTCACACTACATGCGCATGTGGACACTACACGCTGCACACGGACACACACTACCTGTGCTGCACACGGACACACACGACACACGCTGCACACGGACACACACTACATGCGCATGTGGACATTACATGCTGCACATGGACACACACTACCTGTGCTGCACACAGACACACACTACCTGTGCTGCACACGGACACACTACATGCGCATGTGGACACTACACGCTGCACACGGACACACACTACCTGTGCTGCACACGGACATACACGACACGCGCACACTACATACGCTGCACGTGGACATATGCCACACACACACATACGCCACATGCGCACACACACTGACTGAGAGACACACACACACTGAGTACAGACACACACACAGGCTCCCATGGACACCCTGCTCTCCGACACGCTCCCCCTTGGTCCCGCCCATTGTGCGCTCCCAGGTCGCTGTGCGGAGCTGAGCAAACGGGTGTCTTTGCGTAGGTTGCACAAAGGGCTGCGAGACAAGCCCAGCCTGGCCAGGGCCTCCCGATGCCTCCCTCCAGCGCGGCGCCTTCCCCTGCCCAGCCTTACTCCTCTCTCCTTCCCTCCCCAGCTGCACAACCAGGGCCCTGGCACCGTGAGCCGGGCGGAGCTGTGGGTGGAGTTCCCGGACCAGTTCCAGGGCGACTTCTTGCTGTACATGACAGAGCTCAGCACGGAGGGGGAGGATCAACTGCTCCAGCCTCAAGGGGCTCAACCCTCTGGGGGTAGGAGCGGAGATCTGCTGCACCTGTGGGGGGCTGCTCCCAGGCCGCGGGCCCCTGACTCTGCCCCCTAGCAGAAAGGCCCATCGTCGCCATCCCAGCTCTGCTTCCAGGCACCTGTCCCTCCATGAGCCAGAGTGGACGGGCGCTGGGGGCAGCGCAGGTTGCATGGGGCCCAAAGGGAGGGGGTGATGGGGGAGATGGAGCATGTGGCCGGTGTGCACCTGCCAGGCTCTGATGTGGGACCTTCCCAGGTGCCGGCAGGCGAAGCGGCTCCAGTCCCGCTGTCCCAGCCAGACGCCTCCGTGTGGGCCCGAGCTGTGAGGCTGTGCTGTCCACGTGCTGGGAGCAGAGCCGGCCCGGCCCCACCAAGCCACAGGGTGGGAGCCCTGAGCGGAGCCGGTCGGAGGTTTCCGAAGAAGCAGAGTTTAGTTGGAAAATGCTGATTTGTTGGAGCCCGCGTTTCTGCGGTTTCCCTGTGGGTCGGTCGGGAGTCCAGGCTTGCAAGGCCTGCGGCAGCCCTGCCACGTGGACTCGCCCTGGAACGGGGGAGCCCTGGGGTCCCCAGCACTGGGGCAATCCGTGTGGCAGCTGCTGACAGAAATCGGTGGTCATGTCACTCGCTGCTGCTCACCACTGAAGAGCAGCTGTGAAACTGATCCTTTCCCGTCAGTTTCAGTCCCGGGCTGCAGGACCCCAGGAGCAGAGTCTGGCCTGGAAACCCAGGGTCGGTGTTTTCTAAGCAAATTCGTTTGCAATTTCCAGTTTGAAGGAAATTTCCAAATATCAAAAATCCCCAAGAACTGGTTCCACTGGGCAGCGTCTGGGGGGGTCTGCTCAGGCTGCCAGGGGCACTGAGCTGGTGCGGAGGGGCCGAGGGGGACCGAGAAATCCCGGAGCTGGTTTGGCATGGAGGTTGGTCCATAGGGCCCATCCCCGGGGCACTGGGCTGTGGAGATGAGGCCATGTCCCCTCTCGTTCCAGCTGGAGGGCCAGAATCCAACGGCCTCCCCTGGCCACAACACGAGCTCCCAGCTGGCCCACAGGCGGGAGCGACGGGAGGCGGACAAGGCCGAGGCAGGCCCAGCCACTCTCAGGGAGCCCACCCTGGTGGTAAGGAGAAGGGGGGGGTGTCTGCCAGGAGACCCTGCCCCACCAGCACTGTGCAGAGACAATCCTGGGGGGATCAGGGAGCCCCTGGTGAGGGGAAGACAGTGCCCCCAGGGGTGTGGCTTCCTGGGCTTTAGTCTCCCTGTTATACACACGAGGTGGCTGTAAAGGGGGGTGGGGAGGGAGCCCCCACTAGGGGGCAGTGTAGGTCAGAGAGCAGTTTGGGGCCTGCAGCCAGAGCATGGCTGGGAGACCAGGCAGACTCTGGGGGCGGGATGGACTGTGCTGTCAGGGGAGACAGCTCTGAGTCTGCTCCCTCAGTGGCCACCCCGCCACCCCCAGGCCAGATCTGACGCTGGGCCGGCATCTTCCCCCCTCCATCTGCTCCTGTGGGGCCTCCCTGGGAGGAGCAGGAAGACCCCGATGGGGACAAATTAACTCCCACGCCCAGGCTGTGGATCCAAACCCTGCAGCTGGCTGGGGGCGAGGGTGTCGTCGGGGGCACGGGTGGGGGCGCAGGGGCAGGGCTGACTCACTCTCTTGTGGCAGAACTGCAGCGGCCAGCCCTGTGCGGCCGTGCTGTGTAAGGTGGAGACGCTGGAGCGGGACCAGCGGGCCATGGTGACTGTCCAGTCCGTCCTGTGGATGCCGAGCGTCAGCAAGGTGGGATGTGGCCGGTTGCTACTCGCCCGTTCGCTGACGGGACAGGTTTCGTCGACCCTGGTGCAGACTTGGCCAAGGCGAGAGTCCCTTGGAAACCTGCCGGTGTTCCCAGGTCCACACCTCCGGCAGGGAGCCCTCCAGCCCCCGGAGCACTGGCTGGGGCCCAGCCTCTCAGGGCTGGCAGCGTGAGCCCCACCCGGGCAGTGCAGCATCCCGAGCTCTGGTCTCTTGGACGTGGCAGGGCCATGTCAGGCACTCTGGGGTGCAGGCTGGAAGCTCAGGGTCACTGAGCGGTGGCAGGCCGGATTTTCAGGAGCGCCAGCACCCATCGTTTCAACTGCTGGGGCCTGGAAGCCCCAGGGACCAGGTTTGGGTGACTGGTCCAAGCTCGCACAGCGAGTCTGTCGCAGAGCTGGGGATAGAACCCAGGAGTCCGGGCTCCCTGCAGGGCAGGACGTGCTCGCTGCAGCTCCAGGGGACTGAGTTGCCCCATCAGCTCCCTTTGGGTGGGCAGAGGCCCAGCTGCCCTGCTTCCCTCGGGGTCTCGCGGCCCCACAGAAGAGCAGAGGGCAGTGGGGCCCGACCGGGGGGCGGTGGAGTCCAGCCTGTCGTCACGTCCCCCTCATGCCCCTGCTCCGGGATCAGCCCATCCCAGATCCTGCCTGCTGGGCCCAGCCAATGCAGGGCATTCCGCCCTTGCCGGCACGGCCAGTCACTGCAGGCCTGGGCACGTCTCCAGCATGCCAGCCCTGCCAGTGAGCGCTGGGCCACTCCTGCTGCCCCCCGGGGCTCTCTCCCGCACAGCGGCCCTATGACCAGTTCAGCATCCAGTCGCAGGCCTGGTTCAACGTCTCCGCCATGCCCTACCACATCCAGCCCGAAGTGCTGCCCAGCGGACACGCCACGGTACGTCCTTGGGCAGGGGGTGGGGAGCCGCAAGGGGGAGGGGCCTCTGTCCTGGGGGGCTGGGCTGGTTCTGTTAGCCCTGCAGCGCCCTGCTGGTGCCCCCCCGGCTCTGACTGGCATGGTGCCCCTGGCTCAGGCCCTGGCTCCTGCCACACACCCCGGAGCTTGGCCAGGGCTCACTCTTCCACCTGGGGCTGGGGCCCTGCACCGAGGGCTGGGGGGGCGGGGGGGCTGGCAGTGACGGGGCGCTCCTGTGGGTGGGGAGAGCCGAGCCAAGCGGACCCAGGGCACGGTGCCCTGGCAGAGGGGGCACATTGCTGGGGCACAGAGGGTGTGGGTGAGAGCACCCCATCTCGCACTGGCTGCAGCTCCCTGGGCCAGAGGGCGGCACCGTGGGGCACCTGGTACCAGACCGCGCGTGAGGTCTGAGGTGAGGGCCAGCCCGTTGTCATGGTAACCGTGGTCATTTGGGCTGGTGGAGCGTCCCCCTTGCAGCTGCCACCGTGAGGTGAGGGGTCAGCCCTTCCCCCAGGCCCCTCCTGGGGCCTCTCTCCCCCCTTGGCGGGGCACTGACCTGGCTGTCCCTCCCCAGGCCCACACGGAGGTGGTGCGGGTGAGCCCGGATGCTGAGAAGGAGATCCCCACCTGGTGGGTGGTGCTGGCTGTGCTGGCCGGGCTCCTGCTGCTGGCCCTCTTCATCTGCGCCCTGTGGAAGGTGAGGCTGCCGGAACAGAGCCATTCCCTGGCAGATTAGCCCAGCCGGGGCCGGGGGGCTCCCACAGGCAGAGCGGGGGCAAACCTGAGCCTGGGGGTAGCAACAGGAGCAGCGCCAGGGTTCTTGCCACCCTAGGCGGCAGCGCTCCTCCACCGTAATCGGCGGCGCTTCGGCGGCAGCTCCTCCTCTGAAGGTTCTCGACGGCGTTTCGGCGGCCGCTTTTCTTGCCGCCCAGAGAAAAAGCTGCTGCCGAATCACCACTGAAATTCCGCCGAGGGTGGCGAAATGCCACCCCCCAAATCCTGCCACCCTAGGCGACCGCCCTAGTGGAAGCGCCGGCCCTGGGTAGCAAAGGAGTCCGTAGTTGGGTTCCAGGCCAGGGTCGATACCAAGGGTCAGGGGCCGAGTCAGGTGTCAGAAGGCATGGCCAGAGCCAGGAATTTGGGAGCAGAGAGGGACGTGGCCGCTACAGGAGATGCAGGCTGGGTTTACACAGGGCGGGGAGCCAATCAGGAGCCATGAGCCTGCTGCCAGAGTGTCCACAGCGGGTCGTGGGCAGCGGCTCTACGGGTTGGTTACAGCTGCTGCTGGGTGACAGTCTGGAGATGCCGGCTGCCTGGTAGCTCTGCAGCCCTGAGTACTAGACCTGCAGAGTCTTACGTCCCCCGCCTCCCTTTTAGGGGTGCCTCCTGCTGGCCAGGGTTTGCTGGGAGGGGCTGCAGTGAAGGCAGGTTGGGGGCACAGACTTGGGCTGTGGGCTCCCAGGATTGCTCTTCTGGGCCACAGCTCAACCCGGTCTGAGGCACCAGAGAGAGCCCTGTCTGATTTTGGAGTCCAGTGTCTCATGGACCACATCCTCCTTGTGTCCTTGGACTCCCACCGGAGAGGGCAGAGGTTGAGCTTGGTGAGTGAAAGGGTTTCCACAAGGATACATGGAACCCTGGGTGTTGGTCCTGCTCTGAGCAGGGGGTTGGACTAGAACCTCCTGAGGTCCCTTCCAACCCTGAGATTCTATGATACTGTGAGGGATCTGGGTAACTGACGTGTCCTGCTCACTGGATTGATTGGCTGGCTGGAATGTGGCTCGAGGGGCTAGTTTACGACATGGCCAGCTGGTGTGGAGGTTTAGGGCTGAGAGTCGCATTTTGTGCCCGGCGGTGAATGCCAGGCCGTCCTGCGCCGGCGGTCAGCGTACCACTTTTAGTTCTCCTGGGCCTTGCGTTCTTGGACCCCATGGGTCTGCTGCACCCTGTCGGTGGCTGCAGGATTGGTGGAGCGTTGGGTTCGGCTGAGTGGAGATGGGGGTGGAAGCCACAGTTGGCACAGAACAGACTCTGCCCAATGGAGACGTGGCCGGCGCTGCTGTAAGCAAACTGCTCGGGACAGGAGGCTCGACCAGTTGTCCTGGTGGAAATTCGTGAGGCAGCACACGCATTGTTCTAACAGTTGATTCCCTCGTGTGGCCTGACCGTCAGTTTGTGGATGTGCAAGTGCAGAGCCCAAGCAAAACCATGGCACCAACTGCGGACCCTGATCGCTTGTGCCACTCTCCAGGGGCCTATGGGGGCAGAGGATACGAGTCACTGGGAGCTGGGCCATCTCTTCTGCAGAGGGCAGGTGCACAATGGGGATGCCGTCGGCCATTTTTGTCAATTGGTCAACCAGAGTGAGAACTGCAGTGTGCCCCTTAGACACGGGGAGCTCAGCTATGAAGTCCCGGGTAATGGCCACCAGGGTCCAGACAGGGTCTCAGAAGACAGGAGGGTGCCGAGGGGTTCCGAGCACGGCGTCTTGGTGCAGGTGCATGTCTCACAGGAATCAACAGTCAAGTGGATTGTAGTGCACGTTCGGGGCTACCAGAGGAGTGGGCGGCCAAATGGAGAGTCTCGAGGTGTCCCTAGTGGCCTGCTAGTGGCAAGTCAAGACAGAGCCGCAGTACCTCAAACTGGGGGGTCCTGGTGGAACATACAAGCGGCCCTTGACATAGAGCAAGCCATCCTGGACTTCGTGTTGGCCCTGGCCTGCTGTCTTGAGTTCCTTGGGAGGGGGCACCTTCCCCGTGGCTGAGTGGATCAGTGACATGAGGTCTTGGGGAACTGTGGCATCCAGGAAGTTCTGGGGCTTAAGATCGTGTGGGGGACTCCACGTGGGAGACTCCTGGATGGCGAGATATTCCCTTCTTTGGGACAAGGCATCGGCAGTCTTGGTCTGGGTCCTCAGGTGGTACATGATGGTGAAATTGAAGTGTGGGAAGAACAGGGCCCAGCGAAGCTCCCTCTGGTTCAACGCTTTGGCTCAGCGGAGATACTCCAAGTTATGTTCCGTGTAGATCTGTACTGGGTACTATGCACCCTCCAGATAGTGGCACCATTCTATGAAGGTCGCTTGGATGGCTAGGAGCAACTTATGTAGAATTTTGTAATTCTGTTCGGTTGGAGTGAGCATCCATGAATAGCAGGTGCAAGGGTGGAGGTGCTGTTGGGCACCATGTCTTTGAGAGAGTAGGGCCCCAATTGCCACATTGGAGGCTTCAGTCAGGATCGGGGAACGGGCAAAGATCATCTTGAGCCGGTCAAATTCATGTGGGGCTGCCGAAGCCCAGGTGAAGGTGGTGTTTTTGCGGAGAAGCACTGTCAATGGGGCAATGTCACCTGAAAACCCAGAGATGAAGCATCTATAAAAGTTAGTGAAACCCAGGAAGCATTTCAGCACCTTGATGTTTTGGGGGAGTGCCCAGATTCATACTGCCCCACCTCCTTGAGGTCCCTTTGGAGGCCCTTGGGGACACAATGTAGCCCAGAAACTTCACAGCGCACTGGTCAAAGCGGCACTCCTCCAGCTTTGCAGACAGGCTGTGTTGGCAGAGCTGTTCCAGGACCAACCGGACATGCCTGGTGTGTTGCTCGGGATCCTCAGAGAAGACGGGGACATCATTTAGGTGGCCTGTGATGTACTGGTCTGGAATGCCATGAAAGACCTCGTTCGCTAAGTGCTGCAATGTTGCAGGGGTGTTTGTGAGGCCAAATGGCATTACCGGGTATTCGTAGTGGCTGCACTGGGTTCAAAATGCCGTCTTTCACTCACCTGGTGGATCCGAACCAGGTTGTAGCCCCACGTAGGTTGAGTTTCTTGAATACCTGGGCTGATCGTACACGGTCCAATAGTTCTGGGATGAGTGGAAGGAATTACCTGGTTGAGGGCCAGTAATCCACACATAGGCACACGGTTCCATCTTTCTTTTTAACAAACAGAACTAGGGCCCTGGCAGGAGAGGTAGATGGCTATATGAAACCCTTGGCTGGGTTCTCCTGGAGATCGGAACCTGAGCTGGCTGACCTGCATTACTACATCACGTAGATATGGCCAAATGGCATCTTGGCCCCTGGGTGCAGCTCAGTCGAGCAGTTATAATCCCGTGGTGTGGTGCGGTGTCGGTGGTGTTCTTCTTGAAGACGTCACAGCAGTCGCTGTGCTGGGGGACAGTGCCAAAGCCAACTCTGGTGCTGGTCTCACCTGACTCATGGCCAGGGCCGGGGTGTGTGTCCGGTTTCTGGGGTTTGTCAGATGGCGCAGGCAGGCAGACATGCTGGAAGAACTTGGAGCAGAGGCTAACTTGGTGCTCATGCCAAAGGATGTGTGGGTCATGAACCAACAGCCATGAGTGTGGTAAGCAGATCGTCCCAAACTGGAGGAGGTCCGATGGTCCCGAATGGCAACTTCCAGAGGTACTGTCGTCTGTGTCACTGGCCCAATGACAGGAGCCATCTATAGTTCCCACTAGGTCGAGGACCGTCTTTGATGGAACTGGATGGTCTGCTTTGTCCACTGCCCCGGAATCCACCAGTGCCCACTGTGGTGGGATTGGGTGAGCTTCTCTGCAACACAGAGGTGGACCTGGAGCTCAGGATGCGGGGAGTGCTCGCCGGGCCTGGGCCGTGGTTTCCATCATATGCAGGGTTTACAGTTTGGGTCAATGGCTCTCAGCAAACCCCCCCACCCCCGTACACATTGTCCCACTGCCCGCGAAGAACTGGTTCTCTGTCGTGAGCTGCGACATTTGGTCTTGAAAGGTAGGGAGCTCCTGGAAGAGGTCAGCCCCTTCGGGCATCTCCATTCTGTTGGCCTGTCCCACGGGGCCCTGGTCTGCTGCCTCCATGTCCCCCCAGGGTAATGCGTTCACCTCACCACAGGCCAGGGTGGTCCAGGCAAGCTGTCAGGATCCCGACAAGGGCAGTCGGGCCCCAGGGGCAGAGCACGGGGAGTGTAGGCGTTCGTAGTCAGGTTCCAGGCCAGGGTCGATACCGAGGGTCAGGGTCCGAGTCTAGTTTCAGGGTCAGGAGGCGAAGCTCAAGCCAAGCCAAGGCGGAAGCCAGGAGTTCAGGAGCAGGGATGGGTGTTGGAGCAGCTGCAGATGATCTGTGCTGCTGCCTGGACACTTCCTGGAATGCCCCTTGGGTGTATATAGGGCGGGGAGCCAATCAGGAGCCATGAGGCAGCTGCCTGTCAAACTCTTGAGGCGGGACTTCCCATAATCCGCATCCACAGCAAGTTGTTGGCAGTGGAGCCCACACTGGTTACACTGCCTGGTAGTGCTGCTGGCCTAGATTCTAGCCCTGCAGGTCTTACGCCCAGGGAGACTGGCCCAGCCGGGGGAGGGGGGCCCCCTTAGGGTCTGGCTTGGTGCTCAGAAGGGTCTGAAAGACATATTGGGTGGGAGGGGAAGGGGTCTGTCACTGCAGAAATGAAAGCAACGGCACATCTACCTGCCCCCCAGCCCTGGGGGCTCCACATCCCCTGCCCCAGCCAGCGGGCTGCAGTGGGGCCCCTCCCCCTTCCAGGTGCGTGGGAGGAGGGGCAGAGGCACCCTTCTGTCCCCATTGCTCACAGGAGGGGGGGAGGAGAGCTCTGCCTGCCACAGCCCTGATTGGCTGCTCTTTCCCAGGAGGCGGGGCAGTGGGGAAGGCAGCCAATCAGAGGAAGTTTCATCCCCCCGAAGAGCTGAAATGTGGCCTCCAGCTGTGGTGCAGCAGCTGGAGAAATATTTCCCGGGTCCCTGATCTAGTGCACAGTGAGCTTGCTGCTGGGGGAGGGGGGGTTTGCTGTTGGAGAGGAGTTTGGGGGCGTTGGGGGGAACGTGGCTGCTGGGGGAGACATGTCATTTGGAAGGGCCTTTTGGGGGGTTTTGGGGGCTGCTGTTCAGGGACACCATGTCATAGGGGGGAGGGATAGCTCAGTTATTTGAGCATTGGCCTGCTAAACCCAGGGTTGTGAGTTCAATCCTTGAGGGGGCCATTTACGGATCTGGAGCAAAAATTTGGGATTGGTCCTGCTTTGAGCAGGGGGTTGGACTAGATGACCTCCTGAGGTCCCTTCCAACCCTGATATTCTATGATTCTATGTTGGGGGGCTGGGGTGTTGGGGGATCTGGGGCCTAGGCGGGGGTCTGGTTTCACTGTTTCCCTCTCTCACAGATGGGTTTTTTCAAGAGGACCCGGCCCCCCATGGACGATCAGGAGGATCTAACGAGTGATGAGATGGGGGAGCCATGCACAGGGAGGGGCCAGTAGGGGGTGCCCCCCCAAAACTGGTCCCCTCCTTGTGCTCCCATCACTACCTCCCGCCAGTGCAGCCCATGCTTGGGGCCTGTCCCTCGGTAGCAAGGAGAAGCAGAGCTGATGCCTGCGCCAGCCAGATGGACAGACAGCTCCTGCCCCCCACTCCTCCTGTAGTGTGCACCCCCTGCCCCTCACCACCTGCAGCTCCCCAGCCCACAGCAATCTCCTCTCCCAGCTGCTGCCCCTCCCAGCCAAGGGGCCCAGGCTGTACCCTGCGGCAAGCCGTGTCCTGATACCAGAGCAGGTTCGGGCAGGGCTGGCCAGAGGAAAGTGCCCCCCCGCCATGCCCACAGCTCAGCCCCAGAAAGGCCGCACCTGGCTGGGATCTCAGTCCTGCCCCTGGCACTCAAGGGGGGGCTGAGACAGCATCACAGAGTCCCCGGCCAGAAGGGGCCATTGGATCAGCTCGTCTGCCCCCAGTACATCCCAGCCGCCCCCCCTCTCCCTGCCCCCAAGTGCTGAGCCCAGAGCTGGCAGAGACCTGGAGAAATTGAGCACCCCAAGTAGGGAATTGATGAGGTGACAGATTCACCCCCAAGGCTTCAGAGGAAGTTGGAAACCCCCTGAGGTCCCTGCCCATCTGCCCCGGGGGAAACTCCTCCCCCAATGGAGCTCGGTGGTTTGAGCATTGGCCTGCTAAACCCAGGGTTGTGAGTTCAATCCTTGAGGGGCCATTTAGGGATCTGGGGCAAAACCCTGTCAGGGGACAGTACTTGGTCCTGCTAGTGAAGGCAGGGGACGGGACTCGATGACCTTGCAAGGTCCTTCCAGCTCTGTGAGACAGGCGAATCTCCAGATATTACCCCAGCCGTGGCAGAGCGGCCGCCCTGGGAGCGTGGCGGCTGGCGCTGCCTCTCCTTGGCGCCGCATGTCGATCTCCACCTCTTGCAGAGGCTGATCAGCCCTAGGGGGTCAAACAGCGGCTGAGGCCCGAACCCTTGGAGTGCAGCACACCAAGCTCCCAGCTGCACCCTTGGGGGGCCTCTCCCATTCCCCACCCACTGCTCCTGCATCACAGGCCCCGCTCCTGGCGTGGGGAGCAGGGAATTGTAGCCTCCTTCCTGCTGTGCAATAAACGTGCTCCCAGCACCCTGTTCAGGGCGTCCTTTCCTGGCCCATATGTGGGGGGGAGCAGGCGATGGTGGTGCAACCTGGATGGGCGTGGGGGCGGCGGTGGGACCCTCGTGTGCAGGGCAGTGGTGCCAGTGTCCCTGGGGGGCAGCAGCGTTTCCTCAGCCCTTTGGCACAGAGGCAATAAGAAGACCCCCTCATTGCATGCTAGGATGGAGGCATTGCTTTCCAGCCCCATTGCATGCTGGGATTGAGTCAGGGGCATGAGAGAGCTGCGGGAGGGGGGGTAAGGGAAAATGGGGGAGGGCTGCGTGGCAGCTCAGCCAGGTCTGCCCCTTAGCAACTGGGGAGGGAGACGGGAGGATTTAGTGGCAAGGGGGCGGAGGGGAGAGATTAGCCCTGGGCCTGGCTTTAGGCTGCCACGGGGCTGGGCATTCATCTCTCGTTGCTGTAAACCCGCCATGGGTCCTGGCCGCTGGCACAAGGGGCCAACTGCTGCTGGCACGCTCACCACTGGCCTCTGTGTAAAGGTGTCCTGGGGGAGGGGGGAACGTCACAGCTCCCACTGCTTGTAGCGGGATCAATGTGTGCTCAGCCCCTTCAGAAATCAGGGCCGGGGGGGGGGGGGGGGTCAGGGCTGCAACTGGGCCCAGGAAATGAGGGCTCCTGGACTCTTATTCTTGCCAGCAAGTTAATGAAGTATGGGCTGGATGAATGGACTATAAGGTGGATACAAAGCTGGCTAGATCGTCGGGCTCAACAGGTAGTGATCAACGGCTCCATGTTTAGTTGACAGCGGAGTGCGCCAGGGGTTGGTCCTTCTGTTCAACATCTTTATAAATGATCTGGATGATGGGATGAATTGCACCCTCAGCAGGTTTGCAGATGACAGTAAACCTGGAGGAGTGATCGATTCGCTGGAAGGTAGGGATAGGATACAGAGGATTGGGCCAAAAGAAATCTGATGAGGTTCAACAAGGACAAGTGCACAGTCCTGCACTTAGGACGGAAGAATCCCATGCACTGCTACAGACTAGGGACCGAATGGCTGGGCAGCAGTTCTGCAGAAAAGGACCTAGGGGTTACAGTGGACGAAAAGCTGAATATGAGTCAACAGTGTGCCCTTGTTGCCAAGAAGGCTAACGGCATTTTGGGTTGTATAAGTAGGGGCATCGAGGGATGTGATCGTTTCCTTCTATTCGACGTTGGTGAGGTCTCATCTGGAGTACTGTATCCAGTTTTGGGCCCCACACTACAAGAAGGATGTGGATAAATTAGAAAGAGTCCAGCGGAGGGCAACAAAAATGATTAGGGGGCTGGAGCACATGACTTATGAGGCGAGGCTGAGGGAACTGGGATTGTTTAGCCTGCAGAAGAGAAGAATGAGGGGGGATTTGATAGCTGCTTTCAACTACCTGAAAGGGGGTTCCAAAGAGGATGGATCTAGACCGTTCTCAGTGGTAGAAGATGACAGAACAAGGAGTAATGGTCTCAAGTTGCAGAGGGGGAGGTTTAGGTTGGATATTAGGAAAACCTTTTTCACTAGTAGGGTGGTGAAGCACTGGAATGGGTTCCCTAGGGAGGTGGTGAAATCTCCTTCCTTAGAGGTTTTTAAGGCCCGGCATGACAAAGCCCTGGCTGGGATGACTTAGCTGGGGCTGGTCCCTTCCAATCCTGATATTCTGTGAGTCTATGATTCATACAGGGCACCTCAAATGGTAGCACCCCACATTAGTGACTATGGGAAATGTCCCTGATGCCGCCCATGCCAACGCAAGGCACCAGGGAGG